>OY728126.1:1708751597-1709258119 GCA_963277665.1 Viscum album | reverse complement strand
GTAATGAGTTTTTAAGGCTTTTCATCATCATGGCATGATGATTAAGTGTGTTTTCTTATATGAAGATGTATAAATTCCATGATATTTGTTTCATCAGAACATGAATTAAATTTAGGATGTCATTAGAAGGTGAGTTCGAGATAGAATCACTATTTATTTAATACATGGAGATGTAGGCTTATGAATATGGGACGTGTATATGGTAGTAGATCCCTGGTCTAGGTGGATTTATATAGAGATTTTCCTCCCCTGGTCTCTGTATGATAGGATTTTAAAAGGCTCCCACCACCTTTCAAGGATATATTAATTCTAGAAAAATGTTTTTTTTTGGAAAAGTAATTCATCCAATATAGTTGATGTGACTTTTAGATCATGTGATGGCTTACTCATCAAAATGTCTAAATAAGAAACAAAACCAAAGAGGTCTCAGAACTATCCAAATCTCTTGAGGTGATGACATACCATTTCTTATTGGAAAACTATGGAAGTGATGAATTCCCACCTACACATCCCCCCTACCCAACTCACCCCCAATAGAATCCCCCTTTATAGCCCCCCTACACGACCCCTCCCCACCAGAAAACTACACATCCCCCCACCAGTACAACCCTCTTCTATCCACCCACTACACCCCCCCCACCTGCACCCCCACTTGCCCAGCCCCCCTCCCCCCCAAACCACTTGCACAGCTCCCCCCCCACCACCCCCACCTCTACACCCCCCTGACCCCAAAACAGACTCCCACCAACCTAGCGGAACCCCAACATGCACACTACCCTCCCCCCACCCACTTGCACAACCCCCTCCCCCACCTACACCCCCATGCACATCCCCCCATCTACTGACGCCCACCTGTGCAACCCACCCCCACCCCCTATACACCCCCACCTCTCACCCAACTAACTCCCCCCACTACACACCCCCACCTGCACATCCCCCTTCACACACTACACATCCCCCCCCACCTACACACCCCCACCTACACACACCCTCCCCCACCCACTGTGCCCCCGCCTCCCTGCACCTTTACAGCCCCCCAACCCCTAACACCCCACCTTGCATAGCCAACCCCTACCTGCATACCTCCCCACATTACCTCCACCAACACCACTAATCTAACCAGCCTCAATTCCTTTGTATGGTTCACTAAAACTACAAAGTAGTGGCTATAAATATATCAAATACTGTTTACTCACAAAATCTAACTCAAAAAATCATGACTATTGAAGTATAGAACAAAAATAGAAAACAAAACAAATTATAATTATTGGGTATACCATATCTCATAAACCTCAGGTTTAGGCCAAATATAAACTTAAAACAAAAAAATAGATGGAAAACATTGAACCTAAGGTAACAATTACCGATTTTAAGTGCATAAAAAACGTTTTCTGATAGAAGTGTGGAATAATATTCTGAGGGAGAGAGCTCTGTGTCTCAGATTTAGGTCTCTAATTGGGTGGATGGTGGATTGGGGATGTCGAAAATTTTAAGGGAAAACATTCCCAATTTTTTTTTACAACTGTTGGGAAATTAATCTTTACCAACGGTTTAAAAAAAATTTGGAAAAGGATTCATAAAACTCACACATATCCCAAGGATTTTTTTCAAAACACTAGTTTAAATTCTCTATTCCAATGGTTTATTGAAACCATTGGTTAATACCTCTCAACATCTCTACTACAATGGTTTATGAAAACCATTGGAAAAATCCATTGGTATATCCTCCATTTCTAGTAGTATATTATGATATTGTTTTTAATTTATAGAGATATTTGAAAAAATAAATCATAACTAGAAATATGTACAGGCATAATTCTTCTCTCATTATATTTGTTGACTCAACCAATGTTTCATCAAAATTATATAGTTTAATTTATATATAAATACAATTTAATTATGGTTATTCCTCTATAACTCACTTTACGAATCCAATTATTCACAATATGTATGGATCCTATCAACATGCATCTCATGATATTCATTCATTTGGATCATGTATTATAATGAATTTTTAATATATGTTTCTGGTTTTCATTGATATCCAAGGATGCAATTTTAAAGTCAATAAGAAATTTCCCCCCATTCAATTGCATGTGAATTTTATTATAAAACATTCATGGATGTTTTTATCTTGAGTTTCACAAAACAATTTATTTCTAATATTTATCTATTTTCACCAACTTCTATATTCTTATCTCTTTTGACCAAAATTTATTTTTCCATATTTATAAATATTAATACAATTTGTGTTGGATTTTCCTCCATAGTTTTATATTGTTCTTCACAAACCATGATATATAATTAATCGTTTACACAATAAACACTAATAAAATTGACACCATATTAAGGAAAATATGATACTCATTTCTTCAAATCAACATAGGCATCAACTTGTGATTCATAAAAACACGACCTCTAATAAACAAGTACATGATTTGTATATATAATTTTAATTGAAAAAAAATAATATATACTTATTTTTAATGTAATATAATTGGAATATAATTGGAATAATTTTTTCTTATCATCACACCAGTTGATTTAATAATATGATATTAAGAATCTATCTCAAATTAGACCTCTCGGGGATTTCGACATGTACAAGTTTTGATTTCTGTTTCTTTCGAAAAAATAGATTATTTCTCATAAATAAAAAAATTATAATTGTAAGAGAATATTAATAAGTTAATGTTTAGAAATACATACAATTTTTTCGTAATTAGTTATGCATTTACTTATATTTCTCGTTGATGATACCGTCCTAAATTTTTCCAAGACATTTCCTCCTATTATTCAATTTATTGAAATATTGTTTCTAAATGTTATTTGAATAAGGTACTAAAAAAAATCACCAAATCAATATTTCATGATACAATGAAAAACATTTACTCAAAACACATGTATTAAATTGAATATAAGTCCACTTAAATCATTAAAATAGTTCAATGATAAAACTATTCCACCCAATGGGTTGGTGTACAAATAATTGGGGGATCATCAATGTACGAAACGATATACCATTTTAAATTTTTTTTATTCACCACATATTCAATTATAGTTTGTAGTTCATAATCTAGAATCATATTCATTTATCGTATTTATGTAATAATGGAAAAAATAATTAAAAATAAATAAATTTACCTGGTTCACACAGAGTGTGTGAATTATTCCTCATTGTGTGTTATTATTTACCCCCTAAATAATTATTTTTTTGAATAAAGAATAAATTTAGTGGTAATGGAAATGAAACATAATACCTACTGTGAACAATATTCTAATACACGAAACAAGAACTATTTAAAAATAACTATTTAACATTTCTCAAACAACGAAAATATAAAATCCCATAACATTAAAATAATATTTGGATTGGTAATCCTTGATTTAATATCAATAAATTAAATCACAAGTCACTATAATAACGAACATTTTATAACTTCTTTATGATTTGAAACAATCTTGTTGTGATCTACTATCCTTTTTTCATAAGAAAATTGATAACCAATGTATTCATTATTGAAATAAATGGAATTTATTCTCTATCCTTATTTTCATCTTCTTATTATTTAATGATTATAATATCCTATCAAAACTTCATCAATTATAATAGTATCTTCATAGTTATTTATTGTAAAGCCTCGATGTATGGGTTATTTAGTAGAAACACTACATAGATATCTCCCTTATATTATCTTTATAATTTCACTCATAATATAAATTTTATAAATTAAAAAATAATTATACAGAAACGTCACATATTTATGAAAACTGAAATCATTATGAACTTAATGAAAATGTGATCGTTGTTCAAATATCTCTCTCCGTCATGGTGAAATATCCTACATACATAATTATATATTGATCCATTAATTATGAAAACATATCTTCTTATTCAAACCCATTACAATTAAATTTTAATAATAACATCGTATCTCTATGATAGCATAATATAAATTTTCATTCATGTCAATTAAATATATCTTTTAATATCTATAAAGATAATATATTTAATCTCTTAAAATAATATCTTCATTTATTATTCAGTATTCCAAAATAAACATTTCTATTACCAATGTATGTATGCTCTTATGGAATACTAATATGTTCGTAAATGATGAATACCACAGTATAGTATTTTTCAAGATATTTCCACCAATAATGGCTTGAATAAATGACTAATCATTTCAGTAATTTTATATAAAAACACTAATTAATATAAAAAATCACCAAATATAAATGTTATAGTTTACCAAGAAAAACTTTTTAATATTCTGTATCCAACAAAAGGATATAACATATTCTTTAAAATATTTATGTCACTCTTATACATCATGATAGTTAAACATATTTAAGATAACATTTTTTTTTGATTTTTTTTTTAATTTTTTACTACAATTATTGATTATCCAAATTAATAATTAATAATTATTGAAACAATAAATAAGTTATTATGTATCTCTAATTTAATCTTTCATATTATCTGAGTAATTATTATATACACTCAACTATAAATTAAATATAATAAAATAATAATTATGTATGATAACATAGACATTAATTTTTAAAATACATTGTGTTAGACATCTTTCTAAGAAATAACAATATGTTTCTATTTTATAATTTCGGAAGATATTTAGAATTTTGGAAACCATTTTTATACTACCACCACAATGTTATATAAAAAAGGATAATATTTGTGTAATTCTGATGTACAAACTATATGTATCACTATAAATTACCAATTAAAATAAAAAAATTTCCAAAAAAACTATAAAAACATTAATTTATATCAAACAGTGTAATTACATATTCAAACCAAAATTAAGAAAACCAGAAAAACCCATATGTTGTTATTACAAAAACGGGCTACTAAAAGTATCTTAATGATATTCTACCACCATAATTTCTTCAAATATTAATCATTTAGAATCAATATTTATTAAATTATGAATTAATTATTCATTTAGACATACAAACCCTGCCTCTTCATGTTGTCTCTCATTATTTAAAATCATCCAAGTGATAGATCTAAATATTATATTAATATTTTTGTTTGATTAGATAAGTATATATCTCAAAATTCAGTAATTTGTTTCTTTTATAACCATAGTATCTATTTTATATTGTTTATATATTTTTAATTATTAAAAATTCCCATAATACATGGATCTAATTTCAACTAAAATACTTCTAAATCTAAATGAATGAAATAACCCAAATGACTATTTTTTCATAAATGGATTAAATAATGCCTTAAAAATATGATAAACAATATCCAAATATTTCAAAAATCTCTTCAAACACTCTTATTCCATTACCATGACAGTAAAGGTCTTTGTAGGGTGAAGGCTGACTAGTAAACCCATTATTCGTACATTAAAAAAATGCGATTCAAATCATAAAAATCCCTTTGGTGAATTTACACCACATGTGGTGATGCGTAAATGAAAATGGAAGGTAGTGTTTCATACAAGATATTGACTGGTAGTGTAAGATCCAAATTGATCTTTGAAGTATAAAATCTGTTACATTTATTAAATTTCTATTTAAATACTTAATTGTGGACTAAAGTGAGTTGAAGATATTGTCATAGAGATGATAAGAGTGTTTGGGGGAAATTCCGAGCCTGTAACATAACTATTGGGTTAAAATGGCCTTGACCATAGTTAAAAGAAACCTTATGGGGGTAGGCCGCACAATTACATCTAACTGGGATAAGCTAGACAGTGAATTCCTAAAGGATGCATTGTTAGACAAACCATTCAAATTTTGGTTCATGGTAATTAAATAATGTATGCAGTCTTGACATAGGTGTTTTTCATGGTTTGATAACTATTATAATTTTTTTTGAGGAAACCATACGATGTTCCCCTTTATAAAAGAAAAGGGCGCACTGTTGGCGCACACTTTGGTCAACCATGTTGAAAAATCACACGATCCTATTTTTTGGGTGAATTTTTATTTTTACCCTAATTTAATATATTTCCACCATAATTCCCTCTATATTCAAATATTAAACAACCCATCCCTTATGATAACTTCTAATGGGATCTATTTTATGAATCAAGAGATTATCTCCCTATAATACTGAAATTGAGCATTTTCTGTCTCATTGGATACTCATCACTGAGTTCTCAATTCTATTTTAGACACTGTTCATTTGATTTCTTATATGATGGATTATTTAGTTGTATAATAATTTTCCTTTTTTATAGTTTCTTTTCTCTTCATAATATTTTCTCCTAATTTTTGTAAAATTATAAGAGGATATTGGTCAAGCTATCTACAACAGACCTTTGATATATGATATCCCAACATTCATTAAATTCAAAGTGTTTATATATTATTTTTGTTCGTACACCCAATATATTGAGCCAAAACAATGAAACAGATTTTAATCCATGAATTAAATGAGTAGGTATGGCCTATTTAATTAATAATACCCTATGATAGTTATTTAAATACCAACAACCGTGGTTTCAAACCAAAAATATGGGTGTGTAGCTAATGATTTGGACCATAATATATGGATTTTGGAAGGAGATACCTTATGATATACCATTTGACCTAATGATTAGGGAAGTAAAATTTGGATTGAATTTCAATTGAAATATAATTTGAATTATTGTTTGAATTAGAATTGTGCTGATTTATCGGATGGGATATATGACCATGACCCTTGGCCCTTTTCATGTAATGGATTTTATAGAACATGATATAACTGCTAAAATGTAAATCCCATGTGAGTAGAATTAAATGATAGTCTTTATATTATTATACCACGCATTTATGGATTTTTGGAGTTGAGGTGTAAATGAATTTTTATTTCTATTAACCTATAAAAAATAAATGAAATTTATTAAATTCTTTTTATTAAATATTATTGAATTCTAGTGAATATTACTTAGGTGAAAAATAAATTCAATTGAGAATTCCACAGATGGAATAAATTTTCTTCCACCTTGCCAACATGTCAGTTAAACTAGGTTTCTTTAATGGTCTTTCAAAGAAGGACCCATGTGGACGTATTGTTATATACACAAATGATAATAGAAATGCCAATGTTGGAATCATAGTGGCTGACTATTATATAATCACTGATATTTGGACTCCATTTTGATTTAGATGGATGAAATTAGATGTAATTTTATCATTTATGCCATGGTTGATACTTGGGCTCTCATAGTGGACGGAAAAGGATAGAATCGATTAGAAGAGATGTATTACAACACCTAGAGTGATTCTTGGGTTCTACTGAGAATCTCCATAGAAATACTTATAGGGGTCAGTTTATATTATACATGGAGTGATACCCATATTGTAAATTCATAATTACTTGGATGGTCTCATGTTTATAAGTCATTAATGAATGAAATGGTTTACATGAAAAAACTTACAATAATTATGTGATATTGAATTTCTTTTGTGATACTCTTTTTTGATGATGAAATAGTCTCCCCACTTACACACATATTCACTCTCTACAAATTGAAAAAATATAGTGTTTGGAATGATGTTATTGGGGCTATGTGGCCAACCGTAATTGGAGATACATTGAGATGAATCAATGTGTGTGAAGTTACTAAGTAATATCAGAGGATTATATTATAGTTTTATTTATTATTTGAACATGTAGAAAGGTATATATTGGGAATAAAATTTGGTATTGAGATATTACTAAGCATAGTTGTCCATGTACAAGAAAATACCATGGTTCTTCGAATGAAATTTTATTTTTCTCAATTTCGACAGTTAAAATTGATTTTATTCCCACATTGGGTGATGAAATTTAATTGTGTTGTAATTATTTATATAATTATGTAATCTGTTTTGTAACAACCCACTATGATGAGGGTATTCCATTTCTTGTGCGATTTTAGGCTCTTTATAGAAATAACATGACATCCACTATTTCATACCTTTTAGAAATCATTAATTATTGCATGTTGTTGTGATTGGTACCATGATAGATATATTATTTATTGTGGTAGGTATTCTATGTTATTTTATGGTGTGGATTAGGTGGACTCCATGAATTATTCATGAGTTGTATATGACATTGTGGATGAAAATTTGTTGAATTATTTTTTCAACCATTAAAATAATATTTTCATATAATGTTTATTCAAATGAATTGGGAAATAAAGGATGGGAATGAAATAGAAAATGAAATAGTTTATATCTGAATGTTTGATTGATACTACACCTTAGTAGTGATCATTAAGTGGTATCACATGCATATATATGATCTGCATGTCGTTCATACTTGTTTCTAAGAGTTTATAAACATGTGTTTTCATATATAAGAAGGGTTGTACATATCTTATTTTAGTATCTATTCTTTTGAGATGATAAAATTGATATTTTTATTCATATAATTAGTGGGAATATAATTTTAAGAGATACACTGCAACACCGTTCCCTAGTTGTACAATAGAAGTGTTGAAACAACCATACTCTAGAGGTTGTAGGCCATGGGAAGCCTATATATCCTCCAGTAATTCCATCTACGGTACCAGTATTTTTTTCACATTATAATCAAGATTGTTTATTATTGAAATTAAATAAATATATATTATTATTATTGTTTAATAATTAGTTAATTTTATTCTCCTATTATTATTTTTTATCATGTTTCATGTTATGTTACCATTTTTAATCTCAATTACACTTAAAATTATTTGTAAAATATTTGAATAAAATTCGACTTCATTTCACCCATCTATTGGAAATCCAATTTCTTACAAAATTATGTTTTAAAATAAATATTTTATGAAATATATTCTTTAACTAATTAAAAATGATATATTAAATTCATTTTTACCCATCATGAATTTTTACAAAGAAAAAATGGAATCATTTTTTGGTTTTCTGAACACGAGAATTTTCAAGCACAAAATACTCCTTCAAAAATAATATTGCATGAGATATCCTTGGGAAATACATAATAAAGTGTGATCTATAAAGGATTGTGAGGGAATTAAAATTTCATAAGCTGAAGAATTTAATTAATGTTATACAATAACAATAGAAATGGGTAATAAAATGAACATGAATAATAAAGCATGATATAGAATCGTAATCATATAATGGAAAATGTGGAAACAACTTAAATGACTGAATCATAAACATAGGCCAAGGCTAAATCAACCCAGGACACATGGTGGAAAGTGTTTCAAAAAGAAATTAGGTTCACTCCCTATCTAAATGTGATGTATCATGTTACAAAACATTACCTAATTCATCAGAGAAATATTTGGCCACACACATTATAATCATTTCATTCTCCTGCTAAAGTGTTCCATATAGATCATTCAACATGTAATCATTCATAAATATAATCTATTCCAAGAAAACGCTCTGTGGAATAAATATAAATATGTATCCTATCTAAAATTAGATATTCTAAATGTTGAACTACCATGAAAGGAAATGGGTATGATATTTACTACAAAATTGGGTTTTCATGAAAAATATCTAAGATATTTTTGTTGAATAACAACGTCATATACAGATTCATAAAAATGGGATGATGAGAGTGAAATGGGTCTCTCATCACATAGAAAAAATTCATAAATAGGTACATAAAGAAACATATGTGTAATTAAAATTTAGAAATATAATTCATACGGTAGTAAAGAAACCTGAAAAATGAAAAGACTCTTAACTATTTTTGGCATGATAACAAGTGGACAAAAACGATCATGAGAGGCTTAATGAGATATAAATGGGTGATATCATCATTTATTAATCAAATTGAATTTAAGAGTGATACGTACAAATATATCCCCTCAAGATCAAATTGAAATTAATAATCACAACATAAAAAAGGGATGCTTGAATAAAAAGGGATGGGATAAATCCCATACAAATTTTAAGAATCATAATGGCTTTGATAAAAGTAAAACTGATAGAGTATAAATAATAACAGATTAAAATAAAATAAATTTTCAGTAAGAGAATGTTTATAAATAATTTAATTTCTAAAATATTTTAATTAAAAAAAATTCAAAGAACGTGCTTTAATTGAAAGGGGAGAGGAAGGTGATGAACCATTACATAAGTATGGTACTCTAAAAGAGTCATGGATGCTTCTTTAGAGGTTGGGTAAACCTTGGGAGGACTATATAAATTGTAGGGAATAATATGTTTTTTCCCTATGGAGAATTAGTGAATATAAATGGGAGATTGGGTGGGTTTATATAGTAAGAGAGGGTCATTTTTTTATTAATTTGATTTTGTACTATACATAATAAAAAATTAAAAACAATAATCCATAACATAGGTTTTTACTAAGGATTTCACCAAATAATAGTGTTCTATAATATATTATGTGGTAAATGACCGAACATAATAAGATAATTCCCCTGATTATGTGGAGGTGAGTCACACTCTTATAGAATGTATTTTAAAACCATAAAATATATTATATGTTTTTTAGGATTCATAAGTAATTTTAAAAATAAATAAAATAAACTTAAAATCACAAAATTAAAAAGGGAGAATATTTATTTGGCCTTGGATACATTTTATTTTAATTATTACATTACTTTTATGTCGTTATGATGTCATAAAATAAAATGTTTTTTACATGATATTTAATTTTTAAGCTAAAATTTAATTGTTGTATAAAATTATAAATAATTTATTGTTGGATAATTTTAACAATATAATTATTAAATAAAATCAGTATATATATATACATATATATTTCATTATATGTGAAATTTTACTTCTAAAATAATAACCAACATTTATTGAAAATTATGGGGTTTTTTGAAAATAATCACTTTCGAATCCCATTAAAAATTACGCTGGACGTAATAAATATTATATGATAATTTATATTAAATAAAATTTATTTAATAAATTTATTATATTAAAATATTATTTATTTCAAAAATTAATTAATTGATCAAATTAAATTTCATAATTGAATTTTAATATTACCCTAAATAAATATTTATTTTTTATTTAAATGAATTATAAAATCATTTATAAATTTAAAAAATAGGATAAAAATATATTAATTGATCTATAAAAAATAATGTATACAATAAAATTCCTAGGGTATCGATACATATCCCGGTATTATATCTAAAAACACCCTAAGAATAAGGTGTGTGGTGTCCGGGTTTTCATGGGGTGGTTCGAGAAACATGGTTTGGGTCATGATCTTAGTAAGCATGAACTTCCCCTATAAATAATGTCAATCAAAACTAAGATGGTGGATATTAGATTGGGATTTTTCAGTGGAAAATTACATAGAATCTATCTCTGTCGAATGCTATGATAAATTTTTTTCATAAGTTATGATCATACTTTTTTAGGCAATCACTTCATTTTTATTTGTTAATAAGAATGTTAAAATTCTATATTTATATAGGCAATGTGGTCGTTGTTCAATACCAATATTCAAAATGGAAATGATATATAAAATTATTTTAAATCTAATTTTATATTATAAAACAAAATAAGTTCATGTGATTTTTATAACAATGTTACATTATAAGAAAATTAATAAATTTTTCAAGGGGAATTTTATTTATAATTGTTCAAGTAATTACCATCTTCTACCCTTCTAAAATTTCAGCATCAAATTCCTTATTTACCATACTGAACAATATGTGGATAACTCTATTTCAACACTTCATATAGTTCCCACATTTATTCTTTAAACTATTGATTTCTCCACAACAATTTGACAATGTGCATTGTCTTATTTCGTTAAACTTTTTCTAAATGATCTAATAAATTCCTCTATATCTCTTTATAAGAAAGGTCATACTTCAATGGTACCACCACTATATTGAGTATATATTAGTGGTATTGTATGCACCTTTTCCAGTGTAATGCAAGGAATACATCATGTACTTGTGATGGGAATGGTGGGAGTGCAAGTCTACAGGCCACTGATCCAATGCTATCAGGGATTTAAAAGTGGACGATGTATTTTAGAAAAAGATTTCTTTTATTACCAAAAATCATAAAATTATTACTTGAATATGGGTCTAGGAATACCATTTATCAAACATCGAACATTATGTCTCCTCGAATATTGTCAGAATACCTCTTCTGTCAACTTTGAGAACCCTTGATTTGACTATGAATAAAACTTTTTCAACTATTTCCTTAACCATTCATGGATCCATTAGTTTTTTTTCATGAATTTCATTCCAAAATATAGGTGTTCTACACCTCCTAACAAAATTGTATTTTAAGGGATCAATTTGGATGATTTAGTAGAACTGTTTTCGTATGATAAATCGAATATAGGAATTTCTTCAAATCATCCATTTTTAATGTCCATTGAACGTGCTCGCAACATGTATTACAATGTCTGAATAGTATACAAAGATTGTCCATGAAGTTGAGGATGATATGTCATACTGGAATTCATATCAGTGTTTCAATAATTTTATGTATTTTTACATAACATATAGTTTAATCTTATATCTCAATAAAACAAAAATATATTGTGATACTCTATTAAGCCTCATCAATTATCTGATTTATATTCCTACATGTTGATCGAGTTAGAAATCCCATTGAATTGAAATTATATGTGTAGTATTCATAAGAGAATCCACAACAACCCAAAACTCAGTTTTTTCTTTACGTATATCCAAATTCCTAGTGAAAAATACCACGGTGATTTTTCCATTTCCATGTTGGAATGGTTAATGGTTTCATCATCCCATTAGACTTATTTCATTTTAGCCTTCACATTATATCATACCACGAAAGGTGATGATAATTCCATGATCTCCATCTTCATGTTTCCTCAACAATAGTTCTCTTAGAGATCTTGATACATATTTATGTTTCCATAGTGAATGGAAAAGGTAAAACAAATTATATAATTCAATTGTTCCTTATTTAACCATTATATTATGGAACAAATATTTTTGAAACAAATATTTCAATTCCTTATTCATTAACATTTAAATATAAGGATTTCCATTGCCTTGTAGTTTCTAATTTATTATGAATTCCAATTTTATCCCTTTGAGAATCTATTACCCTCTCTAGAAAGTATGGCTGATAAGTCAATTTTGAAAATATTTATGATGTTACATCCTCTATGATTCCCATATCCATCCATTCCATATCTAATAATATCATATATCTATCAATTCTAATATATTATAAAATTCTGGGATCATTTCTACTTATATAATATTTCACTCTATTTGCATTCCCATGATGGTTATGTATTAATATGTCCTAGACTTTGATCAGGTCTAACCATCTTCTTTGGTGCATATTTATCTCTTTCTATGTGAATATATATTTCCAACTATTGTAATGTGTATACATTTTACACTTATCCCCAAAAAGATAATGCAGAAAATTTTAAAAGTAAATATCACTGTATCCAACACAAGATCATGTGTTTGATAGTTATACTCATGAAATTTCATCCACAATAAAGAATAAGCTATTAAATTTTTATTTTTCTTCAATAGACAACCCAATCCCTTATTCGGTTAATCAATGAATATTAAAAAAAATTCCCCACTTGTGGGTAGTGTGTGAATAAGTGGAAATGATAATCCTCACATTAAACCCATTTATGATCTCTTTACATTATTCACTACAAGCAGATGTGAATCCCATCTGAGTTATCATGGAAATAGGGTTTGAAAATCACGAAAAATTTCAATATAATCTCAGATAATACACACTTAACTTATGGAAACTACATATATCAGACACATATATTGGTCGCATCCATAATTCTATTTATTTTGACTTGGAAGGGTTCATAGATATCTTATTTATTATAATTATATTCCACATTATAGATACTTCCTTCAACCACAAATCAATTTTTTTACATGAAATAATTATTCTCATATCATAGGGTCTTTAGCACAGTGCATGGATGCTCGTAATTATCCTCCATTTTTTGGGTATTTTAGAATATAATCTATAAATAATAACAAAAATTTGTTGTGGTAACATTTAAATAGTATATTCAACAAGTAAATGAAGTCTTTTGAAGCATTAGTGAGTCCAATATGAAGTACTATGAACTCATATTATTCATACATTATACCAAAAAGTAGTGTTCAGGATATCCTCCCTCTTTACCCAAATTTGGAAATATTCTGACCAATGATCTACCTTGGATAAGTATTGGGATCCACATATCTTATTGAAAAAGTCATTAATTCAGGAAAAATATTACTTGTTCTTTATCATGATATTTTTGAGCTCAAGATACTCAATGAAACGATTCATTGACAAATCCTTCTTCTAGATGGACAGGTTTGGTGCACCACATGGTGAAGCACATGGTCTATGAATCCATTTTCTAGATTATCATTTAGTTATTTCTTCAGATCCATGATTTCTACAAAAAACATCATTTACATCGTATTAGATATTTTCAATTTCCCAGATATAAGGTCTCTTGATAATTCAACCTCTCATATATAAGAATGAACATGAATTTCGTCAAGAATAACATAAGCATATTCCCTCACAGTATGAATTTATTAAAGGATGATCCTTTCTTTAGACTCAATAATATGAGCTTAATGAACATTCTTGTATTGAAATAATATCAATGATTGAGATGATGGTATTAAATTACTTTCATACCCCTCCGTGCAAATGAATTGAATTAGGGTTCTATTCACCATAAAAAGTGTTATTTCCTTCTCATATAAATTTATGTTGGATCTATAAATGGAAATCCAATCCATTACTAGAATTTTATCAAAATTCCACCAAATGAATAATGAAATGTTTCAATATAGAGTTTAGCACACAAATTATGATAGGGTAGGTGTTGTATACTTGTGATGTAATAATTTCCCCATTTTCCATTTTCCCTAATAGTTTCACATCAAAGATTAGTGGTGTGGTTCGAATACTTCACCTAAAATGTAGTTATATGAACAAAATAATAGAACCAGAATCAAAAAGTTGATTCTCCAATTTAAATTAAATAACTAATTTACCCATCACAACTTTGTTTTCATGATCCACCTTATTAGTTGTGATGGATAATTCTATCCCTTTTTACCTTGTAGGTTGTTGGTTATCTCTAAAAACCCTTCGATTAGGTCATTGATTTCCAAAGCTCCATGTTTTCTTGCTGTTGATGAAATGAAAAATGAACTGAGGGTTAACTATTGTATTTTAATAATCCATCATATTAGTGGGTATCTACTATAAAAAACATTAGTTATCTGTCCTTCCTTCCCACACTTAAATTATATCTTCACTCCCCTTAGGCAATTCCCAGGGTGCTTTATTCCTCAACTTTGACATGTGGGATATTGTAATTTCATAGCACTATTAGATTTATTCATCATATCAATATAATTAACATCCACATTACCATTATCATCCCTATGATCCCTTTATGATTTTGAATATCCATCTGGACAATGAGGGAACATCATACAATTTCGTCTTAGCCATCAATGTCACAGACCTCAAATACTTTTTTAGACTAATCATTATCCCTAAAAAGAATCAATCAACTATTCCTTTAGGGGTAATAGAATAACCTATGGAATATAGTTCATGTATTTTGATATTTTAATAATATTCCCCAATACATTAATCATAGTTTTTCTTAGGTGATAGGAGATACCATTCCATTTATGATATAGAGTGTAAAGAAAATATTTATCAAAAAATAGTTTCCATATTTCCTTACACATCATTGCTTCGATCCATTCCTCAGGCTTGGTATTTTTTTGATCAATTTCCCCAACTGATTAGATTATAACCCCATATGATAAACAACTAGAATAACCATATCGTTATGATTTTTTATTTGGAAGTTCGTATCCTCCTGCTGATTGAGGTTTATATTCAAAAAATAATTCCATTGAGATATTATCGTTGTTATTTTCATGATTCCATCTCCCATCAGGTTTGGAATATCATTTGTATGTCATCAATATTCCCATTTAATTTATTGTATACAAGATTCCTCTAATTTATGTCCATTTACTATAATAAAAAGAATAAGAGGGATGACTACCTTTAAACTATTAAAATCATAAAAGGGTATCTAATGAAAAAATAGAATAAGTTATAAATTCAATTGATTCCTTCAACATAGTTATTTCTATGATTTGACCAATGTTATCTTTGATCTATTTCCTAATATTAAATATTATTGGATTTTTTTCCCCTTAATAATGATTCGTAATTAGATATATAATTTATCTAATAAGATCCCCTAGGAGAGTCAAAATAGGTGATCAGTAAGGTCCACTGTTGTCTACCAGGATACCACATGTCATGCCTAGAACACCTTGTCAGAGTTATAACTCCTAGGTACATCTATTCCAGAACCACATCGACTTTTAGTATCTAGAAAATGATTTATTTTCTTGAAGATCCACATACTATATACTGACCAAAATCTTGAGATTTTTTCTTATACTTAGCCTTATACCTAATTATTTTTCAATTGTTCTCTAATCCAAATCCCAAAAATAACATAGAATTTATTTTGATACAAACTAAAAAAACCCTTCTTTTTATTTCACTCTATTTCATGATTTATTACAAAATAATACAATTAATAAAACCCGAATTAACCAAAAGTCTCCTGTATTTGGGAATTAGGTACATTAAATAATAATATATAACTGAGATTACAACAAATTTATTGAAAACGTCATTAACATGCTCAAAATATTCATTCAATGTTAAAATAGCATGGGATAACCTGAGTAAATATATAAAAAGTTAATGATCTATAATTCCATGTATGTGAATAAAAAATAGTAACATGAAAAAGGTAATACAGTTGATAGAATAGGAATATAACATGTGAATAAAAAGAACACGAATAACAATTCATGACATTTCATGATAATCATAACATCATAAATGTGGAAATAACTGAAAACAATGAATCAAAATCATAGATAAAGATTACGTCTACCGATAAGCCATAGTGGAAAAATTACCATAATGAAATCAGGTTCAATCCCTATCCCTATGTTATGTATCATGATATTAAACATTACACAATGGATTTGAGTGATATCTAGGCATACCTATCATAATAATTTCCTTCTCACTCTTATGTGTTCCACATAGATCAAACAACATTGATTCATTCATAAAAATAGTTTATTTCATGATGAAAAAATGTTGAATACATATACTTATGTCTATAATAACAATTTATATGTACATAAATGTGAACTCCCTTGATAGGAAATTTGTACGACATTCACTACCCAATTTGTTTGTCCTGGAAAATCTTAGTGATATTTCGGTAGCATAATGACATCACATAGAGAATCATAATAATGAATTTATGACAAAGAAATGTGAATCTAATAAAATATAAATAAAATTGGAAATAATTAGGACATGAAAAAACATATCCCACTATTATAAATTAGAAATAGAATACAAAATGTAATGAAGAATCATGAATAAACAAAAAAACATATAAATTTTGAAACACGGTAAGAGGTGTACATAAAAAATAATGGGATGATTAATGATAGTTAAAGGATTAATCTTATCCTTAATAAAAAAAATTTTTATGGGGGATATGGAATATTTTATACCCTTATGATCCAACTAAAATAAAAAAGCATAACCTCAAAAGGGATTCTTGAATAATAATTGAGGAGAAAATCCATTAAAATTTCCAGAATTTTTAAGGAAAAGATAAAGGTAAAAATGAGGGAGGATAACTACTATAAAATTAAAATAAAACCAATTGGATAATAATCGAATATTTTTAAATATGTTATATTATAAGAAATTGAAATAAAGAAGAATAATTTGGAAGAAGGTTCTTGAATTGAATGGATAAGAGGAATACAATTATACCTTACATGAGTGTGAGTCACCAAAAGCATGGGACAAGATTATTAAGAGTTTGGGGAACATTTAGAGGACTCTAGAATGTTATTTGAAGACTATGGATGTGTTCTATGGAGCGTGTGTAATGTGAAAAGGGAGGTTGAGTGAGTTTATATAGCAAGAGAGGGGCATTTCTTTAATATTTTGGGGTTTGACTCTACATAATAAAATATTTAAAATTAGAAACCAACCCATGAGGATTTTCCATATTTTCAGAAAAATGGGAATTTCTAACAATTTTATAAATAGAATGGTCCGAACATAAAAAAATAATTTCCATTCTTAGGTGGAGGTGAGTCACACTCATAAAAAAGAATTTTAAAACCATAATATATATTATATGATTTGGAGGATTCATAAATATTATAAAAAATAAATAAAATAAACCTATAATAAAATCATTTTGAAGGGAAACATTCATTAGTTCGTGGATTCCATTTATATTAATTATTACATAATTTTTTCATTATGATTTCATAAAACACAGAGTATATTTATATGAAATATAATTTCTTCTCGAAAATTTGATTATCTCTAAAAATTAGGAAAAATTCTCAATTCGAAAATATTGAAATTATAATTCCTTAAATAATTTTAATTATTGTTGTATAATTTTTTGTATATCTGAATTTGTACTTTTAAAATAATAATCAACATTTTTTGAAAATAACATGTATTTTTGACAATAAAAGTTTTTAAACCCTTATAAAAATTACATATGAATTAATAATAATTATATGATAATTAATATTTAATAAAAATTATTTAAAAGTTATTTTTAATTAAAAACTTATAATATTCAAAAAAAATAATTAATAAAAATAAATTCCTTAATTGAGTTTGAATATTTTCACAAGATTCTATTTCTATTTTTTTTTTGAATCAGAAAAAAAAATTAATATATAATGTAACAATAATAGGATGAACACATAAAACATATTCATTATTATAATTAAAAATTTAAATATTAATATTTCTAATTCCTAGATATATATCATTTTATTACACTCACAAACAACCTAAGAGTAAGTTGTGTGATGGTGATACATTCAAGTGAATCGGCAAACATGGTTTTGACTATTATATGGATGAGTTAGAAATTATTTTGTAAATGGGTTCCCTCGTGATTATGTTTTTCGTTATCATATTGGGATTGTTCAAGGGAAAATACTAATGATTCTATTGATCTTAGAAGCTCTAATAAATTGGATTCATAGGGTACAATCCTGCATGTTGAGGTCATCACATATTTTTTCTGTGTCAATTGGATTCTTAAAACTGTATTTTTATACTGACATGTGACCACTGTTCAAAGGATATATTATCAATTCCAAATATAATTTATGTTATAATATATAAAATTGAATATATTAAAATAATATAATTTCCTGTGATTTAATAACCATATTACATAATAAGACATTGAATAAAATTACAAGGGTAATTTTATTTATAGTAGTTTGGGTGGTGACATTTTACAATGAAATTGGAACATTATTTATGGCATGAATGTAATTACCCTTTATTATGAATATCATTATATTGAAGATTTCATTCCATGATTACATGATATTATAAATGAAACTATTTTTAATGTTATTTTTAGGGAATGATTTTTTTCAATATACTTTTCATAATTAAAACAATATTTTCCACACAAAAAATGTAAAGGTCATTTTGTTGGATTTATATTCATCAAAATTAGAAAAAATTTAATTTTAAAAAAATGGGTATATATAGGAAAGATACCATCATTAATATTTCTCTATATGTTTAATGATTATTTTTATTAAGGAATGAATTGAAATTCACATCCATGATTCATTTTTTATAGTCATTAAAATTTCCTTGAATTATTAAATTTCCTGTTCACATTAAATTTCCCCCAAATGTAAATATTATTTACATGTATATGTTTACTACCTAAAACATATACCAATTTTACATACATTTTTTACTTTGATAGATATTTTTTTAACTGTGAATATATTGATAACTTTTCATCCTTTAGTCAATACATATTTATGATGATATGGAATATTGATTAACTTATTACATGGAATATTCAAAATATAAGAAATATATTGGACATGTAGACATGGGATGGGTCCTATTATCAATATCGCTATTATGGATTAATATTCTGGAGAGATTAAATAGTTGTCTAGTGATAAACTGTATTCTTATATACATTTTTTTATAATTAAATAATGGATTTTTTTATTTATTCGATAATGCACTAGGTATATGATCAATTTTCCAGTAATGAGGCTTCACATTATTCGAATAAAGAAATGTATAAATTGTCCAAAATTCGACTATTTCATTCCATGGCTCGACATTACATATAAAGTATTATGTGTTCACAACATGTGACCATGTCTTGTGAAAAACTGTGAACCAACCTTGAAGCCAGTTGAGAAAACAACCAATACAAATCCCGAGCCCCCAGAACATGAAATAACATTAGTAAAAAAATTTACATGGGAAACTTACTCTAGTACATGCCATTAATATTCAGTAAATGATGTGTAGGCAGTTAAGCCTCATTAATAAGGCTTGATTTGTGGAGGAACGTGGGAGATTCAAAGACAATGGAGATTTATGAGTCGTAATTGTAAATGATGTGTTCATCTGGTACAAATCATGACCAAATTTGAATATATAAGTAGCAGCCTGACAACACATATCATAAGATATTACAGACTTTATTTATCTCTATTTTTCATCCCAATCGAGTGTGGTTATCATTTCCCTCTTTTGACCCCAATATTTCATTGTGTTTTACATTTTATATCAATTTTTCATTTGTGGATCAGGTTTCCTTCAACGCTTTCAAATTCTCGCTGCTTCATTTACTAACTAGTTTCCTCAATTACTATCAAAAACGCACTAGATTCAAATACCCATTAAATTTCATGTAATAATTTCATTAAAGTTTTCATTCATAAATCATTGAGCCTCACTTTCAGGTTTACTTCTATCCTTAGCATATCTAACCCATTTCTAGATTAGAAATTATTCTCTTTTAAATTCAAGTTTCATGTCAGGAATGAATTTCATTATTTATTTTATTTTTCCTCCACCCACTATGAGTATCTAAACCATATAGGGGTAGGGATAAAGAGTAAATATATCTAACCAATAATAAATACTTAAATATAATTTTGGAAATCCAAATAAATTACAAATTACGATAAATAACCAATGTGTACACAATTAGTTTGAAAATCCATGACACAGGGACTGTCAATTGGAAGACCCTATCTAGATAAAATTAGACTTGGCTATGATCACAAGATTAGATAATTTATTTGATGAATCCAAACTTAATTCCTTAGGTTATAACTATCTCATGATCATGGAATAGTCACTTCCAAGGTAGAACATGGTGACTTGACCAAAGTCAACTAGAAACTATGCTTTGCTTCATAGCCTAGGCCATATAACCCTTCCAAGATTATAATTTATGCCATAAAATGTCTAGATATGTGAAATTTATCCCTAAACCTTGTTAAATAATTTAATACACTTCCATCTATAGAATTAATAGACTCTCAAAAACCAACCCAGCATGAAATGACTCCTATAAAGGATCTCAAGACAATGAACTTCTATAATATCAAGATTTCCCCTAATTGGACATAGCATGAACTTTTACTATATCATTAAATTTTAGTTAGTAAATTTTGGGACATTATTAATTCAATCTTATCACATCCCATACCAAACCAATCGACCCATGTGGGCATGTCAAATTCTGGTGGCATTAATGGGGATCAATGGCAGGATTTTTGAAGAATTAAGTCCCTTGACATTGGATTAACATTCCCTTAACCACATTGTCAAATATACCACCTCACATCCTCATAATTCAATAGTTTTTCATGTACCAAGGTCCCATTATTCTTTAAAGTAACATTATTTTGGAAGAACCTCTAACCTTCAATCTCAATTTCAAAAGGTATGTTTTCAAATCACCGGTCTCTAATGGTCGTGCGTCAAAATCATGTGGACCATCATTACAAACCCTCATTAAATAATTTCAGGAGAGGGTTCGATGCACCATGGAAATACCATATTGGATTATGACTTTTCATAAACCCATGGTGAAACAACAAGCATTTTACTCCCCCAATTTAGGCTCAAAATTTTGAGATCGAACATGAAATCATTCACATGATCTAGAATTTTGGATAGTTTAGTGGTCTTCAGAGAGAATACCCGCATGATAACATTGAAAACCTCCTAGAGGTTTTTGACACCTTTTGAAAGTAGGGAGTGTCTCCAGATGTAATTAGACTACACATACTCCCATTCTCTTTGAGATACAGAGTTAAGGATTGTCTCAAAAGACAAAATATAGAGTGAATCACTAATTGGTATGATATTGAAAAAACAATTTGTACAAATATTTATTACCAATCCAAACCTAGATTCTCTGGAATGTAATAACAATATTTTTTTTATAGAAAATAGGGAATTTTTAGGGGAATAATTGTACCAATTCAAAAATATCATGAGTAATTGTCTACGTCATGGCCTGTATTCCTGGTTTCAATTGTAGATATTTTATCTAGGACTCCATCAAGCTTATCGAACTGTAGGTGATGCAGTTGTTGATGGAAGAATTATGTTTTCAACCCTTGAAGTTGGATGATCAATTCTAAAAGAAGTGGCACAAAATGTCAGCCTATGGTAAAGTGATCATATAAAACCACGACATTGTATCCACTAGATATAGGAAAAAACTTGACTAGAAGGGAAAGTAGAATCGCTAAAAAAATAAAAATATTTTTTAAATTCTAGCTACAAAACCTAAAACTCAATCCCCTCCTACCCCTGTAATGGAAATTCAATCATGAATGATGTGTTGTGTCATGAATCATTTCTCTGATTGAAAGGATGTATATGAACAATAATAGGATTGTAATTATGTTAATTACAATCATTATAACAAATCATTTCAATTGCATCAATACTACCAAAAAAGGCCCACTCAACAACTACCTCAGAGTAGTCTAGGATATTTCCCAACATGATGTGGTGAAGCACAATTTTAAATTCAAGGACCTCCAGGGTATCCTATTAAGAACCATGTGCCAAAACCATAGATATAAGTGCAACAAAAGACCTTCCAACATACACCACAACTACAATTCCAACCCACCTAACCAAACCCTCAACAATCATGTCCCCCTATTCCATATAATATGGAAAAACTATCAGATACTTGGGTCTAGAAGTCAAATCATAGAATGAAAACTAAGGATAACGAAATTCAAAACCAAATAGATTCTTTCTGGAATATGGGGATTCAAATGGATAACAACTCGAAGACCATATCTAATATATTACGAGGAACACTACATGGTAACAATATGATGTACCCAAGGGAGGAATCCAAGGTGTTGGTGTTGGGAAGTGGGAATGTTTTGGACTTTAAACAACTAATTGGTAAAGATGAATGGAAAAAAGAAGATCCTAGAATGAAACCATAAGAAGATAGTGAAGCTGAGAAGACTATATAAGCCTCCCCTAAGAAAATGTATTTGCTAAAAATAAACAAGAAACTAAAGAACACATGTAATAAGTTTATGTTTCCCAACCACCATACAAGCCACTTTATCCTATTGCAGTGAAAGAATGAGAACATAGACATGAGACACAATATAATAAATTTCAAGAGATGTTCATGATACAGCACATAACTGTACAATTAACAAAATACATTCCCTATATGACAGTTTCTAGGAACATTCTCAAGGTAATCTTTTCAAAAAAAGAAAAAATGAAGATCATGGAGGTTATCTATAAAAATGTGGAATGATATTCTATTTTGAAATAGAAAATTTTCCACAAAATGAGAGATACCAAAAGGTTTTCTAGGCCCTATGCTATAGTAGAATGAATCATTGGAATAACCCTATACGGTCTTCGATCTAACATAAATTTAATACCAATTTTAATTTTCCAAAATATTAGTATAAAAGAACTCAGAAAAACTAGAGTAGCACTATAGCTATTTCAAAAATCAGTTATATACTCCAGACAAATTGTGGAAGATGTTTTGGTTTAAGTAAAAACTTTTATCTCTCTAACATACTTCTTAGTCCTATACTTGGAAGAATAAGGTGGCGTCCCTATCATTCCTGGAAGTCCATTCCTAAAAACATGAATAGTGATAATAGATGTAAATCAAGGATTTATGATCATTAAATAAGGTGAAGAACATGTTGTGTTCATCCTAATCTAGGATTCCCAAAAAACAGATGATTTTTGGATTATAATTCCATCTCTCTCACCCAAAAAGAAGGTGAGTACATGTCCATTGTGAAAGAAAGAGAAGATTTTCTCTCAGATGTGTAAGAAAATTATGACATTGAGGAAGTAATATTTAGTGGACCACTCACACAGGACAACCTTATACTATTTATCCCAGTCATAATCCAACCACCCTAGCTAGAACAAAATCCTCTACATAGTAAAACGATGTATTTCTTTTTAGAAGTTTCATAATATCTACCAATCATTATCAACTCTAAAATGTCACCAACACAATAAAGAAAATTGGTTAATGATTGAATCAATTTAAGTAATCAATTTCCTAGGGTGTGTCATACATTAAGGAGACCAATCATAATAAATTAACTGATTGAATCCTACTTAAATAAAGTGAAAATATGAAAATACAACCTCAAATTTGGATCACAACCCCAGGGAAAAAAGTTTTCAAAACTAATGTTCTAATACTTTTGGATACATGAATAGTTTATCCTAGACTGATATTCAGGATAAAATCAAATTGCATTTGACCCTTCTGATTTATTGATGACCACATTCACATGCCCATTTGTTATGATTTCTTATAGGCGAATGTCATTCAGGGTGTGAAATTCTCATGCATCATATTAAATATGCATGAGTCATTTTTTCTATGACATGGCTAAATAATTACTATAAATATTCATTGATGAATTCTCGATATATGGATAATCAATTGATGTCGGTCTATGCAATCTGGAATTTGTCTTTCAATGCTATGAAGAAAATATCCTAGTCTGAATTGTTAGAAATTCAATTTCATGGTGCAAGGAAAAATAGTCACAGGACATAAAATTATTATGTAAGGTATCATAGTAGATTCCCAAAAGATTAATGTCAT
This sequence comes from Viscum album, assembly GCA_963277665.1. NCBI lineage: Eukaryota > Viridiplantae > Streptophyta > Magnoliopsida > Santalales > Viscaceae > Viscum > Viscum album. The sequence continues at coordinate 1,709,233,086 of OY728126.1, read as the reverse complement.
CAATGAATTACGAGAACCTTCAACTTTCAAAGGTTTCATAAGTATTCTAAGCTATGCTAGATTTTACCGACGATTCATGAAGGATTTTTCAAATGTTTCCCACCCATTGACATGTCTTTTTTCAAAATATATATCCTTAAATTTAAATTAGGACAGCAGATAATCTTTCAATACACTGATGAAATTACTAATACAATCACTAGTAACAATTTCACCCAATTTGGACAAATAAATTGAGTGAATGTGTGATTCTAGAGACCTTGATGTAGGTGTTGTGTTAGGACAACACATTGGTAACATCTTCTATCCTATTTATTATGATAGACAGATTTTAAGTGAAACTCATGTCAACTACATGAATAAAAGAAATGAACTATTATCATTTTTATATTCCATTGATAAATTATGATCATACCTTGTTTTTTATTAAGTTATTGTTCACACTGATCACATAGCCTTCAGGTACATAATGAAAAAAAAATCTGAAACATAGGCTGATATGTTGGATACTACTGCTAAAGGAATTTTATCTGATGATCAATATACAAAAGGGAGAGAGATTGTAACTTCAAATAATTTTTCCAAAAATCTTCTACCCATCATCATGGATGACAATGAGGCTAACATTGTAATTAATTTTCTAGATGAAACCATGTTTAGTATCAAGGTTCAACCATGGTTCTCTGCAATTTTATTATATTTCCACATTATTTCTACATCAAGACCTATCTTTCCAGTGGTGAAAAAGATTTTTTATTGATTCCATGAATTTCTACCTGTATGAGCTTCTATTAATCAAGTGTTATACAGATGGTATATTAGACCGCTACATTCCAGAGGAAGAATCCCACAATGTGATTGAAATGTGTCACATTACAACAACTAGAAAACATCATGGAAATCAGTTTACAGTATCCAAAATATTACAATGTGGAATTTTATGGGATACACTACAGAATGTTGTGAGGGAATTTTTCCATTTATGTGATAAATGCCAGTAAACTATAAATACTGGAAAAATAAATGAGAAGACAGAAGACACCATAATGGTAGTTAAAATCTTCTAAATTTGAGAAATCAACTTTATGTAACAATTTTTTACATCACATATAAAATAATTCATTCTATTTGAAGTGGAATAGGTTTCAAAAAGGGGTGAAGGTTAAGCTACGACACATGACATGACTAAAGTTGACATGATCATTATAAGGAAGAATGTGTTAGCATGATTTTTATTTCCAAGATTACTCATTAGTGATTGGGTAAAACAATTTAAAAACTGAGCTATGAGATGAATAATTGAACGGTATGGAATTAAATAAAATACCAAAACTACCTACCACCCACAAAAAAGTGGGAAAGTATAAAAGTCAATAGAGGAGGTTAATAATATTTTGAAAAATACCATGAATAAAAATTGAATTGATTGGATTCTAAAATTAGATAATGAATATTAAGAATAACAAATGGCCTATAAGACATCCATAGGAGCCCCCCATTTCAATTGTTTAATGGGAAACATGAAATATCTTGGTTGAGTTAGAGAATCATTCATTTCAGGAAATCATGAAATTAAATCTACATTTTGAGAAGGATGAAGATGTAAGAACGCCAGAATTGATAGCTGTAGAATAGATCAAGAGAGACAAATTTAAAAATGAGAAGATCTATAAGGAAAACAAAATGCAATGGCATGACCAAAAAGTTTCTAGGCCAACATTTGTACATGGGAATTATGTCATGTTATTCAAGTTGAGGTTGAAAATATTCCTAGGTAAGCTACAATATCAATGGTTAGGAACATTCGATGTAGATCAAGTATTCCCTTACAAAACTATAGATATTCATTGAGAATGTGTAATTCCGTATAATGTGAATGGTTAAACACTAATGATTTACGAGAACCCTTATAGGAAGCCTGTTTCATAAGCCTTAAATTAACTAAAATTTTAATATGTTCTAGATACCAACATAAAAGGAAGAAATGAGTGGAAGGAAACCTGGGGCTGGACATCTTAAACTAGATTATGATCATCTTAAAAGAGTATTTGGTAGGGAAGGAGCTGAAGGAAAGGAAGGGGAATGAATTTAATCATAAACAATTTAGTACAAACCATGTACATGTTTGTCATGATGTTTAACATTTTACCTGAAAATACATTATATTTTACCCATACATGACGTGATTCATCAATAAATGTTGTGTATTGGAACAGATCAATATTATTTAAAATAAACACATATTTCGCAAACCTATGTTTCACAACCCAGGATACATAACCTCACATCTCTACCCTCAAACACACAACCCACCCTCCCCTCTCAACTCTCTCAAACCCTGACCCTATGTTCCCTATATTTCACCTCGAACTCAGACCTATACACCCATCATAACCCTTTCCTCTCCCACCTACACACTCCCCTCTCTCGCATCCTCTCCACTCTTCCATTCTCACATGAGTTCAAAACAACCCACTCCATCCCTACTATAAACTACCACACCTTCACACCCCAATGCCTTCATGGATTGTACAAAAAATACCCAACCATCTTCCTCCTCCTCCCTAATAGCCTCAGCTTCAGAAGAACAACCTTCATCCATGAACACTCAGGCTACACCTATCGATCCTTCTGCACCACTTGGAGCTCGTTCTGCCACTACTCCTTATGAACCATCCACCTCAAACGCCTGTGACAATGACCTAGACATTCACCCCATCCATTGTTTTTCCAACACGAAAAACCGGGCTAATGTATAATTGTTGCAGGAAATCCCCATGCATACAAACAAGACATTGGATAAGTGAATCTTGTCCAGACTAAACATCATTGATGATGTCCTTGACCATCTGAAGATTTTGTTCATTGATATCTTTTTCGAGGTATGAGAGGATACCATCCAGAAGATATTTCTAGATTTTTTATTATCATTCGAGATGGAAACCAATAGTCTCTTTTCCCCCTTAGAAGGAATATCCCATGTATTATCTTTTGTAGAGTTTGGACTCTTGGTGGGTATATACATAGAGGGGTGTGTCAGCTTTGAAATTTATTCTATCCATCATATGAAGCCATCTCGTGAAGTTTCTCCATAGATATAGAATATGATTTCCCACGACACCCATTCGCACGATGAACTTCGCATCACAATATCAATTATGTTTCAAGAGCCATAATTTTATATCATTCATATAGACATGAAATATGGATGGTTTTCCCGAGATATGTCACATGGCCGAGTCATCTAGGTGGATGTGCTGATTCTAGTAGTAGCCATGGGTGGCATAACCATCAACATGGCTACCCAGTTTGCATAGTTTTACAAGACAAGAATTTTAGAGGCAGTGTGGTATATTGATGGGAGGCTATTTAATCGCACAATTAGATTGGAATCTTGGGGTTATTGATACATTAGTTCCACCTCACCTCTTAAGGACCTATTGAGATTATCGTTCATGTTATAATATACATGATAAAAAATATAGTGACAGAGGATGACAAGTAATTTTAGGGACTAGGAGTATAAGAGGCAACACTGCAGGAGCCACCAACTCATGTAGTTGATCCTCCAGCGGAAAAATATTCACATATCCAGCCAAACCCTACCACCGCACCTATACCACCCATTCCTCCCACTATGTCTTCCCTATCTAACCATCCTACATCGTCCCACCCCACCCTTACAGAGATCTAGGACACCCTGTAGTGTATCCCAGAAAAGTTACGCTAGATCTGTGCTCACCTCCAGGTACCCTTCATTGAGACATCATATTTCACCATACATCCACTATCCATCCCCTCACATTCCACCATTCCACCACTCACTACAGACCACCCCGAATTACCTCCAGACCTTACAGACCCTGCTACCTACTAGGAGTACTTAGCAGAGTTGGTCCCGTGGGGAAATGGGGTGTCCGCTATATCTACCCAGATGTACCTTTTTTGGATCCAACTACTGACAAATAGTCTTATTTAGGATTTTAACATCTCAACCACATTCCCCGTTCTATTTACCTACCTCCACGACCTCACCATAAATTGTGATCACTACTCCACCTACTCGTACTACTGTTGTAGATGATGATCCAGCTGGACATCACGTATCACCAACTAATGGTGGATGATGTTGGATGAGATCATTGGAATAGATTCCTAATATTACCATTTTAGTTCTTTTTTTCCCTTTTCTACTTTTTGTGATAGGGTTGGGCGTTTATTTTATCATTTTTATGACCTCTTCTATACTATGGTTTGATTTATATATATATGGCTTCATTATTTCATTTTTCTTGTTTGATTTTCATTTATTTTAATTTGATACATAGAAATGTCTAGATCATATGAATATTATATGGTTTTCGATGGCCCAATACAACCATCCATTATTGAAATATTTATACTAAAACATGTCATAGATGTATCACAACAACTTTATGAACTATCCATTGAAATACATGCATGTGAGTAGCCAACACAACCAATGATTTTATTCCTTCCCTATCAGATTGAAATTAATGATACTACTCCTAAAGTCATTAAACTATACAAAAGTGGTCATGATATAGAAGACACAACAACTATTAGTTAAAAAATATATAATAGTAACTAAGCGGATGGACCCACTGCGGGATATCTTAGTCCATCTGTTAGGATGAAGAAGTTCTGTTAGTGCTTTTTGGGAGGCAACCAATATTTGATCTTTTATCTATATATAACCAACATAGTTTCATCTTTTTAATTTTCATTAGAGTCTCTGATTGAAATACATTGTAAAAAATTCACAAATTTGGATAAAAAACTAGTTACCTCTTATTTTTATCTATTACACATACCTATTCTTTTGTTATTACAATGTTTAAACCTTTGAAGTAATGTTATTTGTAGTTCAAGATATACTTTCTAAACCTTTTTTGATAGTAACCAAAAATTATCATGCTGACATCCAAATTACCTAATGGAATGAAAATTTCTAGGGATCTCTTGATTCACACAATTTTTAAATTCTTAATTTCCATTTCAATTTTTTTGAGGTTTAATTCTTATCAAACTCCCACCAACATATTAGGGACATTGTAGAAACTGTTGCCTTATAAATGTGGGGGGTTTATCATGATTTTCACGGATGATGCACTCATTTATTTTAAATCCTCACATGTCTAAGAGACATTTTTTTAAAATATAAGAATGATTTATACATGGAAAACATTATGTGTTTCTGAATTACATAAAAATATAACATGGGAATTGTTAAAATACAAGTTTTTTTCTCTATTTAAAAATTCTTAATATGATTTAGAGTTCATAAATTTGATTCAAATTCAAAATGTTTTGAAATTATTATTAATTTAAAAATTACAAAGTTTTTTCACTTATCCTAATTTTCAGTTTAAATTTTATTCTAATTACCCAAAAGGATTATAAGACTTATATTACACATTATTTTCTGAGATTATTTCTTGGGAGATATTATGGACATGTCAACCTATTTGAAAATACATTTATATCTTATCGATGTGACGACAGAACAAGTGAAAATTTAAAATTATTGGGGCATCGTTTGTTAGAAATTTTTCTAAATAGCCACCATAAATCATTTCTTTTTTTACCCAATAGATTTTATTAACGACCATATAGGATAAATCCATTCCATGACAATTTTCCCATCATACTCTACATCTTTTATAATTCATTAATGACTTTTGATCATTTGGGAGGGGCATTTAGATAGCATGGGATGTTATAATTGTCATAGATGTATTGTGTATTCAACAAACTATTGGGGTCTAGTCCATATAATATTTATAATACTTCACATTAAATTTTTTTCTTTGAAAAACTAAATAAGAAATAAGAAACATACTTGGGTAGGGTATTAGGAAGATAAAAAATCATTATTTTCAAACCAATGAATACCTTGAAGGATAATATGTGTTTTGGGGATGGATGTGAGATTAGTTCTTGACATGAATTTTAAAAAATAGAACTAAAAAAGAAAAAATAAGGGAAAATTACTCATTGTATACATATTTAATATATATGGTTCCACGTGTAGATGATAGAGTGTTGAATTGACTAGCTCGAAGAAGGAATTGTATTACTATTCTCATGACACTCATGAATTGTACTTCAGATATTAACCGTGTTTCAATATTGTTCTTCACTATTTACCCACTAACCAACACACTCAGAGTCATTGGAACATTACATCTAAAGCCCTCATGATTAATTTTTCACTTTCCTCCACTAAGTAGATATGATAGAACCAATGTAAGCATATGGTTAAGAAGATGTGCTAATGGTATGAGCATAACTCCAATTTAATTTTACCTGGAATAGTGATATAAAAATCATTGAGTGGTAAATCCCAAATGATTATATGATTCTAGGAACATTTAAAAGATCAGAATTAAAATATTAGTATTTTTTTTTGAAAATCTATGCTATGAGGCATGAAAAATTTTGTATGCATGGCCAATTAATGAATATAACTTTCTTCAGCACAAAATTGAACTTAATTACATGAAATAAATAAATATTTCTTCTTTAAAAAATTTATTATCTCTTTTTTTATATCATTATAGAGACAATTTTTCTTGGGTACAAGAAATATTTCATGTGTGTGTGTGGCGGGGGGGGGGGGGGGGAATTGATAAGATTAATTAATATATAATTTTTAATATCATTTACTTACGGATTTTAATTTATCCATTCGATAATGATCTTTTTATATGATGATATTTTTAGGTTGTGCATTTTGATAATTTAATTAATGAAATGAATAAAATTTACAAAATTCACAAATCACACATAGTGACTTGACATTACACATCATGTAGTAAGAGTTCCCAACATGTGACCATGTTGTGAGACAAAGCATGAACCTAGCCACGATGTTAGTAGAGAATATAGCCAGTAAAAAATGTGATCCCATAGAACATGACATGAATTAATTCAAAGTAGTTACATGACAAATCCGCTCTAGTATGCATCATGATTCCTTAGTACACGACATGTAGATAGTCAAATATCATTAATCAGGACAGATTCGCATAAGTCATGTGGGTGATCTAAAAACCATGGAGATATAACTGGATTAATAGTACATGACATGTACATCTAGTACACACCGTGAACAAATTTCCCTATATAAGTAGTAACATGAAAACACATTTTCATGATATTCCAGACAATATTTCTCTCAATTTTTCTTCCCATTTGATTTTTTTCATCCTATTAGTCATTCAAACCCATTATTTTTTAATATTCTAAACTTAATTCCAATGCAAGAAACATATAATTTTTTTAACTCTTCCAAATTATTGTTGCATAATTCAGTAACATTAAACCTCACATACCAATGAACACACAATAATTGCAATTCTCCATTCTATTTTAAGAAATCACGTAATTAAATTTTTGATTCATCTATCATTGAACAGTGATTTCAATATTATTTCTCTTTTGGGTAAATACAACCCATTTCATGATTAGATGCTATTATATTTTAAATTCAAATAGCATGTCGAGAATAAATTTCATTCTTTATTTAATTATATCTCCACCAACTATGATTAGATAAACCATTATAGTAGTGAGGATAAGGTGTAGATGTATCTAAACCAAAAATCAATCCTATATCTACTTATGGAAACCCTAATAAATGTGTAATCGAGATAAATAACCAATTCATTCGACCATTCATGACACTAGGATATTTAAATTGAAGACCATATCTTGATTAAATTAGTCTGGTATACGATCACTGGACTTAGATACTATCCACCAAAGAATCCAAACATAAAGTCCTGAGGTGGTTAATGTGTCCCAGTCATAGAATAGTCACATCCTAGGTAAATCTAGGTGACTAGACCAAAGTCAACTAGTGATTTTCTTTTTATTCATAGCCTAATCATTAAGACTATATCATGATTATAATTATGGTAATCCTTTCTCCAAATACGATAAATTTATCTTTAACACTACATAAATAATTGGAGTCACTTATATCCCTAGAATTAGTACACTCCCAAACACCAAGAATACTTGAAAATACTCCAACAAAGGCACTCAAGCCTGTGAAAATCTTTAAGAGAAAGCTCTCTCTTCATGGAACTGAACCAGCACTTCTACTATAGTACGCTTTTCTAGTCAGAAAAATTTGGGATGTAATAAATTCAATCAATCCTCTCCTATGTAAACCCAATGATTCTTGAAGTTTCATTAGCTAGCCTATGATAAGTGGGTTTATATCCACCTATATTAAACCATAATGATATTAGATCTTGAACGCCAATGTATAATGTGTTTGGGAAACATGAAATCCAATAATTAACATTTTTTTTAATTAAGAGATCATTTATTATAATACATTATTTCTTACAATGATTTTATCCCATTATTATTATAATATAAAGTTTTCAATTAAATGGAATTAGACTCTGTAATCAACTTCCAAAATTGAGTATGCATTATACAGTTATCTAAATGAAAAATGTGATCATTTATACACCATACTTTGTTAATTATTATTATTTATTCATTATGTATTTCTATGTACTAAACCCTTATTATGAGTTTCAGTTTTACCATTTTGTTGTTTCCTTTCCACAATATTCCATGATGTTTAATTTGACCGATATTCAGGGATATTCTAGAATGAATAAAGTAATTCTCAAGAGAAAAAATGATTATTTTGTTATAATTGTATTCCAATTAAATGTGAGAATCATATATATATATATATATATACATAGTTTACTAAGATTACTGAAATAATCTATCTCTTAGGATGTGATTCATTGTATTTTATTCCAATGTAATGAAGTAGGGGGCGCTAGCTTCCAAATTCTAGGGTTGGGTTCACTACAATTAGTATTAGGTAAGGTTTAGTTGATACCTTCATAATTAGATTTTGGAAATCATAGATTATGGAGTATAACTCTATGATAGAATTTTAGGATATGTATGAATCATCTTCTTAATGTTTTTGAATAATAGATATTATGTGGGTTTTCCGTGAAATATATATTTTGTAAGATATTATAAGGGGACATGGTTCTAGATCTAATATAAATTTGGGCAATAACTCTGATGGGGGCGCATCGGGATTGAATATGGAATTACTTGATATTTAAAAATGGTCATTGTTGTGCTCTTGGTTCGGTACCCACAGGGGATATTCTAAGTATAATTCATATTTTCATTTCTATATATTATATTGGATTTAAATAGATGATGAAAATGAATGTCCTAAAATTTGAATATGTTGTATTGTATTGAAAATAATATTTCATGAATTATACATAAACAAACATTTATATGGCCTTCCCACAATAATAATCGTTACTCACCCTATGTTTTTTTTGGTTTTATACAATGTATAGGACACAAAAGAATCATGTTAATATTAATAATGAAGAAAAAGAAGTAAATATGAGTAACCTAATTTGATGAGTATTTTATTGAATGATATCATGATTATACTTGATCATTTTTCCAGAAATATGGTTAACATTATATACCTTACCAAATCCTACTCTCACAAAAGAATAAATGGAGATATTTTTCTTGAGAACATGATTGGTGGGGAAAATAGTGGAAATAAGGATCAATATTTCCTCCCTTTGGGCTTGTGGAATGATACATATATGAAAGTGTATTGAAGAAATATGAAAATTATTTATCTATGGAATATTACATAATGAAAATAAATATTGAGAAAAATTAAGAGTATGATGTAGGGAAATAAATATCATCTTAATGGTCCATTTATAGTTTATTTACTTAAATGTGAGGAACTTGGGAGTCACCCGAGTCAATTCACTATCGTAATGGGTAACCTCGAGACAATGGAATGATCTAAGAGGAAATAATATTGGTAAAGTATTTATGTATTATGATTCAAGGATTAAATTTTAAATGTATATTAACAGTTGTAGTATTTTTATAAGAATCATGAAACAACTTTGTATTTTTATTAACTGTAGAATTATATATACATTCCTTAACAAAATATTTATGTATACCATCATGAGGTTGTGAAATATAAATTTATCATAAGTTAAATTTATTCTATAATATTTATAAAAAAAATTGGGTGGAATGTGACAAGATTAAGCATATTTTGGGAGAAATATTAAGAATGGATATATTTTAGAGGAATTTTCATTTCAAGAATAATACCATTAAATATAGAGGTATAATTTTTAAGGTATGATATAAATTTTTCATAATATTATCATTAATTACATTGAAATGATACAAAAAATAATATTATTAGATATCAAAATTATTGGTTTTATTGAAAACATTCGAAAAAGTATTATGTAATGATTATCATTATTTTAAGGATGTCCATAGTATTTTTTAGTTCATTATAGTCGTTTTATTAATATTTTTTATAAAAAAGAATGCTCACATGCATGGTAACAACCCAAATTATCAAGAAATTTAGCGAATATTGTACTAATTACAGAATGATGGTAATAGTTTCATGCTTAAAATTTTCCAACACAAATCCCAGTTTAATATTTATTTTATTTTGACAAAAAAATTAAAAATAAATATTTACAATTTACAATTAATTTTACTTTTGAAGTTTATATATTGTTTAATTGGATAACTATTGTAAATAGTTAGAGTGTTATAGAAATACTTGTCACTCTTTATACATATTATCATCTGTTAGATGTTAAATTTATTTCTTTATGAACAAAAAAAATTCATTTTGGATTTTTGTTTCCTGGAATAAAAAATTAATTTTAATTTTATCGAAGAAAAACCAATGGCTGATATTCTATTTTTGAAATATAAAAATTTCACATAATGAATTTTTATTTTATATGAAGATATAAAAATAATTCCCTAATATTAAGAAAAGGATCATAAAATAAAAATATATCATATTACAATCATTTAATATGAAATCAAAGTCCTTTTGACATCTATTATATTTATGGTTTTGAGGCCCTAAAAATTTAATTGATCATTCACATTATTTTTATCAATAACCTAAATAAAAATATTTCAATATTTATATTATTCTTTTCTTACATATCTTCATTTTCAACCAATGTATAAAAATGTTTTAAAATAGTTAAATGTTATCCATAGGAAATTAGTATATCACATTCTATATTATTAAGAGGATGATTTAAAAACCCTTCCAAAAAGACGTTGTTTTCATCAATGTCATTTTAAAATATCAAACCCTTGATTACTGGGATCATGTATAAACTGTTATGATGGGATTAATGTATGTTGGGGAGAATGTAATACCACGAAATTCTAAATGAATAATATTTTATCCAATAGAATATGTGATACGAAATACCTAAAATTAAATAGAATACAACACCCAAAAAAACATAAGATATATTTATATGTAATCTCTTAAATGTAATGTAATTCATATAATAATTATCTTAGATTGTGTTACCCAAAATAATAAGATTCTTCAATCGCTTACATTACACATATAACTGATTTTATTGAACTAAAATATACTATAAATATAATTATTTAATATGATTGTTTTTCCTAGCCATTGGAATGGAATTATTGAATAAGATTAACTATTTTTTGATAATATGTTGTTTAAACCCATTTAATGGTTATCTATTTATTATAAAAAATTGTAAGTATCATTTAATAGATAAATAACTTCTTAGAAATATTTATTTCACTAAATGATGGTTTAGTAGCACCTGAAATAAATAATTTAAAAGTAATTTTAAATTTTATTTAGAAAAATTACGTGTGAAAATAATCTTTCTTTTTTTGATATCATTATACTAAAAATATTTTCAGGTAATTTTTATTAATTTTTATAAAAAAACTAAATTTTAGATTAGTGGTGATAAATACTGGTTTTTAATTAATAACTTGATTTTCATCTAAATAATTTAAAATGAGAAATTATATTAGAAATAATATTTAACGTAAAAATATTTCAATAAACATATATTAATAATATTATGTCATTTTTATAATTGACATATTGATTTTTGATATAAAATAATTGTACTTTTTTTAAAATCATCAATGTTAACACCCAAATTTTTATCACACCTACAAGATTGATTTTAAATTTAATTTTAACGATTTTTTTAGTTGAATTGGAATTTTTTTTTAAATATTTTGAATGATAATAATTTATATAATCTAATAATTTAGTCATGTTTTTACCGTAATGATTACTAAAGTCATTTAGAATTAATTACAATGATTAGAGAATAATTAGTATACATGGTTGTAAAACATAAAATATAATGCATAAAATGACCTAATGCTTGTACGAAACCCATTTTATTGAAATATTTCAAAACATTACCTTATATTATCGATAATTTAACATTATTGGGGGCTTTAACATGAAAAAATCATTTTTGTAATTAACCCCATTAAAAAAATTAAAAGTATTCCACGCACCCACATATGAAAGGCCACCCCTCTTCTCTCCACATCACATCGTGAATGAACATTCCATCATCCATTATTGGACCAAATGACTTACCAAACTCTCAAAAATAATTATAGAATTATTATACTAGATACAAATATATCCTTTGATATATTTAGAGAAAACATGTGGAGGATACCTGAATAAGTGGTAATGTTTTACAATGACCATCTTTGTTTTATTTCATTCTGTACATCCTTCAATTTCAATTATATCATTATGATAAAATAACCTCAGTGTATTCCATATAATGGAATTTTTTATACAAGTTTAATGACATAAATACACATAAACATCCATCAAATGGGTTATGAAACCATCGTTTGGGTGTATGGTGGACTACCACCTCCCGTACTGATGTCATTCATTTTTCCATTTCAAATTATAATGTATTGGTATTTTTATAAAATATAAATTATATAAATGATTTTTAAAACATATTTAAACCTATTAAATTACTTTATAACATATATATTTTTACATTCCCTTCCAAAGTAGACATGATTACATCACTCATGTGTACGGAGGACTACCACCTCACGAAGTGATGTGATTCTCCTTTCACTAATGCATCATGATGTATAATAAGTGGTTGGACACTAATACTATAATCACACTATCCTAAAATGGATTAGGATATATTATATTTAGTTACATATCAATAAATTATTTGGTATATCCTTATGTTAAATTTATAATGTGGTATCTTATACGACATGTCAGTTGACGTTCATGAGGCAAATTACTGAATACATGATCTCAAGATAATATTCGTTAAAAATTTCTAAACGTTTTATATAATTTTGGATATGGATTGTATTATTATATATATACTAATAAAAATATATAAAATTAAATATTAAATTATATTAAGATGATCATGATCCATAAGAGATTGTTATCATTGAACAAGGATTAGGTATTATCGACATGTTACTATTCCAAGATTATATAGATGGTGGTTAATGCTCTAGGTGAAATGAAAATTCAAATGTATTAATAATAAGTATTTAAAGAGACGTAATAATACTATATATGTAAAGCATTTATAAAGAAATCATAATAGAATGGTCGAATTCATATATTTTCTAAACCAAAAGTCTTCCATCAATACATATAAATGTTTAGAAGGTATAAAAAATATGATTTGGAGGTACAAAAAATGTTTATAAATATTAAATTTTTCTATCCTGTTATTTTTTATATTATAATATCTATATATTTAAAATCATTCTATTTAATAAAAAAAACTAAACATAGACTTTTTGGATGATTCCGATAGATCACCATTCGCTAACATGATTCATAATGATAAATGAAAAAAATTTCTCATTAGGCCAACATACCCAGATTTATATAACAAATGTTGTAAGGATTCTTGTTATTACATTTAAAATTATATCTTATCGAGGTGACTAATTCACTCATAAAATATTTTGTTTTTTATAAATAATTGGATATTATTCATATCTTTATCATAGCATACCATCCTTAATCTAATAATGAATCTAAAAGTACATTTCTAAATCTGAATGATATGTTGAGATCATACTCAATGGATTTCAAAAGATTCTAGGTTGAACTTCATTCACATGTCTAATTATTGTACCATAACTAAATTCAATATAAAATATAAATGTAACTATATGAGTCTTTATATATCAATAGATACATAATAACAAATGGATATATTTAATAATTGTCAATTTAAATATATAATAATATGTTTTCAAATGTTTGATAAATAATTTTATGTCTACTATACATTGAGTAAAAGTGTGTTAATGTATATTGTGATTAATGGTAAAAAAAATATCTCCAAATATATTTTTTTATTTATATTTTCAATGTATAAATTTTTATGGTGATTTCATCAACCCAAAAACTAATAATCCAAATTTTTATTTTAGATTGGTGATGACTTGGATTTTTAATATAACCATTTTAATTGATTAAAACAAAACCTATTATAAAATTATTGAGTGGATACTCCCTTATATATCAAAATCAATTGATCTTTTAACTTTCATTACCATGTTCTTCATGATTTTATTTTATGTATTGTATAATTTTTTCTCTATTTTTATTATTTTGTCATGAATATTTAGATGGTTTTTATTTATCTACAATGTTGGTAAAGGAAAATATTACTCTATTTTCAATTAACATTTCCCCCGGGTAAATTTACCTTGGTGTTATCTTCTATGTTTACTAAAAAGATTCCATTTAATTTTTTCTAGTACATTATCACATTATTATTACATTTATATAAATATATATTAATAAACTATATATTTACTATCACTTTTTTATAATATAATATAGTTAACGTGAAAATTATATCTCAACCTGATTTCTAAAAATTTTAAAATCCACTTCTATTGGATTTTTCATCCAAATATTCCTTTAAAATTTTATAACCATTATATTCTTATTATATTATCAATCATCATATATCCTTAAATAATATTCCAATATATTCCTATCGGCGATATATCAATAAGTATAATGAAATCTTTTATGAAATAAGTATTCTTTTCCATGGATAATTATGGGATGATGGAATTATTATTGTTTTCATGTTACGATAGAATAGATATTTTATGTTATTTATTAATATATGACGGTGTTTATTTAAATTTATATCCCACTAATTAATTTATAAATTCATATATATCTAGATATGTAATGTTATAAGATAAGTAATCATATATTAATCAGCTATTTTATGTGACATGTTTTCCCATTATATGATGATGGCCTCGGTTACAATCCTTGAAAAAAATTAATGATTTTTTAGACTTATTAATGATCAAATTCCTCATTTCATGCAATAGAATTATGTTTTGGTTCATATCATGTTTCATGGTTCATTTTCTTTTGGGTATGAATTATTTATTATGATATCATATTTATTTGATTTCAATAAATATTATTACATTATGATTTCTTTTATGATCCTCCATGAGTATTAAAGTGATATAACTTATATTTTAATCCTTAATTGGTTCACTTAGTCACCCTTTTATAGTTTATGTGTGGCCAAGGTAATGGAGAAAAATATAATATAATATATATTATTAAAGGATTCAAGAGGGATTAAATTAAGGAATAATTGTAAATTGGGTGATAAAATAATTTTTTGGTCTGGTGACTGAGCTATGTGGTTATCCCCTTAACCCTCAAAAGTGATTCCAAAAAAATAATTTAGAAATAAATTTATATATCAAATATGGAAAGACACTAAACCTTTGGGTTCTAGGGGTTTAATTTATTTTCATTTAAAATAAATATTTATTTATAATTAGTATTTTATAGTTGGTTTATCTCAATGATTTATACCATGTGATCTTTTCATTGGTCTATTTAAATAAATATTAAATGTATGAAATTGACATACATTCTGGTACTTCACATAAATATTGGAAAATGATATTAGGTTATGGTATCAAGGCCTATTAAGAATTAATTTTAATAAGAATCCTCATCAAACCTATGTTTAATTCCTGGTGTTTTATTAGGATAATAATCATCATCAAGTTCTAGATAATCATATAATGTAATCTATAATAATGAAAATTAATTTTTGAAGTAGTCTACTAATGGATTAAATGAGGAAATATTTACCAAGAGTCTATAAAATATTTCAATAGAACTCAATAAGGATAAAAATTATTATTAAAGATTCATCAACTTTTAATGAACAAAACCTCTCTCTTTATTGAATGTTTTTGCTTGTTTTGGAAAAACCCTAATATTTTGGAATCCCTAATTATATGTAAAATTAATATGTGACTGATGTATATGATGTAAAATTTGAATAGAAGATAAATAATATGAATGTTAAGAGGTATAATTCATAGATTTCACTCATAAAACTTCTATATAATAAGAAAAGTGGAAGTGTAAATGATTATAATTTTGTACACTATGAGATGGGTCATTGAAAACTATGAATGTGGATAAAGTGGGAATCCTATTTTTCGAATTTCAAAAATTAATAAATACAAAAAAAATTGAAAATAATAATTAATAATAAATAAATTATCATCCCAAAATAGAATAATGATATGAGTAATATGAAAATAGGAATGTGTTTCAACAAATAATAAACCATGTGTAAATTTAAAACAAAAATAAAAAGAAATAATAATAATAATAATAATAATCTTACTTATTATACAAATATTTAATCATGAAAAACATGGAAAATATATATATATTTTTTATGTTTATAGAATGACTTTGACATCACCCTTTCTTATAATATCAGCCACATCACCATGATTTTACATAATTCAAACAAATGTATTACATAACACACCATTATTATTAATACAATCCAATGAAGAAATTCCCCCATTAAATGTTTTATTCATAAAAATACTAATATCGAAAAGAAGCTGACAATACTAAAATCGTTATGGAATAACTTTTATGAATCATTTCTTTTACTCATAATTAGATCATTGAATATACAAGTTGTGTTATACTGAATCCATTGTTTCCACTTTCATATTTTCCCAAAAATAATAAAAAATTTCATCAACAGTAACATCTATAATTAAACTGTATATTAAAAGTAAAAATATTTATAGAATCCACCGAAAAAACCTTCTTGATTATGAATGATATATATTTAAAAATTTCTTCAGATTCCACTTAAAATACCGTAATTATTAATCATTTCCATGTAGTTTTTAACGGATTATAAAAGACTTTAACAAATAAACAATATATATTATAGGTTTTTTGACCAAAAAACAAAAAAAATAAAAAATTCTTGAATTGATTGATCATGAAACCCCATTTGTCGATAATTATACTCCTTATTAAAATAAATTACTAGTTAAAATGACTCTCCTATAGTAATATTTTTCCATACATGGATAATTTCACTCATGCATTACTCAATATATCTAAAAATTATAGCAATTATCTAATAAAAAACACCTCAAGAGATCTAGTTAATATATTTTATATATCTTTTCATCATAGGAGTAAATATTTGAGATAATGGGTGGTTAAACCTGAAGTGATTAAATAAACATTCCCAAAAAAATCAATGGAATAAATAATGTAAAAATATATGTTATACATTTATATCATGTGAATTAAATATGGAAGAATGGAATAACGATTAAATAAAAATATTACAAAATAGTATCAATAAATCCTCTATGATGAAATAATCTTAAAATAACCAAATCTCTATATGCTATGCTACTTTTTTTCTAAAAATTCTATAAGTACTTCCAAAAGGACATAGGCCTCCAATTTAAGAGGATATTTTAATTCTTACAATTTTTAATGACTGTCTTTGTATGTTATCATAAAAAAAATATTCTCATTAGAAAAAAAATTTATTCATAAAATTTTTTCATAATATTATTAGGATAATCAATTTTATATTGACTTTCATGATTTATTAATATACAAGATTAACTAAAAGATTCATTTCTATCAAAAAAATAAATTATTATAATATAATTCCAATTATCATTCCATAATTTGGTAGATGTTTTTTCAAACACCAACCACATTAATTACAAGAAAAATATTTTAAAAAAATCAATAAAAGATTATAATATTGATAAATTAAACTGAAAAAATACATCCATGATCTTATTTTGGAATCCTCTATATATAAGCATATAATTCCATATTAATCATCAATTAAAATCAACAAATATACAAATTTAGAAACTTATTATGGATAATATTATTTTTTTACCAATCCATTATTAAATAGGTTTTCCAAAGAAATTCCAAAATAAAATTTCGACTTTGGTTTATGAACTATTTCCATTCAAGATAAATTTAAATTTTAGTCTTCTAAATAACAAGGAATCTTGATGAAACTGAAAATAAAAATATGATTTTACAATGAATTGGGAATTAATCATGATCATTTTTTAAATGGATGAATCCGTTATAAAAATTGTTATTGTAATTTTTTCAACTAATAATTAGTCTCAATCCCTTTAAATAGTGAAATTAAAATTCTTTATTGAATTTTTATTAAAAAAATTGCACTTTAATAATGATTAGTTTTCTTAGTAAAAAACATGATTATCTGATCATTATGTCCCGTTATATATTTTAAATTCTTAGAAAGAGAATTATTTACATATTTTAATATTATCTACATATGTAATAATTGAGAATATAGATGATAATACATTATTGATGATCCCTTTTCCTAAATCCACTATATAAACTAAAATAGCCTTTGATATAATGATTAGTAATAAATTAAATATTAATTGACCTCAAATAGTTTCTAATACACATACTTAATTCATTAAAATATGTAAATAAAAAATTCCCTAATTTATAGAATCTAGTGTATCTTCACACATTGTTTTAATGATGTGCTTACATCAAAATTATTTATTCTGGGAATATAAAAGCATTTTTGAGTTATAACATGATAGTCCAGAATATCCCCCATTGATGAATATAAATTGATTTATAAAAAAATTATTAATAATATATTAAATAAAAATATTAACAATATTTCTAATGATACTGTATACATTCTTCTCAATGTAACTTTTTTAAAGCGGTAAGATACACAGTCATTAAAATAATTGAGAATGAGTGTAGGAAATTAGAGAATTAATTTTGTATAATGGAAAATAATATTAGATGAACATATTTGTGATTAAATCTATAATATTATAACCAATCAACTATTATTATTTATTAAAAATGTGAGATAATGAATCTCTCTCAAGAACACTCTCTTGTTTGAGTTGAAAACCCTATTATATTTTTTATATCTTGATTTTTTTGGTTCAAATAATAATTATTTTAATCATTACCAAGAGTAAGAGAGACATCATTATCAAATATGAAATAAATTTTTTCATCCTTATTAAAATTCCACTAATAATAGTTATGAAAATAATATAAATTTTACTTTTAATTAGATACGATAACCTCCCCAATAATTAATTATTATAGTGGACTACACACATTATTATATCTCTATAATTAACTAATAATATTATTATATATATACCATTAAATAATATATTTATTATAGTATTGTTATTTATAATATATCATTAATTATCTCCCAAATTGTGTTTATTTTATTAATAATATCTACTATATTATGATAACCCATATCAAGAAAATCAATACAATTATTATTAACCTGTAACATATGAATATAGTCTTCCTATAATCATAACACTATAATATGTATTGATGAAAATTATTTACACCTATAACATACTATATTACTTTAAAATTTAGGCCTCATATCAAATAAAATCTAATTTTTTATATATAATATTAAATTACAATCAAATTACATATCATCGTTATAATCTATATTATTAATATAAAAATTATTCAAATGGATGTGAATTATATAATATTAATTTAAAAATGAAAAAATAATGAAATTTTTATAGTGGTTCATGGGAATGATAATATTAATAAAACTACTAAAATCTAGAGGGTAATCATTTTTAATAAACATATCCAATTTTCTATCAACTATTTTATTTAGTTGTATCAAATACATGGTATAATTTTATCTAATTTTATTTACTTTCATTATATTATTAATATAAATACATTCATAAAAATATCCACTAAAAATATTCATATGAGTAAAATTAAATATTCTTATTAGATTCATATCATTATTAAATACCCCCTAAATAATCTATGGAATACTAAAAACTCATGTATTCTATTTATGTTCTTCCAATAACTCCTTAATTCTATGAATAGTTAATTCCATAAGTAAAAGAGTTGAAAAAAAATAAATTTAAACCAAGAAGTATCTATTTTATTTTGAATTTGAATAACATAAATATTATCTAATGATATAAATTTCAAAATAGGATAATTCAATAAAAACAATTATTGTTAACACAAACCATAAAAGATTGAATCATATCCAAACACTCACGTATTTATTTAATTTATGAGAAAAATATATTTTTTTAATTCATTTAATTGATTAAATATTACATAATATATTTATTCAATATAATCTTGCATTATAATAATTATTTATACCTTAGTAGCTTCATAAGATTAAATTCATTATTTAGAGCTCATTTTTTCATCAATGAGATTATTATAAACATGAAGTATCACTGGTCCATAATGATTTGTTTACAATTCTATCTATAGTTTTATTACTTTTATTAATTTAGCACATCCACAATAGTATTATCCACTTAATGATTAATTGATTTATCTTTATAGATATATATATCACAATTTATATTATTTGATTCTAATTCATCCTTATAATTAATTTATTAAAATTAAATCCCTTTAGAAAATTAGGAAATTGAGGCCAGAATATCCGCATGACCCCACTTTGAAAAACACTATATTTCCAATTTTTAATGAAACTTTTAATTTTTTTATCTAAAATCATTTTCCTCCTAAGAATCCAATTTTTGTTCCATGATTAAAACCACCAGTATTTAGGTAATACCTTTATCCACTTCAACTAAAACATATATGACATGGATCACTCAATATTAATATGAATCAAGGAACTATGGGACCTTAGACATTTTTTGTTACACTTTAGATTTTTCCAAATAATATAGAGGGGATAAGGTTATACTATAGGGATCCAAAAAACAAAATAGAAATATATATAAAAATTCATCTCAATTTCCAATATAATAGAAAATCAAATCTAAAGGTAACTAGATTTGATCAACACAATAAATTACATAAGAGAATTAACTATCTAAAATGTCACATGAGTCGGGTATACAATAATAACTACTCAACTAGTTCAATCATATATAATCCGTAGGATGATTAGAAAAATTGAAAATGACAACAAATTAGTCCTGAATAAAAATCTAGCACCATCTCATCAATATAACCCATCTATCCAGCATAACATTAATCCTCAATAATTTTTTCAACTTGGTTATGCAATCATAAAAACATCAATGGTACTATATTTACAGATATTATTTGGAAGGTTTCACACACTACTTATTATGAATCCAAAAATTGTGTCAAATATAGATATAGATTGTAATTTACCATAATGAAAGAGTATTCTCAAGATAAATAGTTACACAATGATATACGAAAATAACACATTTATTAATATTCATTATTACCAAATCCATGTATTATAAAGCATATTTTTATTGTCCAGTTCTAGAGTGTATCTTAATAATTCATCTATTAGAAGTTATTATTGGAGTAGTGAGAATAGGTAATACCAAATATAATCGTTATTGATAAGTTTAGTAGTGGTGATCAACTATAATACAGATCATTTAATTACACTATTATAAGGGTAATAGTGGCTCCCTCCTATGATATTATTATATCATTAAGAAAAATTTTAGAGTGGAAGCTACCTTGGATACTTTAAAAACACATCTACACCATAGGTTATAATAAAATAAACCCTTTATAGTATTAAATTCTATTAAGACTACCAATACCCCATGTTAGAGTGGTTCCCAAACTATCTTCCACACGGTATAATCAATACACAAGCTCAAAAAAATATAACACCCGGTTCTCTCACATGTTATAAATATAAATGGCTAGAATGGAACCGTCCAAGGGTTTACTCGTATATCATAAATACTTCATCACATAAAGGATCATGTTCTAGTTTCATCACATATCATCAATACAATGAATTATAATGACATCATCTTCTATACTTCAAATTTCATATATACACCATATCAGAATGGCTCCCACCCCAAACACCATAACATATCCACAACACATCAGGTTGAATTGGTGGATACCCCAAATTTCAACATATATCACTAATAAACCAGCTCATGATTTCATTTATACATAGTACCATCATATTCCATTAATTCACCTTAATAGAATGGTTTTATCCCTTGGTTCCTTCAATTATCATTATTACACATATCTAGAACGAAACACATACCTTGCCTAATCACATATGAACAATATAAAAGGTTGTAATGGGTCCCACAAAGAGTTAATTCACATATCTATAGTACACATATTGAAATAAAAGACATCCATAATTCCATTAATATTTTCAATCCATTATATAATAATACCACCCTCTCTTATTTTTATTACATATCATCAAAAAATGGGTCTTAATGAATCCCAAAATGGTTGTTTTTATATGTTATCTTATATGGGAATGAGTGGTAACCAGATCCTCTATTTTCCCATGCCATTAATCAATTGCGGTTAGAATGATTCCAATCCATTATATAATAAAATGTCATTAGAATTTATTAAAATCACTAATGACCATAATGACACACGACCATGTTTCTAGGTTACTCATAGGTATATTGGGGAAGAAAATAACATAAACCCTATCAAATAAAAATAATTTATTTAATGGGAAAAATCATGTCTGAAACATCGACTAAATTTCCAATTTTAACATCAAGATACTTTGTATAAATATGATGCAAAACTCTACAGTTTCCAAGGGGTTGTTCACTCTCTTAAACCTAAAAAGGCATCTTATTTATGGAAGACTCTAAATAACACACACCTTATTTCACCAAAAATATTCATATGAAGATATCATCACATAATATATTCATATAATTTAATTTATACGTGTTTACCATGATATGTTACCAACTATTCTGCAATTGAGTTATATTACATCACCTAAAAAACTGGGTTCACTTTGTAGTACAACCATAAACCAATCTCATTATAGTATTTGAAATTAGATTATATTATTATGACCTAATATTTGTAATTTCTTCGAATACTCCATCACAAATTAACTAGACAGAAAAAAACACACCCTACCCAGAATCATAAGCTTATCAATGGTATTCTCACCCAAATTATCATGCTATTGAGAGATGAACAATCACCCAATGTATTGGTTTATTTGTCAATCGAATAATATGTTAGCATAATGTGTATTCTATATGAAAACCATAAGAAAACCACCACTATCCAGAAATTTATTTAATCAAAAGAGACTAAGGAACCTAGTTCCAGTACTATTATATTGTAATCACTAAATTTCTACCACTATCAAGTTGAAAAAAACAAGTCCCATATTATGTTTACATCATATCAAACATGAATTGTAATTATAGATATCAAATTTCACATTTATAAAACAAAATCATACTGAATTGTATAAGGACTATGAATCTCAATCCATTAGATAATCATTAGCCAAATATGTATGGATGATCCATAACCAATGCATAGTTTTTTCCTAAATCCAAATAAATTCCAAAATGTATTTTATAATAATATAAAATATTAAAAAATCAATAGATATATAAAATAAATCAATGGGGATTAATAAAATTACTACCAGAAACCACTCAGGATTATTTACACTTCTATCCACACACAAATAAGAGATATATACATATGAGAAGAGGTAAGTGATAAGGAAGAGGGGTTAAAATGTTTCTCCTAAAAAATGAGGGATACCTCATTAATTAATCTTTTTATTATAAAGACCATTATTTTGGTGTAAATTTTTTTTCCAAAAAATGCATTGTTCCATGCCCATAATGGCCAAGACCCAATTCCACATTCCAATATCACAATTATGAGATGAAACTTTTTTGGCATACGTACCACACAAAACTAATTAATATCTAAAAACATTCCACTAATAGGGTTATAAAATAGTTTGGTCCTCTAAATTACTAGTAAATGTCAACAAATCGACCATAACACCCTAGAATGGCCACCAATAAGATGTTTTGATGACACTAAACTTATATTAGGTCATAATGGAATAACACCCATACTGTTGTATGACCGTATACCTAAATCAAAATGTTAATTTAGATAAACTATAACAACTCCAGGAATAATTCTTATGTAGTCCTCTCTATGATGAAACCAAAGTGTTACAATATATGAAAATACCCTTGAGTAACCATCATTTTGAAATCGAGATTACAATGTTGAGATCAAAAAAAATTCTAAAAATAAATATTATATAGTTTTTTTTTAAAAATATCCATTTCACCAGGGAAATTAAATATCCCATAATTAAAAATTTAATCACATAAAATACAGTCCATGCTAAAATTCCCCCTGATTATAAATTACTTACATCATATGGTAAAAATATACAGTAGGGTCACCTCGTACCTACACAAAATAGAAACCTTATCCAATAATTAAATAACTAAACCATATAAAACTTCTAAAAAACATCCTAGATATGATACCCATCTAAAAATAGTAGTCTGATTCCAAATAATTTGCATATCTTCTACTATGTGGTTAAATTTTTTGATTTACTATAATTTTAAAAATATAATATGATTCATTTAATTGTAAAAAACCCACAATAATATGTATCATCCCAAAGATGTATCCTCATCAATCAATCAAGTCATTCATAGGTCATTGAGTCCGGATTCATACTCCAATTTCATATTACTAAATGATCTTGTTTAATACACCAAAAAAATTACACAATTAAATATCCTAAAAAATAGAATTATCCTACTTTGGCTGATCAAAAAATTTATTTATCAACAAAAAACATGTGAAATTACTCATATATACCTTCATTATTGATATCATTTGAAGTTAAAAAATAAAAAAACACACAAAATTGAATAAATCTAATAAACATAATGAATTGTGGGACACAACACCTACGTATTCTTTCAAATTCAGAATGATCAGTTACTCCCATCATAATTCATGACTTCCAAATTCACTAATTCCACATTAAAATGTTTTATTTCATTGGTATATTGTAAAACACCACACACTCGTCTCCATAAATTATAATTTCAGGACTATTAACACAATAAACCATAATTTCATTCCAAATAATATATCCATAATAAATGATCTATTTTAACATGCATTTAGGTTTGTTTTCTGATATCATAACATTCTATTAATTTGGTCACCATACCTCGGGTGACTAAAGTATTTATAAAATAAATATTAAATTATTTTAGATGAAAAAAATATAATAGTAATATATTCTTCATAACTGTAAATGATAAAAAAACTATAGATACTAGATACATTATCCCCAAAGTTCATGAAATTTATTCTAAAAATCTGAAAAAATTCATCTTAAAAAATAATATTCACAGAACTTTCAAACATATTTTCTTTTTAAATATCTTTTGGAAATGAAAAAAATAGAAATATTTATATAAAATAATAAAAATTGTAAACAAGAGATAAACAAAATGAATTTCATAATATAAAATAAGATAAGAATAAGTGAAAATATCTTTCCCCACCAGAAATACCCTATTAGATCTCTATAAATATTTTTACTGATACGATTAATAAATATTTTTGACGTATAAACATATTAATTTATATCCTTATATAGGATTTTAAATGATGGAACACATAATAATTTTCTAAAACTTATCATTCCACCACAATAATTATTTAACAAAGTAAAATTTCTCACCTTCTTTTCCACCTCAACATCCTCATTTTTTGGCCCTTTATTATTTATGTGGAAATATGTTTAGAATATAATTTGAGATATTTGATATTATTCCCTTAAAAATAATAATTTCATTCTATATCCTTTTTAAAATTTAAAATCATGGATCTTTTGTAATTCATATAAAATATATGTTAGCATGATACTTTTAACACAATGCATTGAATAAATTTCTCTCATTACAAAAGTGGAAATGTGTTAAGTATAAATAATAATTAATCATATAAAACCATAATATTTTGGGAATATTTAACTCCTTCTATTTTAATATACACATTAATTATTTGCAATTAGTATATATTTCCACCTTTCTCTACAAAGACAATAGAAACAAATATTGAATACAAATATTACCTATTTCAAGTGTCAGGTAATTTCCTTCTGAATAATCAATTTGAATTATGAATAATCTATAACATTGTCATTCTATACCTGAACATATCACAACCCATTTAACTATACCTAACTACAAATCAAAAACCATTCTTCACTATAGGGTTGGGTGGGAAACATGGATTTTACCAACCATCCCTTTTAAATGATGGAATTTTTTTCACACTAATAATTCTTAAGGGACATACTAAACATATGAGGAAAATTTGTGGGTGTATAAAAAAATACTTGAAAAATACATCACAATTATTTGAAAAAAAACTATCCAATTTTATACAACTATGGATATTAGTCACAATGGTTGGCATGAGCCAATGTTCAATAGTTTATATCTTTGTTGGACCCACTTTTATACCCTATCTTGAGATTATATGACCCCAAAATAATAATTTTGTAGAAAAAATTCACACATTATAATCTTTTAATACAAATAATATTTTTTTTAGTCATTAGTACAATCCAAAAGGGATATTCATAACCTTCCTTGCACATGGAATATATACAGATATACACTATATAAAATACCACCAAATGATTGAGGTAATATCTAGATACTCTATTCATAAAATACATGATGGTAGTGGTGAAAATATTAATATCAAAATGAATAAAATTAAATTCATAGTGTACATACATAAAATTGAATGAAATGAGGGTAATTTCTTGACTTTTGACCCTCAACTTATAGTATCCAGATCAAAGATCAATAATGGAAAAATATTAAGCATCAAATAATTGAAAAATTAAATCATTAATATAAAATAGAGGATAAATATTATTGATCATGAACTAATTAAGTTATTGATAATTAATTCATAGTCACATTGATCCATATTTCTTAAAAATATATATATGTATGCCACATTAGGATTCCCTTGTATGAATTAATCCTTTATCATGATTATCCTAGATTTTCTTCTTCAGTTGAGTAACTCATTCATGGACATTATATATAGATTTTTTGAAAAATGTTAACAAATCAGTAAATTTTCTATTTAAAACCTAACTTAATGATTATAAGGAATAACAGACAAAAAATTTATTGGACAACAATAATTTTGTATAAAATAAGAATATCATTGATATAATGTATCCCACTAACCATTTGAGGTTAATACCCAATTTAAATAGGAATAATAACCCATGAAACGGTTATAATTTCCCTTTATATGTTCATATACATACTAATAAAAATATACAATAATATTTTAGTTTATAATATCAAATGTGACTTCCCTATTTCATCAATTGATATATTTATTATATAAATATAGGAAATGCATGACAAAAGTCACATGAAATAAAACATGTGTAATGAAAATATGATTTTATAGATGCACATTCCAAAGAAATTGGTAATGATTCATATACTATAGAAGAAATCACCATACCATTTTTTTTATTATATTTCAAAATATAATAATTGAAGTTCTAATGTGACACCTTTATAATGTTTTTATATATGAAATAGTGGTTTAATCTAGAATCAAGTAACATATTATTAGTTATATAATGGATGGAAAAAAAATAACTTTGGCCAAATTATTATCACACCCTACATCAACTATAGTGAATTCATGTTATTTCCCTTTGACTCGAGTATTGAGAGTATAATAATGATGATAATATTCAATAACAATAAATATAGAGAATAGGTACGCATAAATCACATAATATTTATAATAATAAGGTTTTACTATGGGTTGTAAATTATTCAAGGACATTTCACCATTTCATAATTTTCTATATTATTCCCAGTAAATCATAATTAAATTTTTCTAAGGCATTTATTTACAAACTTAAATCATTCACCATCATCCTCAAGATATTTTCTTCCATGATTTATTGTATAATTCTAGATTAATGGATAACTCATCATCTTATTTACAAGGTTTTTTATTATAATCATCATGTAAAACCCATGTTTTTTTCTTATCAAAACAATGTTATTCATGGGTGACTGCAACATCTATTTCAACCTCGATACCACATAAACAATTATTCATTTATATGGATTTATTTCGTTTGATAACACCTTATAATTTCTTGTTATTAAGACACTAAAAAATTGATCAATATTAAATACATATTCAATAAAAATAGTATAAGAATATCTAAAAAGTCTTTTGAAATATGCCTCATGGGTACCAAATTATTCCTCGTACTCTAGTCTACAGAAAAGGAATCTGTTTTCCAAAATCAAATGAACAATATTATGATTGTATAATAACATGGGTTGTTTGAAAATACATATTCATATATTAAGGGTACTCACTAAATATTCTCAATCATTATTTATAAAAAAAAGAAAAATGGACACTAATAAATCATTTTAAAATTGTAAAAATATTATTTATAAAATTTTAGGGAAAAAATATAGCCATGATAGAAAAAAAAATTATTGATCTAAGGGAAAATAAGATGGTTTTCCTTAAAAACATTTTTTCTAATCTCTTTATACATAATCAGATTAAAATGATAGGTAAATTTGAAATATTTAGAAATAAATAGATTATAACAATAACCATATTATTTTTTATAGATTGAATATATAATAACACCATCATAAAATTTAACAACAAAAAATCTATATAAAAATGATATTATAGCATAAAAAAAATTCATTAATTTTTCCTTTCAACATAACTACTCTATTGACATGTAAAATAAACTAATTTTTTTATAAATACATACTAGAATCATGATAAACTATATAATTCCAAACATGGATTAATTATGAAATCTTATTATTTGTTCATTAACAATCATTCATTATCATCATCATTTCAGTTGTTAATTAATTTGTTGTTCATGTATGGTTTGGTTCAATGGGTATTGTCCTTGTAGATTGATCAGAGATCCTTTTTAACAATATTTTTAAAAATGGATTAATTATAAACTTTTTCATTATATACACATTTATAACAATTCATTTAAATATTTGATGAAGAATGAATAATATCACAATGTCGACACAGTAGTCTGTACATAAGGATATGTTACATTTTCATTTTATGGATGGAACACAATATAGGTAGAAGTTAAATCCTATTTTAGTGTCAATATGATAAATTAATTATAATATATAATTAAATAAACCCATCATAATAACTATATGTGAATGTTTTTGTTTGAAATTGAGTTGTATCTCAACGTGGAGAGAATACTCCTCATGTGGGTTCGAGTTATAGTATCATCTCCAACTAGATTAATAAGAGACAAAAAATTCATGTGCTATCGGTACAGATAACAATATAAATACATTTATGACACTATAATTTTTTCATTATAAAACATGTTTTTTGGCAATAGAATAATAAGTAAAATCAAATGATATTGTCTCGGATAAATACATCATCATAGATATACCTAATTTGGCTTACTACATAAGCCTTGAAGGATTATTATTTGGAGAAGAACATAATATCTTAAGGGAAGGATTATGAGATGTTTTTTGTGGATGTAATTTTTATATATAATTATCATATTGTGTGAATAATATATGAGAAGATATTTATTTTTACACTTGAAGGATGAGACACACATGGAATTTTAGAAGAGTTTGTAATTATTTTTGGTCACATTATTTGGTAGAATGTATTAAAATGATTTTCATTTTTTAGTTAAGATAATATACTTTTTAAATATCACTTAAAAATATTAATTTTTGTGGTTTGGATTAAAATTTTACCCTCATCTCATGGTTTACCCCCAGAATGCAGATTTTAACCTTAATCAAGGTAACAATATCTCTATTTTTACTATTTACTATGAAAATAAATTATATTAACAATATTTAATTATATTAATTAATATTCTCAAAAATATTTATCCCACTAAACTATAATAAATTTCAATATGTAGTAGAATTTAATTTTTGTTTTATATCATAAACTAAAACACAAATACTTTTTCAAAGAAAATTAAGTATAAAATTAAATTTACATCAATTCGTTTCATTATAAAAACCTTAAAAATTAATTTAAATTTTTTTAATATAATGTATATAAATTACACTCTAATAATTATTCAATAGTCATTAAATATGTTTATTTATATTATAAACACAGTGTGTGCATAAAAATTATTTTAAAAAAAAAAATTGTTGTAAAAAAATTAACTTATACCAAAATAAATTATGAGGATGATTACTATGTAAATATTTATATTATATCAAATTAATGTATATTATTTAAATTTAATTATAAATTCAAAACATAATGGATCATTGATAAGAAATTAATTGATAATTTTTACCAAGAATTGTTTTTTAACTATTCAATAAAAAATAAGTATTTTTAGAATAATCATATGTAATCAACGTAAACTATTATGGAAATGAAAATTTTTAAAATTTTATTCATTTTGATAAATATTATTTATAATACTTATCAAAATTTATTACAAATGTACTATAATTATATTTGATTATACCCTTTCTATAGAAATCATGTTTTTCATGTGTAATATGAATTCATCGAAAATAGGATAAATATTTACTATAACCTGATAAAATATTTTAAATAAAATACCATTACAAAAAAATTTCAAAGAGATGTTATTACATTAAATATCCTCCAATTTTATTTATTGGATAAATTTATTTTCTATATCTTGGTTCATATATACTCACGGTTGAATGTGTGTAAAATATCAAATACTTGTAGTTTTATTAAAAAGTAAATAAAAATAAAATATAGGTGTGTTTTATTTTTAGTATAGAAATATTTATTACCTCTATATGTATCCCCACAGCCTCTTTTTATTTCTATTTATTATTGATATGAATGGATATTTTAACATTCATACGAGGAATATAAAATTTTTCCACATAATTCCTGATTTTAATCTCAATCATCTATTAATCCATATATCTTGGATTTATTTCAGTATTAATCATGGAAAATCTAGCATGGTCATTCCAATTGAAAGAATCAGCCACATTTTTCACCATCCATGGGAGGTGACCTATTGAACAAAATGAATATTTAATCAAAACCAACCATCTCTTTTGGGGAAGATTTGTCTATTTAAATGTCAACCTAAAATTAAATATTTTATTATTTGGAATATATATCACACCTATCACCATAAATATATTATCTCCACATATTGAAATAAAAAATTATCACTACCTACAAAGAATAACGAGTCGAGTAATTATTGTTATGAACCATCTATTTTTATGAGAAAAACAATACCACCATTCCATTTTATATAAGAACACATCCCAAAAACCACTTTGATGAATCAATATATTTCAAAAATACTTTATATATTTACTATTTTTTTAGCATAAGTTCAGTGGCCATCCACTTATTCTATTCATTTATATTTTCTTCATGTATGTTAATCTAAATTAACTTGACATCATATTGTGTCAACTTGGTAAGTGGATTTGATATCCCATATAAATTTCACAAATATTTTTTTATAGAATTCAGTTAGTACATGAAAAATACCTATCTCTATAATAATGGATCATCTAGGATTATGTTAAATAAATATAGTCTATAATGAGTCCATAGATATTACCTTACATATAATTTCATAAAAAAATAATTATATATTTTTTCACAAAAAATGACACTCAATAAATTTTGAAATAAATTCTCCTTTACAGAAAACATTATCGTAATTATCTAATGATAATAACTTACTTCAATGAAAATATAAATTATATGAATATCATCTATAATGACCACAAAAAATTGATAAAGGCAATGTAGATTGACCATAGTCATTAGATCTTGTAAAATATTGGGGAATGTGTATTTTTTAAATGAATGATATTAAATTCATAGTATTCATTTCATTTATTGAAGGTTGTCTAGGATATTAACTCTCTTTTGAAACATAACAAATTATTTCCATATCAATTTCCAATCTTGAAAAAGTATTGATATCCCCACTTTTGATCATAAAAATAATCATTATGTGGTAGAGGATACATATTTTTTTATAATGATAATATTGTTTTCATGATAATTAATGAACTGATGCATTTTCCCTTATTTATATTCAACTAAAAAAATGTGTAATCATTATAGAGGAATATGGATGAAGGAATCCATTTTAAATATTTTATAGGAGATTATTAATTAATTATTGAAAATTAATTCAGGAAATTAGATAAGGATTTTTTAAAATATATATTTCACTTTTTATGTGTTATACTAAATACTGAACTTCATGATTTAGGGGATGATTAAAATACTCATTAGGAAGTACATTTCTGTATTCCCAAATATAGAAAATATATTCAATGTTGAGTTAATCCAAACCATCAAAGATAAACACCCCGTGATTAAATAGTAAGAATCATATAGTTGAAGTAATATTAGTTGCAATTATTTGTCCACAATAATAATAATAGATAATTATAGATTGATTGGGAATATCAAAATTTACATCTCTTATTCAATAAATAAAAGGGAAAACTATATAGATATATAATAAATTACTATAATCACATCATATTCAATAATAGAGAGATTAAAATTTTATATATGACGAATATTCATAGAATCATTTATCAAAGAAGTGCTATGTACATGATATGAAATTATCAAAGCGTAATGAGTTTCCCCAAATAATTCTACATATAAATGTTTTAGTTTTAAAATGTTAAAAATATAAAACATCTTATATACATATAAAATAATAGTTATTAAATAAAATAATACCTTTTTGTATAGAATATATTTAAATGTGACATTTTCCCACCTTGTTCTCAAGATCTTATTTTTTTTGTTTTGATCACATGATATTTTCATTTTTTCCAAAATTAAAAGGTACCTATATTATATTATAATCACTGACTATTGGATTCATTATCTGTTAGTCATATTTTCCATAAAACTTTTAAATAATTATTTTTTGGGTGGTAAATCAATTTAAATGAGCTTTATAGTTAATTATTTCATTGATTGGCCTCTTCCTATCCGATTAACAATATTTTTCACTAATACATTTTGTTCTGCAATTCAAAAAATTTATCAGTCCCATCAATGAATTTTCTTGTATTCATATTTACTCTCTTTTTACAGGAAGGATGAGTAATTTTATACCCTCTAAGTGTATTATTATAATTATTTCATCAATATTACAGAATTCATTTTATTCCCAAAAAATATTATAATAATTTCATTCTATAGTCTCTTTTTCAACCTTATGTTCATATCAGTTAATTAATTTATATATACATATTTAATAAAAATTACACATTTTAGAAAGATTGTTTTATGAAAATAAATTATTGGAAAATTGTTATTTTAGTTTTTATGATAATACTAATCCCATAACGTGGATTTGTTTTAAAATATTAATTATAGGTACCAAGGGTTTTATCATCCATATTTTATAGCATGTAGAAATCCATTTACACCTTAATGCGAAGAGTTAGTGGAATATACTTACGAAAAAAGCTAAAACATTTACATAGAGTCTATTTAATAATATAGACTCATAATTTTAGTAATATTCCTCCATTGATACACATTATCATCCAAAAGATAAAGAACCCAAAATTTATTTCTCACATCACTAGAAAAAGTGTAAATATTTTTTTAATGGTATTAATCAATTACATGGAAATTTATTGACTAATAACCCACTAAAAGAAGGTGGATATTTCATAATGAATGAATAAATGGTATGTTGGTCTTTCCTGTGATCATCTAGTTTTTAATAAATATTCTTATCTTGAGAGAACATTGTAGGTGTTATAATAATATTTTTATGAAAACATTAATGTTGTTTTATTTAACATTGGGGAAATAATTACATTTCCCACCACATTAACTTTTAACATGGATTCCCCAACATATAACCATTGAATAAAAACAAAAATCATAGTATAATAATCATTATTCATTGATCATAGAGGCCAATACTATATTTCATAAAATCAATCCTAATAAATCATAAATTATGAAACATTTATATCAAATTATGAAACATTAGGTTCATCCTATATTAGTTTTATATCATCATATGTTTTATGAGATAATTTCTTCATATTCATCATAAATTAATCTATAAGAATTATATACGCATAATTTTATTCAAATATATACAACTCTAATATTCTATATATAAATACTACATTATTTATAATGATATCTAGAATATCTAAAAATAAGTCATTCACTAAAACTGAAATGATTTATTGTATATAGAGAATAGATATATAATAAAATTATTTCATTTAAAATATTCAATATCTCTCATAATGTTCTAATCACATAATACCATTATTAGACTTATCCTACATAAAACCATTAATTTTAACATGTGTAATTTTAATCATAATAAAGGATGTTCTAAAATTATTAGTAAGTGTAAATATTAGTGACATAAATATAATATCATTATTTTGTATAAGATAAGTATACAGGACTTAGGGATTAATAATAAATGGTGAGATTCATATGCAATCAGTCTATTATATTAAATAGTAGGTCATGGCCTAAAACATTTTCATAATAAAATACATGATTCATAAGGGTGAGAAAATATTAAGAAATCATTACCCCTGAAAGAATATCAGAAAATTAAAAACATGACATTAGAATGTGTAAGAATCATAATAATAAAAAATCATTCAATTGTTAAGGGATTATGGTAATTAAAATTATATCATAGAATATAGATCTCCTTAGTGAGTCGTGATCACTTTCCATTCACAACTCACTCATGTTAAACATATTCCCATATTATAAAAGCATTAATACCCATTCCCTTTATTATTATCCGAATATATATCATATATTATCCAATTAATTGGATGTATATTTAATTTTAGGCCCACCCATTAGATAATTAATATCATATATATGTTTTCCACAATATCATAGAAATAATCACAATATTATCAAAGTTTAATTAACCCTTGTGAAAGATCTAATTTTTTTGAAATAATCCCCAAAAATCAACATTATAAGTCATTCATGGAATTGATGTTTATGGTATTATAATATTTTATCCCTAGTGAAGTATAAAAATCCTTAAATTGTGATTACATAGATGAAAAATACACTTATAAAATCATTAAAAATATTCTATAGAAACCAACTAAAAATTCATATTCTTTGGGAAACATTTCAAAACTTAAATTTCATAGAATTGTGGTAAAATTATTTTCCTATTAAAATTAATCATAATTATAAATTAATGTAAAAAAATAATAATTTTCTTAATATTTGGAAACGTCATTCATTTTATAGACATTAATAAATTAATATATTCACACATGTGAAATGTAAAATACGACCCTTATAGAAAAAATTATTAAACTAATTAAAAAAAATCTGAGTTAAAATATCTTTTATATTTACTATATATATTCATTAGAAAATATTAATGAAAATTATTGATTCATTTTAAGGAATTTATATAATGATGGAATGTATTGTTGGCCTAAAATAAGAAATAAGGATGGCTTTATTACCGATATTCATTGTTCAATTTCAGTAACAAAGTAAGAGAAATTGAAAGTATATAAGAAACATAAAAAAATTACAGTATAAAATATATAGAAGTCATCATAGAGAGATATACCATTCAAATTTTTTTAATGGATATTGTAACATGATAACTCCACATTAAAAATTAGTCTACAACATTTATAGTTAGATGAAGAATTAAATTTTTTCCTACACACTATAAAATAATATATAATAAATTTGGAATTTTTAATTTTATAATATATATATTTATAAATGTTAGAACAAAAAATATATTTATTTTACCATATATTATTTGTTCAAAAATCTTAATCACCTTATTAGTTATATATTACATCTAATTGTTTTTTTGATTTTGACTATTTATTTTTTCATGAACATATCTTTTTGAGGATTTTGGTCTATAAAAAATGGTCATGGATTTTTCATACTCATCATATTAATCATATAATTAAAAAAAATATTTTTTTTAATTACATACATATTTATAAAATTATTGTACTTTGGAGTTGAATATTTTATTACATCGCTTCATGGACACAGTCATCCCCACGTATGACCAGGTGATGATTTAATTTTTCGATGGATCGAATAAAAGGAATTCAATTTACAATTTGTCATTAAATTAAAAAAAAATAAAAAATAAATATTATATATAATAATTAAATATATCAATAAAAACAACAATGTGAGGTAGTGAAAAAAATGAAATACGCTGCTTGAGTGAGATAATAGCTTGTGCATACACATGAGAATCTATTTTATATTCAATTATATTAGATGGTGTAAGACGTTGAATAATTCATTAACTTAATTTTTTTATATTAAGAATACTAATATTTTTATATTAAAAAGGTTATTTAATATTTTTTGATGGTGTGAGAATAAAAAAATAAAAAAATTTAATCATAGTATATAATAACAAATATATTGAGTATCATCCTTTGGATAAGTATATAAGCATTCTCCGAATGGTATTTCAATAAAGAACACTATTTAAAGTTGTAATAATATTATAAAGATAAATAGGTATGTATTTTCAAATGTAGTTGACTGAATGTGTTGTAATATGTGAGAATATGAGGTTCCCTAATCATAAGTAATTGGTGTAACATCTTGGTAATTATTTATTGTTTTAAAATAATGTAAAATCATTTTTAGGGGAAATTTGAAAAAATGGCGAAACATTAAATTGAAATATAATAAAGGTACTAAATTACCTCAAATAATCATATTAATATATGTTTTGGGGATAATTTAAGTCATATATCATAGTTCAACCCCATCCTTATCCATTTTAACCCAAATCTTGAGTACAAGATTGGTACCCTAGAAAAATTTTATTATCAATAAACATTAAGATAAACATGTTACCTAATATTTATTATGATGATTAAACATGTGGTATAATTTTTTTAATATTCAATTACAAGAGTTTTAATAAATTATAAATAATATCTTAGCACAAAACACATAAAATATATTCAAAAATATATTTTTTATACCTAAAAATGAATTTATTCTAATTAGTTTTTTAGTAAGAGTAATTAGAGGAATAATAATTTATTTTATTGAATATAATACCTGAAAAATAAATAAAAATATTTAATTAATAGTGGGAGATTTATTTTTATAAGATGAATCCACATTGGACATATGAATTTTTTTTTGAAAAATATTAATTTTTATCTTCAAATGACCTTACCATCATTTTTTAAAATAATATAATCAAATTAGGAGTGGTAAAAAATTATTAGATGTGTATCAAACATTTTTTGAAAGGATTAAAATCCAAATATAAGAAATAATATTCAAACTATTTAATGAAAATAATGTTTATAAAAAGAACATTTATCATAATAATGAATTACTTGACTAATCACTATTTATCTTTTATCATATTTTTAATGAACATTATTACATTATTTTATTACATTATATTTCTCAATTTAATTTAATTTTGTATAAATTAATTAAATTTTATTTTTTAAAAATGTTTTTTTCATTTATGGTCATGTTTTTATGAATCACGTAGTATTATACACATTATGTTTTTTAAAATAGAAATATATTTTGAAATATATCTCAATGGTACACTTCCAACAAATTTTATGAAATTTGCACCCATTCATTTTATGAGATTGTATCCAAACCCATGCCCTTGGTTAGTTACCCCAAAAGTAGACTCAATATCTAAATCATAACCTAATAAACTAATCCATGTAATTTCCATATTGTTAGGAATGACCGAACCTCACATATCTATGAAACAAACAGAATCTATAGGTAACTCAATGTTGGGTCCACTATTTTATAGCCCACAAATTATGAAAATAAATATGTGAATGGTATTCGATTATATTAGGTGACCCATAGTTTTCTCCCTACATGAAAATTTCCATCATTATCAACCAGTGGAAAACATTAACAAGACACCAACCTTCTACCAAACACTGAAACTGACAACCCCCACTCATATTTATGGAACATAACCACTTTAAAAAAGACACTCCCAAGTTTCTAATTTTAATATATAACCTTTTTTATAGTACATTCAATCATACAAACAATCTAATAGTGTATAATTATAACTTAAATATCTTACATGATGTCTATTACCATTCTCATTACTATGAACATATTGTTCTCAAACACAATATGATCCTTATATTGTCCCACGAATCATGTTAGGGAAAAATTTATCATTTTTTGGCACTATCATAATTCCATAGCCACCAAATTGTGTCTCATAACCATTTTTATTTAAAATTAACCAACATACATATTTCTATATTTATGCTTTCACAATAGATCATAAACCAACTCCTAAATAAGTCGATCACCATGGTATATGTAGTTTCTCGTGACCCTCAGTCATTTAATTATCACATTATATAGATATACTCTCACACACGTTTTATTCTCTATTGCATATTACATTTTTTAATCAACTACCATAGATAACTCACAAGAACTACCACTACTCTAAGAAACTCTATAAATAACAGAATGGTATGAATTTTAAAATTTGACTATAATGAATTTAAATATTTAATAGTTTATTACATCTGGAGACATTTAACTTCTTTATCCTAGAATCCATATCCAAGGTATTTCGTAAAATTTATTCCCTGAAATGATAGACATATCATCCATGGCCAATAACCAACAATAAAACACTAATAATACCATGATATGAATATCTTATATTTTATCAATCCATTTACCCTAGATGATAACAAAAAATATTCATTTATCCTAATATTTATGACCATATGACTACCTTATTGTAAATTGTTGTTCAAAATCACCAATTAGTACTCACAACCCCTATCACTTGGAGGAAATCCATGTCGCACAGTGCTACACTCTCACCTAAAATAAATATGAGTCATACTACATTAATTAATGTATCATTCACTTAATTAATTAGGTAACAATTATATTTTTTCTTATAAATGATATAGAAATATATGAACTTTCCAAACATTCAAATTATGAATTCCCTTTTCATTACCATACCAAACTATCTAAAAGGTATGATACCACCATATTTTCATTCCAATATCTTAGATGCTCTACACATGAATCCCCAATTTGATGACACCCATAAGAATAATCTTTTCTTTTCTTAGATTACACTCAATCATTAAAAATAATCAAGATCAAAAACTAATGAACTCTCATCTAAAAAATGGAATTAAAATCTCTAATTACATGTGTAAAATATTATCATGAATAATATACCCCACAAAGTTGAAAGGTTATATCCAAAATATTCCTTACATCAGTGGGAAATATCGATGTTCATGTAATATATATAAATTGATAACTCAAATTCTGTAACACATACTCTAGGTTTGATATATAGATTATAGAAAAAATAAAAAAATAAACAACCTAATCGATGTTGCAAAAACTCATTAGGATTCCAAAAAATAAATAAAGAAACATGAGGGTAAATTTGACATCCACATGCATATAAATTATAACTCCCACAATTGATCCATTTAAAGAATATCGTAATAATGTTGTTATGTTAGGTATCATTATACCAATAAAAAAATATGAAATAAGAAATTTAATAACTAAAACCATTTTTATTTAAATGGTCTAATTTCAAAATCCAAAAAAATTATAGAAATTTCATGTAAACTTATATTCTTGCTATTATTATTGAACAAACACCCTCATTCTACTTCAATCTTATAGAGAAATCCCAAATAAACTATTTCAAAAAAAATATTCTTATAAAAAATATTCATACCATATGTAACATCAAAAAGAACAAAAAGGTCCTAAATTCCTTTTACCATGAAAATTATATTTTTAAGGTGTCATATAAGAACAAAATTACTGATCGTATCATGCATTTAAAATTCCTATATCCCAATCACAGAAAAATAACAATGTTATAAAATTAAAAAATGTTTTTAATACCATGTTTTGTAGCCCATTGCCTTACTAACTGCCCAGTAACTAGGATGGAGGTGCAATGGGACCTTAGGCATAAATCCAAACAACCAAGAGTATAACAATATATAGTGAGAGTATAAGGTTATACCATTGGAAGACTGGCACTATGGTATGAACCACTACAACTCACTGTGAAAAAATATGACTTGTAATCAAAATTATCAAATAGAATACAAATAAAAACATAATAATTCTGAATGAATGGTAAACAAAACATCAAAATTATATAATATAATTAAATATAAAAAAAATCACACAGGTTAGATGGATTCAAATGAGATATTTTAGTGATAGATCATATACAACCTAGGGTATGGTAAAAATTAGAAAAAAATATTCACATTCCATGATTCTGACCCATTTAAAATAGATGACCAATATATTCATTCCAACATATATCCTTTAGAATTTAGATAAACCATGATTAAAATAATGATATATTCTTGGGTATTGGAGTATCAAGGTAGACTGAGTGGTTTGTGATTATAAATAATTTGGATAATAAAAATATTTCCATAATATATCTACTATACTGAACTCAAATTATGGTCTATTCTCATGGAAACATATATTCAAAAACTATTAATATAGAATAAGACCAGACCTCAATTGCATCCATGGTAGTATTAGATGAACCAATCTTACTTTACATATTTTCTAGTGCCTTTAAATTGAGTAGATATCAGATTTAAGAGATAAATGTTTTACCATACTATATTATAAAAATAAATTTTGTTTTAAAAGGGTTATACTAGAACCTACCCATAATATAGTGTCATACCATCAGTATATTCCATTGGTTGGAGTCAAACCCACCCATAACATTGTATCATCATCAAGACAAAGTTCATACATGCACCATCCCAAGATTGAATAATATCACATCCATAGTGGGGTATAGAATAACATTGATCCTATTTACCATCATAATAAATCAATAACATAAAAAACCCATGTTATACATGGGAATTCCATTATATTGGTTATATATGACCAACACACAATTTTTTTATTGGAAATTTCTAATGATTCATTCAATTATCATAAAAAATGGGGTAGAACAACACCCCACCCTCTTAGATCCCCAAAATTTTAACAATAAAAAATGTTTTAATTAAGCCCTCCATGGTTCCTTTATATATAAAATATAAAATATGTAAATTGATTCTCACTCATGGTTCTTTCACATATCATTAATGTAATATGTTTGAATGGAACATACCCTCATCTACACCACATATCAATAATAATTTTTTTAGAATAGACCTCAACCCCAATTCCATCATATATCACCAGTGCACTAGGTTTACATGTGTCCATCTATAGGTTTCATAAAATATCATCACTGGCCAGGTTTGTAATGGACCATATCCTTGATTTTATCACATATCATCAATAAATTGGGTTATAATGCTTCCTCTCCTCGATCAGTCACAAATCAATGATACCTCTGGGATGAATCAGACTCCCTTATGGTACCATATCATACCATCAATACAATGGAAATTAATGGAACCCACCCCAAGTTCCATCATGTGTCATTAATACAAAAAAATTGAATGGAACCCAGCCATAGTGTTATCATGTATCAAAATAATAGTGTTGGACTATAAGATGATCTTGATTTCCTAAAACTCTATCATCCCCCTATAGTTGGAATGGTTCCCAAATTTAGTATCAAAAAATATAAACATTATCCAAATAAACACTACGAGTTAAAATCGATCCAACTGATGGTTCAACCATAATCATAAATATGTTTCCTATATGTATAACCGAAATAATTATCTATTTATGAAATTTTTACAAATCAATATAATAATATATAATATATTAATTGTATT
The DNA here is from genome assembly GCA_963277665.1 of Viscum album. Classification (NCBI taxonomy): domain Eukaryota; kingdom Viridiplantae; phylum Streptophyta; class Magnoliopsida; order Santalales; family Viscaceae; genus Viscum; species Viscum album. Next base: position 1,709,190,987 of record OY728126.1, on the reverse strand, counting down.
TCAAGTTTAGTTTATCAAGATAAAAAAATAAAAAATATATGCCAACTGATGGTCCCAAATCATTAAAATCTATTTGTGATGGAATTTAAATCAGGTTAGGATATGAAAAATGAATTTAAATATAAATTATGATTAGGTTTCCTTACAAAAAGTAAGGATTCCTTCTCTCCCCAATTTCCCTATATGAATGATTAACATATTAAATCACATAAGGTATTTTTTTAGTTCACCCTACCATAGCTATCCCATGTATATTGCAATAAAGATGCACCTATTCTGCTGAAACACTGGATAATTGTTTTTGTTTTCTTAATAAATCAATAAGTCTCAACAAGCCTCTAAAAAATAGTTATCACATGAATTGAATGTCTCATCACCATCCCATTGATATAATTTCACTACATCATTCAACACAAATTTCCTATTTATAGAAAAGATGATTGTAAAAACCAAATGATGGAGCATATATTTATTAAATAAAAAATATATAGTGAAAAAAATACTTATGGAATTTCATTATTTAGTTATGTATGTAATTGTTTTTAAAAAACCCTTAATATTTTTCATAGAGATATAACCCATCAATATGAATTATACTACACTATTTTGGTTCTCTTTGATCCCATATTCTTATCATACTCAACATATTACAATGGTTTTAAAAATGATTCTTGATCATTCACAATCATTTCTATAACTATTTTCAAGATATACCTACTTAATAGACCATATTCTCTCGCAATTTATTTCATGGAATTAATTGAATTTAATCCACCATTTAAATTAATAGAAAAAAAAAATTTCAACATACCATATCTTATAGAGATAAAAAAATATGAGTTCTATATCAGAAAAATTTTATATATCCCAAAAAATAACTTGATATACAAAATAAAAGTGTAAATGAAATAATATATTTGTAGCACATCATTAATTTTTAGCTACTTCATGGCTAGATCCCTTTCATTTACGGATTTAATATATTTTTATTAAATTCATTTTTCATCACCTTAATATTCATTTATTTATTTTCATCCTGGATCATGGATCCCATTTGAGGATCCTTGTTGTTTGAAGTATTTATGAATTGCTTACAGATCATCTAGTTTTTTATAATTCATATCCACTATTCATTTAAATATGAAGAATAAATAAACCATATCATATAAGAATTCACATAAAGTTTACCAAAATCAGATACACAGAATGATTCAACTATGTAGTTCATTATGTAGTAGAAGTTCCAATGTCATTAGAATCATATATGTGAACTTAATTATATAGCTAGTTTATCACATGTAATATTTTTCATAGGTAGTTTTTTTATTTCCATTACCTGGGATTCACATACATTAACTCTTCATATAGTTGAGTTTATGTTTTTCACCAGATTTGGATGCATGAAGTATATAATGTAACCAAATTTTCTTATAAATGTAATTTAATTCATATATACATTGAATAGTCTAACAATAATGTATACATATTTAATTAGGTATCCAAAAAGTGCTTTTGGTTTTTCTAATCCCCTAAACTTTAAAATTTCCATTATACTCTTGATTTACTTACGTTAGTTTCATTTCATAAATTTAATTTTATACTTGATGAATAATATATATTTTTAGTAAATTTTAGACATCTATATTGCAATTATTCCATCAAGACATATACTAAAGATAATATAATTCAATATATTTTCAAAGAAATATAGACACAAAACACCAATGATGAGATATTTTTCATAAAAGCATTTATTATAATCCCTCATGGGTCATTCTCATTCTATTAAATGATATTAAAATTAAAATATCTAATTAATAACAATGACATTGTACTCATCATACAATAATTCCACAAACCACTTCAACACAAGATATACTCCCGATATCAATATAGAAAAAAACTTTTCCAAAAGTCATTAAGAATATTTATTCTATTTTTCAATGAATCCTAACATACCACTTCATAAAATTGTTAAAATATAAGTATAAAACCCAAAAAAGTGAAATGAAATAGGGACATACCTAGTTCCAAATAACAATTTGCATAGGGGTATATGAGTTACATATCTAAGATAAACTAAAGAGATGGACTTCCGTGGATTGTGATAACTATGTAATGTTTACTGAAATCCATAGTGGGAAAATATATTATTTTTATATCAAATATTCGATTTTACGTATGTAGAATCACTGACTTTAAGATCAATTATTCAATCATATACTTCATGAAATGATACTTAATTAAAATGTTATTCATCCTTGACTATTGGATGACATTTTTATCAATATTTATAACACTTGATTTATCACACAATATCATTATAAATGACACAAAATCAATTCCAAAATCATTAAACATTCCTTTCATATTCATCAAATGGTTAAAAGGTTTCATTTATACAAAAAATTCTACCTCTTTAGTGATTATAGTTGTGTCATTTTTATTTTTTACTCTAGCGTTAAATACAAAAAATTTCTAAGTTAAACATACCCCCAAAATAGGATTTCTAATAATCAATCATTCCATCCCAATTCACACAAACCTATAAAACTAATTAATACTATGAATTACTTAAATAATATAATCCAAAATCCATTATTTGGTTAATATAAAATGTTATTCAATTCACATATATCTCAAGGATTTAATTAAAACAATTATAGTTTCTGTTATCTTGATATGTGAAAAAAATGGTTGATATAGCAGTTTTCATTAAAAAAACAATTTTACTTTAATGAGTCAATTATACTACCTCACCATATTTAAGAAATTTTATTCATTCCTCCATTAGATTATCCATCCATTTAGAATATTCTATTAGGAATCTATTCATCCGCACCTCAACTTATTTTTTTATGATACGTTCAATCCTTACAATAAATCACATAAATAACAAGGGAAAATATATAATTTATCAATTCAATACATCAAATATAATCCAAAAAGATGATGTAATAAACAAATTTATAAATTTTACCAACATCTATTTCTCCCTCTAAATGTAGATGATGTGATTAACCCATTCACTATAATCACCAAGATTCTTTAGGTACTTACCTAACCATGTGTACCTGACCATTGGTGTTTGTTTCCACTCATATAGTCCTTTCATTAAGAAGAAAAATTCTCTATAATCATCATAAATAATAAATTCCTATTTTTTCTCAATATACACATCCACTTCAAAGACTCCATTCCAATTATTAATTTTATATTCATATGATATACTATAAAATTATTTTATACATTCATATATTTAAATGGCTTTATAGATTAATGATGTTCCATTTTTGAAAATTATTTATTGATGATTATTCCATCAATTTATGTATATCATTTTTACATAATACATGAATTATTCTTTGTCACCTTGTAAATTTCGTTGATTTTGTTCCCAAGAATTAATCTGTTTATGATCATGTTATTATGTTTCAGCCTTTAGAAAAAAGAAAAAATATTTTTATATTTCAATATGTTAAGGTCTACATTCATTTCATCGATCTAACATTCAAATATGGAAACTAAATAAAATATTCATCGATTTTTCCTATAAAAATAATGATATTTAATGCTATTATTTCAACCATTATGGTTAAACTAGTATTTTCTATATACCAATGATGATGTTATCCCTGATTTCATCTCATTTAGATTGTTTACTGAAACAAGTTGATCTTATTGTGTTTTCCTCATCATCAATGATATCATAAAGGGTTATTTCTCCACATTTCACTCTCACCAAGATGAAAACATATTCGTCATTTTCCTCCTTGAAAACTATATTATTCTTGTATAGTTTTTTCTTACTAAAATTGAATATCTACTAGTATAAATTTAAATTCATCTCACTTTTAGTTGTGGTCACATCATAGCTATAAAAAACAATATCAGTTTATTAGAAAAATGTTATACTTTTATATTGGATGAGAATCCATGAAAAATATATTATTATCTATATTCTTAAAAAAATATTCAACCATTTATTCAAAAGTAAATAATTTATTCTTTGCAAGAAGGATTATTTTAATATAGGATTTGTTCCATATAAATTTCCATATTTAGTGTTTCCTTAATCTTTACATTACAATTTTATATTTTAGATATAGAATTCTATTAGTGATTCTAATTTCATATATTTATTTATTAAGGACTTCTCATTGCGATATTCGAACAAATATTTATCATGATACACATCCTTACATATATAACTCTATTTTTTATGATATAACATCATTGACACATAGTGTTTAATCCACTAAATTTTTTTATTCTGTGAATATGATATTCACGAATTTCATACCATAATTTGTTTTAAAAATTTAATTTCAACAAAAATAATTGTTTTTTCCTCTATTTTCATCACGTGATACACTGGTAAACTATAAACATGTGACTAATAAATATCAAACATGTAATCTTATTTGGAATAATCAATAATATAAGAAAAAATTTCATTCTCGATCATAATAATTAGAAGAGTTGGCCTACAAAAATCAACACAAACATGCTTTATAAGTGAAAATTAGTTTATGTTCTTTGTATTTTTAGTGTTCTAAATTGTTTTACCGTTTTATCTAATGTCATGTATCTACGTTTCTTCACATGTAAACGTTAAAATTTAACTAACTCAATCATTTTTACTAGATCTATCAATGGGTTTTGGCATAATTTCTTTATAATTTTATACCAAATCCTATTTTCATCTACCTTAGACAACAAGAATAATTTTTTACCAAAAAAATTTAATGATTCCCATTATTATGATTTCATTATTGAAAAGTTAAACTATAATTATCTTTTAGAGTGAACCTTTTTCTATATTACATAGTATATCTTGAGTTAAATAACTTGCTCAAACTTAGTATTTTATGGCCAGGTCCATCAATTATGACCTCAAATTTCACTCTGAAAACCATTCCACAAACAATAAAATTATCATAGAAAATGATTTTAGCACACTAATTATTAATTAATTGTGTTAATACTCCATTTTTATATTTTATTCTAGTGATAGGATTTTATTCTTGGTAATGTGTGTCTTACACTAGCTATTTTAAACCCATAAAAAATACATCTATACTTCTATTAAAGAACAATAAAAATAATTGTCTTATTAATAATGGATTTTTCATATATATATATATATATATATATTTTAAATTAAAATGTTGATTATATAAACATTTTTAACATACATCAATAAATTCCTCTTCATCATTTATATATGTTGATCTATTTATGATTTTTAATATATTTTCATTATATTCTAAGATCCTAATTTCCTCTCATTCATGTATTAAGAGCTATATAATATTCTTTACTTGAATCATAATATAAAACCATCTGTCCACAATAATAATATCACAAAAATAATTTTTAAAATCTTAGTAGTTTATTGAAAAAATATTTTTCAATTAATGTTTTTCCTTTACTCTAAAAATTATTTTTCTGATAGAGAAAACATATTGAATTACTCGTAATTTTCCACCGAAAAAAAATTTATTCATTCCATTCATGAATAATTTTAATTTGAAATAAATATCCACTGTGCCTCTCCCATGTCCATTAACCCATAATTATTTTTTTATTTTGGTGTAAAATGAAGAAGGAATAGTATCTCATTATTACTATGCTCTATTATCACTATAATATTTTTAACGTATTGAAACATTGGAATTGAAATATGTTTTTTCCCTATCAAACCTAGGGATACAATAAGAACTAGTATCTCAGAGTAACCTGACCTCATTATGAATGTGAGAAATAATTCATAATCTCCAAACATTTTCCCCAATGCCTAATCTATTCAACCCGTTCTACATATCTTTTGATTTTTTCATTCAATTTTTAATGATTCCTTGTATGATTGAGCTTATTTATCTACTTTTATCATGATATCCAAATAATTTACAATGTTTCTAGAAATTAAATATTGCTGGTTGTGATTGTATTATGTTATTTCTATATTTCAATCATACCTTGGTAGCCTATAATTCATTGAGTCATATAGAAAATTATTTTGTTTCACGGGATTTTCCATAAATTTCTCAATTTCATTAAGGTATGCCTCTACATAAACCTAATGATCAACTCTACTCTTGAACCCAATAGTATTATTATCATCTATCATTGTTCAATCTATAATATGTACTATAAAATAATTAGCAAGATAATTTGAACCATAAATATCTTCCCCATCAGACTAATTTTGTCATTCACCTTAATAATATAAAAATTGTTTCATATTATTTAGTTTCTATTATGGTTTTCTAATTTTCTCATCTTTTAATGGAATCTTCATAAAATATTCATCTAAATCATAATTATAATTTAAAATATTTATATATCATTATTTATTTCTTTATTACAAAAAAATAAGAGAAGTTAATTCATTCAATTGAATTTTCATTTTCCCCTATTCATGTTTGTGGAAAAGAAAACCATCCCCCCAATAATTAAATATTAATCTAGATCATCTTTAATATAATTTTTTTTCTAGAATGGAAAATCATGTGTGTTATCTTTCCACAATGCCTTATATTCAATATTTATCATTTCAAATATTAAATGTGTACTATAATTTCTATGCAGATATATTTTTTCCTGAGTTTTTCATCAAAAATAGATATATTTTCACTGAACCATATAGTAAGACCCCAAAAAATTCATTTAAAATTCCAAAAATTATAAAATTGCTTTGCTATTAACCTGAATTAACTCTAAATGATTAATTACATAATCAAATAACATATATATTATTTCAGTCAAACTCATCATCAAGACCTCATTTTTATTTCAAAAAACATGCATCTCAGTATCTCAATCTTTTGAATCACCATTAATTTTATTCAAACAATTTTTCCACATATCATGATTGTTTTTTAAGAAATTGTCTCGGTAAAGATGGGGATGGACAAATCTACACAAATTCATTAATTACATTTGAATCTAAATCATAACCCTTAAAGAAACTTCATGATAAATCCAAACTCTCTATTTTTATATTGAAATAATAGATGTAGTGTAAAATAATATCCCAAAATACCTAAAGTGGTTTTCCATCTTTTTATACTATAATTAAAAATTTGTACTTTTAAAAAAATTGGTAACATTATTGTTCCAAAACCCTAAAACTAACACATTTTTAAGAGGTACTAATTTATCTCCAAAAACATATCCTATAATACAAATTGATATCTTGAAATAATTTCGTCACCCTTATGGTGAAGATTTAATGGACATATCAAAGAAAAAATGAATTTACAACATGAATACTAATATGTTCTCTCAATAATAAGAACAATTATTTCTCAATAATATATTCTATAAATGAGAAATAAAATAAATAATTCCCTTATATGATTATAAATGTACAACACTAATTATTTTAGTATAAGGAGCATGTAGTGAGAATGTGTGCCTGTACCATGAAGACTATATTGACCATCTTATATTTCGTTTAAATAATAGAATATTCCCACTCACAATTAAATCTATTAATTATTACAAGAATTGAGTTACTCACAATATTCATATGGATAGAAAATAACAACATCTTCCAAGAAAAAATTCGTCTTTATTTAATAAATATATAAATATATATAATTATACAAAAAATGGTACATCACAACATTGCTTATTGATATTCTCGTGAGAGATTATACACCATTAATATATTTATTTAGTTTTAAAATTATTGGTAAAACTTGTAAATCCCCTCTTATGATTTTCTTAAATTATGTACATCATCATCATGTCTTGGGTCTCCTTATTGTCTTCCATTGAGATACACTATTCATTTCATACCTAGTTTAGTATGTTACATTAATAACAATCATCAATATATGACTAATTTTTACATCATATTCTCTATCCTTTTCATTTATGAACAAAATTTAATATAATACCCAATATTAATTTCTTTTACCACCATGTCACAACTTCTATTATTTTTTAGTTATTATCATGTACTAAATATAGCTCTTTCGAATTCGTAATCTCCAAAAAATATTTGTGTGAAAAATTACAGGTTGAATAGAATAGTAAAGTTATTACTTCTCCACTATCCACTATTTATTTGAGGATAAATATTCTTCATTTTTATGTAAATTTATTTTTCTTTTATTATCTATTCATCACCCATTACATCATTTCACAAATTTTAACGAGCATCGTCGATCCCATTTATTGTTTAATGATTTTAGTCATTAATTAAAAACTTCTATATGTTATGGAGTCCCTTCACAACTATCTATAATCCCTAAAAAATTAAATCAAATACTCAACATTTTTGTATAATTCCCATGTATTGGAAAAGAAATTCATATGTGGAAAGAATTTACTATTTATTTAATCATGTATTTGAATTGGTCATGTCATTGGATTTGAATATTTTGGATTTTTCACATATAAAGTTCCAATAATTTTGGAATTTTAATGTTTTGATCTTTGATAATTATCCAAATATGTGATTAATATATTTGAATTCTTTAATTGGATGAGTTAATTTATGTCTCCCTATTTGGATATTTGAATTCACTCATGTATCTAGAATTTATTATATCCAGATTTTTATACATATGTCCTTTGAATATGAAAACTTTAATGTAGAAATGTTCCCTTATAAGGAATGAAAATACATTATGTTGAAAAATTACATCACATAGCTGAATTTATTATATTTCTGATTCTATTTTTCGAGTTCCCATATTTTTATATATTTTGTTATGTGAGGGATTTTCATGATTATGGAAAATTACATATTACCAGATTTCACCGAAGTCTTCCAAACAACACAATGTTAAGATCCCTTTCTCTAAAATGTAAATAAAATTAATAACAAAATATAGAGATGATTTTTCTAACACATATCACTATTGTTTCGTTGGATTGGACGCTCTCTAAAACCCAATAAAACATCTTCTTAAATATATACTATCATGACCAACCAATTTATTTTCATAAGGGTATTCATTTGAGTCTATAATAATATAATCCTTTCTCACCAAATAATTAAAAATCATAAACTGTGTTAGGGTTCCTTCCTTTACCCACTAATTCATATCATATCATTAATAACCAAATTATTTTAACCATGACACAAATACCTTCCTAGGATATACCAGTAGTTGTAACAAATATTTAAAATCTCAAATAAGAGCATGTATATTATATGATAAACCATAATTTCTTTGTAAGATAGATCCACACACACCAAATCGATGAAAATAATCATATCCAATTTCTTATAATCCGACTATAAAGTAGAGCTCGGGGGGATCATTGACATCTTTATTCACTTTACTAATCATTGGAATCTGAAATCCCTATAATGGTTTTCACATAGGCCAATCCTTAGTATAATCAATGTTAACTATGGACAGACATGAAAAGAATGAGACTAATGTGCAAATTTCCAGTTCCCACTATGTCTGAGTCAATAATGTTAGGTCAAAATGACGTTTATAGACCAATTGTCTTGTATTCAAGGTAAATACCATGGCCATTGGTTGTTTAGGTATCATGAAATAGAGTTTATTTCCAATCATGTCCTAATAATTTTCTTTTTACCAACTATAAAGTAAATAATAACAATAGTTTTTTAGTAATGGTCATTAATAAGTATTAATGCCATTTTTCACATATCCTAAAACAATATTATTGTTAATAAGGTCATCCTTACTAACCAATTACATCAATCTATTGAATGTATATTCATCAAATATTTTGGGATGATATGGATCCAATAAATGGTTTTTCCATAAATAAGAAAAATCATTTAATTAGGTAATAATGACATATTATGCTAATATAATGAATGATATATGAAACAGATTGAAGGGGATAAATATAGTTATATGTAACTACCAATTGTGATGGAATATACTCGAATCTATATCCAAATGAGGGATATATCCTCCTTGGATATGAAAAAATAGAGGTAGTAAGGGCTATGCTATTACTATTTAATAAATGACAGTGGCCTTACTTATTATCATTCCAATGTTAATAAAATTTTAATTTAATTAATAAAACTGTGAAAATTATGAAAAACATGGATTTAGATGTAACAAAAATGGTTATTGGAAAATACCTAATGCAATGATAATTTTTGATGAGAAATCATACGTGGATGATGTAGGCACCCACAAGTACCAAAACTAGAAAACTGTCCTCCACTACCTAGGTAATGATGTCCCATGATAATCCCCATGAATGTATAACATCCTAACGTGGTCCTGATTTTAAAGTTTTAAAGCAACCATTAAACTGTGACAACTCCACCATTCAAGGAGGTATTCATGGTCAAACACACATTTCACAACATGACCAAAATTTTACATTAAAGATTTAATATTTGTCAACAATTTCAGTTCCCTGATTATCTCTATGAAATTCCTCTCTATTGTGTAACCAACCTATACTTGAATAATATTTCACCATATAGAATCCTTCATAACAATATCTCTCTCAAAATGGAATGACCTATAAAAATATATAAATATAATATGTTTCAGATGGTTTAAAACAAGTTTTACATCATTCATGGATGATTATTTCACGTTTATTAAAAATTATTTTCACATAATAAATTTCAGGATGCAATGCTCATGGTTTTTACTTGACTTCTACCATTACTAGAAATATATAGTTAGGTGACCCTATCCTATAATTTAAAGATATGACGTACCCTAATATATATTTATAAACACCAATAAAATCCAAACATTTTTATTAGATAATTTATAACTCTTTCAATTCCAATAAGACACTCATTTCATTGAACATACACAACTACAATGAAAAAAATTCTAAATATCCACTCATTTATCCAAACCATAAAATTATAGGTTGTTACATAAACAATTGGTTGTAAAATTGTTTTGATGATCCAATTATATTTAAAAACAGTTATAAATATTTCCACATACAACATTAGGATACATAACGCAAAAAATAGTATACCAAATGTATTCATTATAATATTTTATTATAATCATATTTCCTTTACTAGTTTCTGGTTTCCATTTCTCATAGTAAGAAATAATCTACATCAAACACCCAAAAACCACCCTCTTTGTTTTATTTTTTTAATGATATTTGTTTTCATATTTTGTTGTATCACATGGAAAATATCAATTTATTTACCAATTATTTCATATGTATCATATAATTAAAAACATTATTCATACTCAGGATTCAACATCAATCTAAAACCTTTGGTGAATTAGAATCTAAATATATTAATAGAGAATAGTCTTTAATATATATTAAAATATTTTTATAATATCATTACTCTCTGTAAATTGTATTTCTTATTCAATTTAATATGTAAATCAGTTGAAAATTAAATAATAATATTAATAAATGGATGTTGAACTACCTTTCTTAATCCATGAAAATAATTTTATATATGAACATTCACATTCATATTTGTGTGTAGATTAATGTAAATATCCAATTTAGTAACCTTGAACTGTAAATATTTAAATTTAAAATTTTATATTTTCTAAACATTATTATTCACCTCATGACTATACAAAATGATATAAAACAATAACTAATTGGAATTATATTAGAGTTACAAAGTCCCCATAATTTTTATATGTTCATGTCTAAATCAAGTAAAGAACAAGGTTTATCTACCATTACTTATTTCATATGATTAAAAGAATTATAATTATAAGGCATAAATACTAATATAAAAAAATATCAATTATTATTCAAATATCATTCATTGAATCAATAATACCATTTCCTAGATAAAATTGATGAAGAACAGATGTTGTGTATATCTTTTCAAAAAATATAGTTCAAATACCCAATTTTAACCCTGTGAACTAAAGATAAATAATTCATTATATTAAAATTCATAGTACATATTTTCAATATCATGTTCTAGGTGATGAAATTTCAAATTTCTTTAAGAAATAAAAAGTTAATTTTTATCCATAAATTATCAAAAAAATAATAAAATAGTTACAGTAGATAAATGTATAGTGTCAAAATTCTCCTCACCATAAAATTTTTTAACCCACTAAGAACCCCAAGCATTAGTAATTTTAAAATTTAATTCTGTATAAAATGAGAAACAAAATTACATGGAAAACATTTATCATATTCAGAAGTGATATCATTATTAAAAAAATGAATTCCATGCCAAAAAATTACTTCTCAAAATTATATTAACTCATATTCACTATCCAACATAATGAATTAACATATAATTCATCATAAAACCATTTAAATATTTGAATAAATTTATATGTTGTGAAAATTTTTCAATAAAACATTCATATTTAAACTATTATTTATATGAAACGATATATACACATGAATTCAACAAATTTTACTTTAAATAAGAATAATTCAATTTTTTTCATTAACACAATCCAAAGAAATTAACATATATTATAATGTTTCAGTAAAAATTAAATGAAAAAATAATTTTATTTATTAATAAAATGGATATTTCATTGGGGATGTATAATTTTTTATTCAATCTTAAAACCCATTTTTATGGTCTAACAAACCAATTATTTCTTAATAAACACCTTGTTTGGATAAAAAAGTATTTATCCTTTTATTTCATTCTATTACCATTGATCTGGATTACAAAAATATTTATATGTGTGCCCCCAATACAATTCATGTATATTTGAAGTTGTATTTTTATATTTTAAATTTTTTTCCAATAAATGAGCGTTTAGGTTGAACAGCCTTGAAACCATTAACCAATGTATGCATTATCCACTTTAATTTCATGAATATTTTTTCAAAATATTATACCACTAGGTAATATAACAAATAAATATTTAGTATAGTATATTTTTAACTTTTCATGTTAGAGAGGACTTTGTAACCTGATAATTAAATTTTTTCAATAAACTATGCTACTTCTATGAATGATCACAAGATTACTGTTTTTGATAATTCTAAATATCAACTTTCATAAAAAAATTTAAAAATTAAAATAACATATTATGAGTGTATTGTAACTTCATAAAAATCATTATTTTCTTTGATTTTATAACTCATGTATTTATTTATTTTAAAAAATTATAAAATTAAATAAGTCAATATAAAAAATGAATAATCTATATAAAAATACAATTTACGAAATACAAAATATTCCAATATAGAAATTTTAATTTTTTTCTAATATTTTAAACTTTTTTTCAATAGATATGACCCTTTATCTAAATCACATATTTTATTATTTCTATAACATGTATATTAATATAAATTATATACCTCAATCACAAATGAAAATAAATTATTATAAAATTTATTCAAATAAACAATTATTTTATGAATAAAATGTAAATATTGATAAAAATATTATATTTTTATAATTATCATTAATTCCTTATAATTAAAAAATTTAATCGAGATAAAAAAATATCAAACAACTGAATAAAAAATAAATTTATGTATACTACATTGAAAATGATTTTCAAATCACAAAACCCATTCAATTTTACCAAACCAATCAGAAAAATTAATTATTCAATAAATGTGGCATATACTATTAAAAAATAAAATTACCGATTTATAATAACATCACTTTATAATACATGCATTATACCACAAAATTGTTCCATTGATACAAAAAATACTATTTAAAAGAAAATAAAACATATTATATTTAATAAAATTGATCCAAAGTAACATAATATAGATCACATAAAATTTTTAAATTTCAAATTAAAAAATCATTAGGAAATGTTTTTTATTATGTCAAGTATTAATGAGAAATCAAGATTTGAATAATTATATTTTTTAAATACCACCAAATGAATGATAATTCTGTTAAATTTCAAATATCTCCCATAAATAAAAAATTAAAAACATAATATATGATGTTAATAGAATTAAAAATTCAATAAATAATTATATTGTTTATTAAAAAGGATTCATCAATAAATTTAATGATAAATTAGACACAAATGTATTTGGTTTTTCAATTTATCTATTCATGAATATCATATTATTTAGATATAAACATGAGACCCAAAATTTAACACTTATTAAACTACTCATTTGTGGAAATATAGAATAAAATTTTAATAAATCGCTAACATTTTTGCATAATAACATTAAGGTCCTATTTTTTGATTAATGTGTACCTTTTATGGGTTTTATTGATGTATATAGTAGAAAATTGATTATTTATGTAATTGGTAGTGAGAGTATTCGATTTCCAGTTTTAAATATTTTAGGGTGAGAATTTTTTGTGTTTCTTGATTTAATGGTTAATTCAAGGTCTATAATGTTGTGAATGATTCTATTGAATCTATTATAAGTAATGTTAAGGGGTGATAGAGACATATAAATAGTAAATGTAGAGTCATGTGAGACTATGATGTCATGATATGCATGACTATAATTTCAGGGGGATAATAACTTTCTATGTTTGATGAAAGGTCACCTAGGACCATGTAATCAGCTTTTATAAACACATAATATTTAAGGATTTTTATTTTTACATGATTTTCAAAGCGAGTGATCCATATTTTATGTAGTTTTCATGGATCATGAACATGGGATGATTCTTCCTTGATTTTGATCGATCTATTTCTTACGATATATTATTTATCAACTCTTACATGATTTGGGTATTGGACTAATTTTATGATATTTCCTTCCCATTAACACATCATGTAAAATTAGAATCATATTTTTTGACTTAGGGTGTTTCTCAATTAAAAGAAAAACCCATTTGATTGATAGGTCTTTCATAGCTTGTGACTGAAATATTCTATAAAGTGGAGGGTCTTTGATTTAGTGTTGCATCATGGATACATGAGAATAATAAGGTTGGTGTATTCTATTAAATTATATTGTGTTCCAAATATCATGGGTTTGATTTTGTGTTTTAATTAAATTGGATTATGGTGTCAAAATATTCATATGGTAATTATATTTTTATATTTTATAAAATATAAATTTTGTGCGAAATTATTTTCTGGAAATAAATGTGGTGGATTTCATATCGTGTTTGTGAATTCTTGAAAGTAGTGGAAATTTTAGATTATTATTATTAAAGGTTTATGTATTGTCATTTATTGGATGTTTAAAGGGTATTGGGTTGTTGTTTTCTTTTCACTATTTGGTTTCACAAGATGATCTAAATTTAATTTATAATTATGATTAATAGTTATTATAAATGATGAAATTTATTTTTGTTTTTCTGGTGTTTACTTTTTTTCTTGTAATTTATTGGTGCCAGTGACTTATCTTTATTGGGGGATTACACGTGAGATTGTACAACATTTAGTTCTCTGAGGGGAAAGTTTTTATAATGATATGGTGAGGTGGCCATAATTAATTTCTTGGGTATATTGACATTTTTAGTAATAAAAACATGTGTAACACCACATGTTTTTATGAAATATTATATTATCAAATAATTTAATTTCGTAATAGATTCTATTAGATGCAACACTGATCTTTAACAAATAATAATATATTATTTTTATTAGTATTTAATCATGACCATCATAATATTTCAACTAAATGTGGTGGTTTGAATAAGAACATCCAAATTTTAAATTTCTATTATAATGGATTTACTTAATGAAATCATATTGATAAAGAATAGTCAATTTTTAGTAATATCTTTATATTTATTGAAAATTTAATCTTCTCAAAAAAATATTTTATAGATTTTTTAAAAAATAATAAAATTTAATACATTATAATTTTAGGTAATGTTTTTGAAAAATTATAATTAATTATTTTAATATAATTAAATGAATTATCTTATTGACTATTTTTGAGAGTTTTATTAAAAGACTAATTTCATGATTCATAGTTAAAATTATATGTCTTTATTAAAAACAACCTTTTCATATTAATAATTATTTATTTTTTAATTTTTTTAAAAGAGTTTTAAAAGTAAAATTTGATAAAATATAATATATCTAATTCAATTCATGTCATGTTAATCAATTTGATATTGAATTTTATTATGGAAATGTTTTAATGGTTTTTTGATTTTCTCCTTGGAAAACCAATTTTTAATTACATATTCAAGATTAATTTTCTAATATAATATGTATCCTAAGTGAATATAATTATGAAAAATGGATCCCATATTTTCAATTAAATAATAAATATTATTAAATAGATTCATCATATTTTTTTAAAATAATTAATATAAATAAATTTAAATAAATTAATGTGGTTAACGTAAAAATGAGGTTTCTAAGTGGTTAAAATAAAATGATAAGGGGTAAAATGACCTAGGAACATTTCTATAACCCATTTTATCACTATATTTATACCTTATAAAATATTCTTTTGATGATGATCCATTTAGAGTAATTTTATATGTGAAAGTCATTGTTACCCATTATTAATTTCATAAAATCTACTTCTATCATCTCCCCCACTTATAAAAGGCCACTCCCTCTATGCTTCTCTTCAAATGTAAAATAATATTAGGATCATACATTAGTTAAAAAATTATTCCATATTTTTTATACACATCCCCTATCCATTATTTTTATTAGTATTACCTCTAACAATTGGTTTTGATATAATCCTAAAGATGATTAAAAAGAAGAGATAAAATACAATACGATGAATTTGTTTTATTTCTTCCTCTAGCCCCTTTAAATATAATTAAAATATAAAGACATAATAAAACAATTATATATAATATAATTTTATTATATTATGTTAAATTAATAGCATACATCCCTATCTTATTCTTTCAAATTGAAAATGAAACCATCGATCATATTTACATTGGACTACCACCACATGAACCAATGTTATTCGTTTTACATCACCACCTATCACGGTTCGATATAATGATGAATTTATAGTACATATTTGAGATAAATTTAATTTTAATACCAATTTAATTATAACTAAACATCTATCAATTTACTTACACCCTATTGGAAAATGATAATGTCTCTCATGTATACAATTGTCCACCACTTCAAGAACTATTGTGGTGTGTTTTTAATTTATGATTTACATTAATTATAATAAAGAAAAATAAAGTGATTATATTTTATATTTTTAATATAATTATAATATTATAATTATTATATAAAATATTATTTCTTACATTACAAACTATATTGGTTACAATAATTCCATTTGTGCATAAAGTGAATTACCACTTCACGATGTGATGAGATTAATTTATCACTAATACATTACACAAAAGGAAATATGGTTAATATAACTGATTACTTGGGATATATGAAATAAAATTATTCTTTAAAATTTATATATTATTTATCTTTCATTAATTTCATCTATCCAGAAAATTGAAACAACATTCATGCGTACATGAAACCTACCGACCAATGAATGGTGTATTTCATTCTATATCTATAACTCATAAGGGATACTCTAAGTAATTATATAAATAATATATATGATATTTATATCATGTTTAATGTTATAGAGATGATGGAAATATTATAATAGTAAATGGTCTAAAAACACCAAATCAAAAAATACACAAAAATTAGTTATTACCTGAAATATGATTTTAAGATAAAATTATTAAAAAAATGTATCATAAAAGATAAAATTTAAATTATATATGGTATGATATATATATATAGTTATTTAAAATATTTTTAACATAAAAATAGTTAATATAGTTGTGTGTATAACATTAATTAATGAATTTGAGATGTATGGTAATGGATTTTTGTCTCAATTTCCATCTTTAAGACATATGTCATGACATAAACCTATATTCATTTATGAGGTGTATATGAAATCCCATTGAAATTTTATATTATTAATCTCCATAAATTAATTATAGTTAATGTTTATTTTATATTATTCAATACTGGGTCTTATGAATGAAGTGTTACCAAAGTGATTACGATTTGATTTTACTGTCTCATTGTTTTCCATGATTGTTTTTTATTATGTTATTGATGATGAAATTATATGATATATTAATCAAGAACCTAATTACCAGTATTATCTATAATTTATTAATTTAGAATAAATTTTTCCCTCCAATTCACTCTATTTACACACTCACCATAATAAATTATGTGTTTATAGAAGACTGGAATTTTTTTATCTTCGGTCAAAATTTTTTATATTCTTTTCATGTTTTCTAAAAATAATATTAATAAATTTTAAGTATTTTTAAATTATTTCTTGAATTCATTTTTACCCATGTTTTACTTTTTAAATAAATAATTAAATGGAATCTTCATTTTCTTCCAAACAAAGACCATTTGGATTTTATTGAAATTGTTAAACCAAATATTTTTTAACTTGTTGGGAATGAAATAAATTTCCCACCATCATGAGAAATAAATGGTTTAATTAATCCATTAAAATTTTAATAAAAATATTATATATGAAAATTTTTTCCAAAAACCATGGCTATTTGTTTTTCTAAATGGATTTTAAAATAAATGCTAGTTCCATCAAGAAATGATTCAAGACATATTTCAAGAAAATATTTTCTCTCTATGATGGAATCCATTTATGATAAAGAAGTTTTACTAGGGATATTATCCAATGATACCAAATTTATTATTCATTTAAATGTGTTATTGTTATGTTAAGAATAAATCTATGAAATCTATTTATTTGTTTTCTTTTATATTAATATGAAATGTTTATGAAAATAATTACTTTCATGTTTTTGATAAGATAAATTTTTTATGATCGTGTCAAAATAAAATGTATAGTTTTAATTGTGTGATGGTTTTTAAATTATAACCAATTATTTTTATTAATTCATAACAAATTATTGTGCTTACCATATATCCAAGGTTGTTTGTTAAGTTATTACTAATTATAGTGGTTAAGTTATTTCCAAATATGGTTCTTATGATATAAACATGAAAGTTGGTCATGTTATAATCATAGATGTTTTTGACCTATAACTCCCTCCAATGAAATGGGTAATGACATGTTATGAGTGAACTATATTTAATGTTCACACGTTTTTTTGTGGTCCGACATTCATGTCCATAGCATTCTATGATGGTCTGATTTCATGTCCATACAAAACTTAGTTAACAATAATATAATTATACTAGTTCACTATATTACAAGAATACGAGTTTGTTAAAAATCCATGACTCATACCAATTTAGTCTCTCTAGAATCATTTAAATTGATTAATTAATGGTCCATGTCTTATGAACATCCATGATTTATTCAACGAAAATTTTTACCAATATTTATATTTATTTTTTGGTTCTTCAATGTTATGTTCTTGTTCTCATTACTTTATTCTAATGTAATTATTATGTTATCATTAAAATATCCATTTCAAATGTTACTATAAATTTTTTATCACTAGTAATAATGTTTTATTTTCAAACTTATGAAGAAGTGTATTATATATGATAATTCTAAAAGGGTTCTAGATATGAATAATTTCCTTGGTGACAATGTTGTTCACCAATGAACATCTTTTTATGTTTCTATATTTCAAAAAAAAATTCTTATATGATTTTGTAAAAAATAATAATGTAATATTATGAATATTAATATATTATGATTTGATATCATTGAATAAAATGTTTGATTCCCTATAGTTGGTATTAGAGAAATGTGTAGTTATCGTTAGGAAATTGTGATGAGAAAAATATTAGGGAGAACCCTTAGTATGAACCGAAGTATTGTTTAATATCCTTAATTTTTTGAAAGATAAATATTATGTAGTTTACCAATAAATATATCACGGTCTATATAAAAAAGATGGATGGTGTTCTAGAAAACATGTACCTATGAGTAATAACTCTGAAAAATGTGCATCGGGCATCACTCAAGTGTTACCTAGTACATGCTAATAAGTCTTTCTATGCACCATGTTTGTCACTCCTCATGAGTATTCACTGGTAACTCAAAGTTTCCTTACGAAATATATTTAAGAATTTTAATATATGACTACTATGAATGAAATATATTTAACCGAAGGTGTCATATATTGAAACAAATGTTTCATGACATTGACATACTATAACTGATATTGCAAGATTATATAGTTTCGCTCATAACCCCCAAATATTTTAAATGGGGGAAATCATGATTGATTGTGTATTTGAAATGTAACACTAATCTTATATGTGAATGTATCACCCTAACAAATTTATGATTTATTTATTTTAAAATAAATTTAATATCTTCATTAACATATGGAACACACAACCCAATGTCTAAATGAACAGTAATATATTATACAATTATTACAAAAACATTTAATTAAAAGGATCAAACAGTAATAAATAAATTATTAAAATTATGTTATGAACACATATATAATTTATTATAATTTTTATCAACTAATATAAAAGTAAAACAAAACCCACTCAAAATTAAAAAGAAATTTTTTCCTAAACCAATATTTTTTTGAAGCTAGTTTAATCGGGCTTTGAAAAAAATTAAATTTAGTTTTTATTACTTTTATAAAACATTATTTGATAAAATAATTACTTTTCTACCTGAAATAAAAAATTATATAGGGTTGAATATTTTAGACCTGTTTTAAAAGATCAATTTTCTAACGAATAGTGAAAAATTTTATTTTTATTAAAAATTTAATTTTCAATTAAATTATATTTTGAATTTTAATTATATAAAATTATTTCAATTATAATAATATTTGAAAAATTTCGTTCATTATAATCAATTTAATATTGAATCAGGATTTAAATGTTTTTAAAACATTATAAATTTGTTCTTTGGAAAAAATAATTTTTTTGACACGCAAGTAAGTACAATTCTAAACTGAATTCTACCACATTTATAAATTAAATTATAAAAGAAATTTTTCTATATTTAATTAAATAATAAATAATATTATTCAATATTCTAAATATATTAAATAATTTAAATAGTGAAAACAATACAAATTACGTATTGGAGTTAAAGTGAAAATGGGTTTAACTTGGGTAAACTAAGAAGATATGGGTTAAAAATATACTAACACATGTCTGAAAAAATTTTATGAACATATATAGACATTATTACCAATGATATTTTGTGATATTCAATGTTTGAGTCTAATGGAGTGATAAAAATATGGGTACTCTTTATTCATTTCAAGAACTCCATGCATGTCACCTCCCCGACATAAAAAAGGCCACTTCCAACCATCACTTTTTGAGACCTATCGAGTTTGTTGGGTCATAAAAACCTAAACGAATAAATCCCCAATATCCGTAAGAAAATTATAGAGATACTAGTATTATTAAAAGTCAAACCCTAGGGTCAATATATTGAAATGAAATAGAGTATTATCTAATATAATTTAACTGTCTTATCAAAGATCCATTTCACTTTCTTATTTTTACAAATTAAATTATATATGTACAATTTAAAAAAATTAAACTAATATCACCCGTATAATTAGATGATAATATTATTAATTCATAATATTTATCGATGTCTTATCCATTAAATTGTTAACGGAATCTTTGATCGTGTGTGTGGGAGACTATCCTCAAACGAACAGATGTAACTTATTTTTTATGAAAATGTATAAAGATTAAATAAAACTACTAGTTTTATTTATAAATATAAGATTTATTAAATTATTGTACATATGCATCTTCAATATCATAGATAACTTATTACCATCCATACAGTTTAAAATATGACAATGTCTCTCCAATGTATGGTGGACTTTCGCATCGCGAAGTGATGCAACTCAATTGTCACACACATTAGACATGGTAAGTAGTAAAGATAAATTTAATAAGTATATGTGATATATATGGAATAATAGTAATTATGGAAAATTATCATAACACCAAAATTATTACGATTTCACTCATTTATTTAATGATATCGTCACTAATTCGTATATATGACCTGTAATCTTCACGAGATAATGTGAATAATTATTAATGTCCAAAAATCATGAAACTTTTTAAAAATTTATTTTATGAGAAAATTTAATATTTATAACAATAAAAAATATCTTTATATGATAGATCTATATTATTTACAATATAATTATAGGATTCATGATATAACAAGATTGAGAAAATATGGAAATTAACAATCAATGTAATGAATATAATGAGATATTATAAACAAATGGATGGTAAAATGTTATAAAAATTCCATAAATAAACTTATAAATATTATTATGGTTTGGTTATATATTATTAACATGATTAAAATTATTATATTTTAGTTTATTCCATTTATAAAATAAAGAACCATGATGTAAGGGATTTCATCTGAATTCCCATTTCAGTGAGAAATATTTGTTAACAAGGATCTATTAACTATTATATAGTGTATATAACTCTTCTTTGATATGTTTAACATGGATAACTATTAAATAATTATTTTATTTAATAAACCTATATTCTTAATGAATCTATTATCACCCCTCATTTCTTGTTATTTTTTTTTCTTCTCAACATTTTTGTGAAATAATGACTTTATGGGGATTATAATATATTAGACGTTGAGCTGTTATTAAGTATCTTTATTCATTATATCATGGATATTATTCTTTTCTAAACTATATACCATTATTACTTACATTTTTCTACAAATAAATTTCAATTTATCATATAGTTAAATATTGTAAAATTTTCAATCTTTAGTTGATACGAATATCTAATGATAAGGCACACTATTCATTAATTGAATTGATTGTTTTTATAAGATAAAATCTTTAGAAATGTAATGACATATGTGGATTACTTATATATACCCCTTTATATATCATTAGTACCATTTAGTGAAAAAGTTATAAATCATTCAAAAATGGTTTATCCATTATTTTAACTATCTTTTATATGGTTTTCACATTAGAATTATCCTGATACATTTTATAATGAAGTCATTAATTAAATAATTTTTTCGATTAATAATTCGACTATTATTAGTATCCATGATATTTTAATATTGATATTGTTTTTATATGAATTTAATTATTAGTTTAATAATTTTTTTGGAATTTTTCTATAGTTATTTACCTTTCGGTATTGATTATTAAAAATCTAATTATACTACCCAAGATAAAGATTAAATAGAATCTGTGTTCATTTTTTTCATCTAATATTGATTATGCCTTACTGATTCATGATATATTCCATTTTACATAACTCTTAATGATAATTAACGATCACCTTTATCTTGTTTCATTTATATAAGATATGATGATGAATTCACATCAAGAGTTCTTGGATACCGAATGTTTTCCATAACTTTGATTTATATTTTTTTTCTAATTTAAAATTTTTATCACGTCTTTATTTATTTATATTGAACTAATTATTATATTTTCCCTTGTAAATTTGATCAATTATATCAAAAAAATATCAATTTCATCGTATACTCGATGTTACTAGATTCGGGGTCATTACAGCCGACATCAAAGAATTATTATTATAAATATTTGGATCTAGATTTAGTAAAACCTAAATTAGGGAATATAATACTATGATATACATTGAGGATAGATATAGTTTAACCTAATTCTGTTTTTTATGATATATTTTTTCCAAAAAATTATTCTTTTTAGTAATAAAAGTGTATGTGGTTATGGAATATGAGTACGTTGAGGTAATAAATACAAAAAAGGACTATTGGTATTGACACTAAAATTACATAGAGCATGATAATGTTACTTAATGAATTCTTGGATTAAACCCCCCATGGTATATTTTTGGTTTAATTCATATTTTATTTTAAAACCTATTTTAAGCTATTTGGAAATATTTTTATGTTTTGAAAACAATCCCAAAGTAACCATGTTTATTATTGTGATATTATCCATGCATATATATTTCAATTTATTATATGTTTGTAAAATGTTTTTGGATTAGACATTATTTATCATAATGTAATAATATAATATTGGTTATTCCATTGTTTATTAATGGAGAATAGATAGAGGAATCAAAACTGTACCAATACATGTATTATATGATGTGATTGTATTCTTGGTAATGATAAAGAATCTATATCTAGAAATGGTTAAATTATAACCATATTGGATAATATGATATAGGTTATTATAAATATCCTTTTGCATATAGAAAATCTTATTGATCAACTATGATATATAATATTGTAATAAATCTTTATGTGTAAAAACCCATCATCATTCAATATTACTTGAAATCCAATTTTAGATGAGACATGGATAAGTTCCTTATAGAATATATTTCTCAATATAAGTGGTAATGAATGGGATAAGGTTTTCTTAATATTT
Source organism: Viscum album (assembly GCA_963277665.1). Lineage (NCBI taxonomy): Eukaryota > Viridiplantae > Streptophyta > Magnoliopsida > Santalales > Viscaceae > Viscum > Viscum album. The sequence continues at coordinate 1,709,166,791 of OY728126.1, read as the reverse complement.
TATCATCTCCCAAATATGTGGATCAATGTTTGTCATTTATTTACAACACTAAGTATTAATATGAAATAATAACATGGAATGATATTATATAAAGGAAATTATCATAGAAAATAATTTCCTTCATTAGAAATGAGTTGATTAGGGGAGACTATTATTTGTTCCAAGGAATAAATGTGGAAGAAAATCATTATGAGCCTAATGAAAACTTTTCAGGGTTATGAAGGAATTAAATGGACTACAAATGCAATACGACAAAAAGATTACACATGTCATGGATGATATTTAACCAATATTTATAATGAACATAGTATCCAGTACATTCCCATCATATGAAGGCATAGTATAATGTGTCATCAATGTGGAAAGTAATTTTACATGTATTATAGATTCAATTAAGAGTAATTAGGCAAAATTGTATTAGAGAAAATTATTGATAACTAGAGGAAGGGGAATATTGATTTCCCTATAATTGATAACTATAGATAGAACCACCCTCATATTTACTTGAGGGTAATTAGAGTCTCCTATAATTGTGGAAACAAATGAAACCATGATAATTATTTCTAGTAAACTAAATGTGTAAAATTTCTAGATATTCAACAACAAGGACATGGGGATGTAGGGAAATGAATTTGTTAATTGCTAAGAGAATATTCCATAGAAGAAGCTAATTGAGTGATATCGGTCTTATGATATTAAAACATATGTGGTGGAATTATTATAAATATTGTGAACATGGATTAAATAATTATGTTTTATAACTATTTTAAATAATGATAATTTTGTTTTAATAATAATTAATTTTGTAGGTATTATATTGAATTTGTTATTTATATATGAATTTGGAAGAATATGTTGAATGGTAAAAAGAAATGTGATTTCATGGAATGTTGATATTTTTGAAAAACACATAATTTTAGTAAGATAAACCTTAATATGTGATCATTATTGAGATAATAATGATAAAGATATGTTAATGGGATATTATGTTTCACCTTTAAACAAATTTTGTGATTTGATGAATTATGTTATATATTCAGGGGTTTAGTGCACGTATGGATTTATAGAATATACAAAAAAATAGAGTTTTAGGGATGCAAGAATGTTACCAATATAATTTTACAGTGTTCATATTATTAACATATTTTCTAAGAGATATTACAATGTACATTAAGTTTGTTGGGTAATATAGTTTTATTTTAATTTTATAAATTTATTAAAATATCATGTCTATTTATAGATATTTAATTAGGTCAGATATATTTCCGAAAGTTCATATGTTTTTTTTTTGAAATTCGGTTGTTGATGGATAACTCATTAAAACCATTTTTGGATTCTCAAAATATGAGAGAATTTACTTTTCCATATTTTATATGTATGATGAATTATTAAATGTTGAATGTTTTTTTGGAATGAAAATTTAATAATCAATACACATCATTTTGAGTGAAAAATAATTTTGTAGAGGAAATTTATTAAATAATAAAATTACTATTTTTGGGTATATATTTGTCCTTATGTTATTAGTTGAGATGGTAGAAAAATCTATAAACTATTGGAAAAAGGATCATGAATAAAAAATTATATCCTATTAAAGTTATATATAATGAATAATATTGCCATCTAACTAATAAAAAATTTATTGTTTTAAGGTGATTTAGATATTATTAATAAATCTATTTCTTATGGTTAATTATCTTTATGACTCTCCATAATTATTTTCTATTTTCTTCTAATTCAAAATAATATATAAACACTAATTTTTTCATACATGGAAACAAAATAATATTTTATTTCAGATGACCATCGTAATTTCCATTCCCTCTTATCAAGAATATTTTTTATTAATCTTTTTTTATAATGTGGGATTTCTAAATAGTCATTTTAAAATGTAAATCCCTTGATTATAGAGGCCAAGATTAAATTTTGAGGACATAATTTATTTAAGGTGGTACAATGCAACAACTGGAGATTTAAAAATTGAACCACCATGTTAGTCAAAATAAATGAAACACATCATCATGATTTAAATATGATGTAACACTCTGATACATCATGATATATTACTTTAAAAATTAAATCAATCTCATTAATAGCTTACGGAACATGAAACCTCACTCTAAATGAAAAATATAATAGTATACTATTCTAACATAACAAATAGATTTTTGGGGAATGAAATTAATAACTAAATAATTAAATGTATATATATTAAACATAAAAAAATAAAATATATTTTTTCAATAAATTTTAATAACAAAATAAAAATCATTCCAAAGAAAAAGAAATGTTTTCGAATAAAAATTTTTCTTCAAAGTCGTTTAATTTCCCTTTTACCACAAATTTTAAAATTTATTTTTAGAAAATTTAGAAAATTTATTTATAAAATTAAACACATTTTAAGAATTTTAAATTAAAATATTATTTTGAAGTGGTTTTTTTATAATTTTATGAAAAAATCTAATTTTTTGACGTATAGTGAAAAATACTTATTATTTTTGAAAACTGAATTTTTATATAAATTAATAAAATTGATGAATTATATTTTAATTTCATTAAATATATATATTTCAATCAAATAAAAATTTAAATAACTTTTTTATTGTATATAATTTTATATTTAATTCTTATATAATAACTTTTCCAACATTTGAAAGTTTTTAATTGGAAAAAATGTTTCTTCAGTTTGCTTATGGGTTTAAATTTAAAATGAATTCTACATCATTTTTAAATAAAATTTTTGAAAAATGGATGAAATATTTTATGATATAATAATTAATATTTTCTAATATAGTGATATTAATTTATAACCGCAATGAATAGTGAAAACAGAAAAACATAATTATCGTATTTAATGTGAAAATGGGTTTAATAAGGTTAAAATGAGAAAATAATGGTTATAATTACATAAAGATGGTCCAGAAACCATTTTATGTACATATTTTAAACTATCACCTTTAAATCTACAGGATAATCTATTTTAGATCATTTTTTATTTTTAAAAATGTGGGTACACATTATTCTTTTTTAGATTTTCATGTATTTCCTCTATCCTAATTAAAGATTTCACTCCATCCCTTAAAATATTTATATCACTAAAGATATTTGGTTAAACTAAAACATAACTAAATATATCCAAACAAACTAAAACAAATTATAGATCTACTGTTATTGCCAAAAATACTAACCCTAGAGTCCCTAATAAATTATCCACTCAGGGTTTCTGTAAGAGAATTTATTTGTCTTATTAAATCTCATTCATTTTCTTTCTTTTTTTCACCATAAATTATTAAGTATGACATAAAAAATAATATTAAAAATATAACCCATATACTAATATATTTCTATTTATATGGAAAAAAATTAATACATCCCCTCCTATTTCAAATGAAAAATGAAATCTTCAATCATGAGTACGACAGACTACAAACTCACTAACTGATGTATCTCTATTTCCAAAAACACATAATATATATATATATATGATATATTTATTGTATCTATATAGTATTTATTATATTAGTATAAATATTTAATTGTAATTCTAATATAAAGACTATTAATTTTAATTCCATTAGAAATATTATAATCTCACTTCTGTGTTCGGTGGAAACAACCTTGTAAAGATATGTCTTTCATTTTTCATTCAGACATTACATAGATATTAACAAAGATAAATATGATGAATATAATTTATATATATATAGATATTTATATAGATTCTAGAAAAATAATATAAAACCCAATTCATTAACTTTTGACTCAATAATGGAATTGTACTATCACTCGAGAATACGTACGACCTACTATCTCCATGGTGCGATGTGATTTATTTTCCATTTCCACCATTAAGGAATGATTCAAAAAAAAATATCTAATGATTTAATATTATATATATAATAATAAAATAATTATGTATAAATTTTTTGATATTCTATATACGTAAACCAGAACCATCATAACAAAAAATAGTTTAGAAAATATGGAAATTAACACCCAAAAATGATAAAAATTAAATATAATTAACATGTATGTGGTTAAATGTTATAATATTAAAATATATGATATTAAAAATATTAATATGATTTTTAATAAATTATTAAAATTCTTAAAACAATTATATAACAGTTTAAAGAATGTTCAAACAAAAGGAAGCTTGAGGTAAGGGATTTCATCCAATTTTCTATTTCATTTTGAAATAACTGTAAAAATTAACCTACTAACTTTTATAAGGTGTATATACTACATTTCTATTTTATTACACAAGAGTAACTTTTTATTCATATTTATAATGTATAAACTGATATTCATGATGGTACCCTCTCATTTCTAGATTGATTTTTTGGGTTATTAATTTATCTTGAGATAATAAATTTCTAATGACCATTTATAATTGGAAACTAAATTTAACATAAATATATGTTTTATCACATTAGGGATATTATTATTTCATATAAAAAATACAATTTTGACATTGGTAATTACTTTTAATGTTATTTTATTTGGTAGAAAAAAATTGATAATTAAATATTCAACAATCAATACAGATATTTGATAATAAAGAAAATTATAATTGAATTAAATGTAATATTTAATATATGATGGATTATTTGGAAATAAAATTATTTATTTGTTTTGGTTATAGATATCCCATCGATCCATTAGTATTACCCGGAAGTGAATTAGTAAGCTAGCATTAAATGGGTGTTTACTCATAGTTGTAAGATGTATTGTGAATTACCATGATATTATTGGTATCATGATTTCTAATATCAAATAATAAAATAACATATTGTTTAGTTTATTTATAATTATATTATTATTATTATCTAGGTGATTTTCACATTAATATTATATATAGAGGCATCTAATTCTTATTTTATCAATTAAATGGAATATGAGTTCTGTTATTTACGTTTAAATTTTGATTATTAATTAAATAATCAGTATAGGAATATTGTTAATTAAATAAAATATTTTTTAGTTATTTACCTTATTTTTTATTATTTTCTATTAATTCATGATATCTTCTTCTTTAAGTAACTCTTACTAATCATATGGACTCACAAAGTTTTATTTTTTTTAATTTCACCAGGATAATGGGATGTTTTCTATTATTGATATTTTCAAATATGTTAAGGTTAATAATTTCGTTAGAAATTAATATATTATGTGGTATTTAATGTTTTCAATTTTAATATTGATATTCAAGTATGTCTATCCTTCCAAGACTACTAAACGCTTTTTTTCTTTTAAGATGTGATACATTGTATATAATGACAATTTAATAGCAAATCCACCAACTCTGATGTACTATTGATGTGGTCCTTACATAACCAATATGATTAGAGTTTCTAAAACTATGATATTTGGTTTTAGTTAATTGTTGGAAACTGAAGGAAATTTTTTAATTCTATATGAGATTGAAAATTTAATGGTTGTTATCAAGAGTAATTAAATTTTATGGGAGTTAAAATGGAAAATATAATTGATATACTCACATAACATTCTTAATACATGAGTCAAACCAATCATACAAATGATAAAGGGATGAAATAATGATTTATTGAATCCTTCATGAGGAAACATACACAATATTTTAGTGGTTCACTGATCAATTATTTTATGAAGAATTGATCAATACTATTGAAATGATATTTTACACCCTCTGGTGTTTAGATACTGAATATTTCATTTTTGGATGTTTATCCTTTATAAAAAAAGTGGATCAATGGTAAAATATTATTAATAATACGAGTCAAGAGGAAGAGATTTAATCCAAGTGATGTTATGAGTTTATGAAAAAAATTAGTAAGTACTTCCCTCATATTCTACACACAATTATCAATAAATATTTTTTTGATCTCCAGAAGAAGGATGATGAATCTATTAATATATATGATGATAATTTTAGAATATATGGAAATTTTACTTATAGATTATTTTTTATCACTCAATATAATTTTGATCTATTCTTTGTTGTTTTAAATATAAATTTATGAAATGAATAATAAATAATAGACTTTAGTTGCTATAATTAATTCATTCGATGTGCACTTTGGGTAGAAATAAGAATTCTTGATCCCCACCATTAAATATATTTTTATATGAAGAGAAAGATCAATACTAATGGGAACTCAAATAAATAACTTGGTTGAATGAAATTCATGTTCCATGGATACAATAAATGTAGAAATGAACATAAATGGACTTTCTTGAGTGGAACTGTGTAGTGTTTTAAATGTTGTATGGCTATCCATTGAGCCATTGAATGTAAAAAGTAAAGAAATAGGTAGGTTAATGTAGTAAAAAAAAGAGTAATATTCCCCTTAACTAACTACCCAATATCCAATTAATAAATATAAAATAGTATCATAATTATGATAAATAGTCTAAAAATATGGAGATAAATTATGATGATCAAATCTAAAAAACTCTTAAGTCTAGGGACTATAGAACACATTATGTGATCAGTATTTATAATGAATGGAATGCTAATAATGGGAAAAAATGTTTACATTTAATTAAATTTAAATTTACATAGATATTATTTGATTCTATATTTACCCACTCATTTATATCTATGAAATTTACTAAGGTTATCAAAGTACCACATAAATGATTAGATGTTGAACTAGAAGTTAAACCCTCTAATAGTACAATGATTTTATATCAAGAATATGATTGTTATACACATGTAATTCAAGGGAATGTGATTCCTAATAATCTTATCATTATCCCTTTGTTTGAACATTAAATTTTCATGGCAATGTATTGAATTTAACTAAATATATCCCACATCAAATATCAAGGAATGGATATAAATTTTTATTTTCCAAAACAATATTTTACTTTTTATCTATTCAATAATATATATAAACATTTTATGGAAGTAAAATCATTTTTTGGAGTCTTGATTCCATTTTAAAATGTTTTTTTTTTCTCAGATGGTTATAGAAATAATTAATATAATTTATTTGATTACATCTTTTGAGTTTATTGATGTTTTTTCAAAATATTTTCCTTGTATATCACAAAATGTTGATGTTTATTCTTCAATATAAAACATTATAAGTTCAACTCCTATTTTAAGGTATCCCTATAGAAAGGCCTTCATTGAGTTCTTGGAATTGATGATGTGGGAAACCTGAAACAGAATTTTTTCCTACAATTTTGTCATAATAGGGTAAACTAGTTTTTTATGTTTAATATAAATAAGGATCAATGTAGATTTTTCATTGATTATTGGGAACAAAACAACATCACAATCAAGATAAAGTATCCTCTACCACATATTGATGACTTGTTTAATCAACTGTATGGGGATTAATACATTTCCACTATTTACCTTCATTCGTGATATCATTAATTGATGCCAAAGAAGTAGGATATACCCAATATAGATTACATACGATCTATGTTCACTATGATTTTTCTTATTATTCCACTATCAAAATTAATTTAGTGAATATTGTCTTTATAGATTACATTAATCAGTTTTTTGGAAGTCATTTTTGATTATATTATTATATATTTAATGAGAAATTTTGACCAGGAACATGATTCTAAGATTTTACTAAAAACCCCATGGATGGAGAAACTACATGAAATTTTTTGATGTTTGAATTTTAGATAAAACATGATTAATTATTGGATCATATAACCTCAAGATAAGTTATATTGATTCACATATCATTTAAAATTGTATTTATCGTTTTATTAAGACATCCAATTAGTCTATGATCTGGAGATATCTTAGTCTGGTTGATATTATCAGTAGTTTGTGAATAATTTCCTAAAGAAATATAATCAACTCACCATGGTAACTCAAAAGTGATCTAATATTATATGGAAAGATGAATGTGAAGAAAAAATAATTTAATATAACAGATGGTTCTTGAATACACAGTTTCTCACATTAACCAACAATAAAGATGGTTTTTTTAATATATATTTATGAATATAAGGAAGCATTGATATGTGTTCTCATTCATAATTACGTGGTTATAGGTAATGCCTTAGAAAAATTTAATGTTCACAAAATAAAACTACCTAGATAATGAATTTATGTCAAAAATGAAATTGTTTCAATTAAATATATGTGGGAATTATAATTAAGGAGAAATTTTTGTTATATATATAATTATAACAAAATTTATAAGAATATATTCACATTGAATGACTTCAATATTTTCATGATATGCTGGTTAGATAGAATTGATGATTATTACATTCAAATATATTACCACCCCAGGATACATGACAAGGTGGCTAATGCATTAAGTCAAAATGATAATTATAACAAATATATGATGAGGATCATAAGAGATAAAATATTTTTTAATATAAAATTGATTTATTTTTTAATACTGATGAACAGTGAGAAACAATATATTTCTAAAATAGGTTTTTAGAAATTCTTAAATGTCATGATTAATGAGGCATCAAATAATGATTTTTTTTAAGAATGTGAAAAATTATAATGAGATTAACAATGTCTATGATGGAATGATAATGTTCCTGAATGATTTATATGTTCTATCCATACAATATTTTAGGAATAAATTATTAAATTATGCTCATACTTCATCAATTTTTATTCATCATAGACGTACTGATATTTATAGAGATGAATGTGTATTTATTAGAGTGGAATTAAGAGATATATTGAACAGTCTGTATATAGGTTCTTGATATGTCATCATGTTATGTGTGAGAATAAAAATCTATAATAGTATATTAAAACCATTACCCATACAAAAATTGAAATTGGAAAAAATCACTATGGATTTTATCATTAGACACCCCAAAAAATCTTCTAGGAATAATGATATATGGGTCATAGTCAATTACCTTATACATTCATAAAACATCATCACTATGGGTGATTATTTGTATATATTTAATATTTTGATGAAATTAATTACGGAAGTGGTAATATGTTTTTGGATTAGCACATTCTATTGTGTCTTATTAGGATCCAAATGTAACCTCAATGTTTTAGAAATTCTTCCATAGAAAATGGATATAGTGTTGAGTTTCATCACTGCATATCATCATGATATATATGGTTATTTTGAGAGAATAATTAAAACCCAAGAAGATATATTTATATCTTTTTTAATGTATTTCGATGGTGTTTGGGTTCACACCTTCCTCTAGTTGAGATTTCATACAATAATATCATTCACATAGGCATTCAGATAGCTCCTTATGAAACTGTTAATGAGGATAGTAGTACAGAAAAAATTATTTACGTCGGTTATTTTTCATTTTTACGTCTGTTTTTAGCCGATGTTAATAAGGATGACATTATAAATAATGTTTTTTACGTCAGTTATTTACAAACTGACATAAAAAAACATAACATCGCGGTGTTTATCACGTCGGTTAAATATTAACCGACGTGCAAAAACTGGGGGGAGGGCTTACAAGGTCGGTTATTATATAACCGACGTGATAAGCCAAGGGGGTTTATCACATAGGTTATATAATAACCGACATCATAAACCCATGCGGGGATGTTTATCACATCGTTTATTAATTAACCGATGTGATAAACGCCCTAAGAAATTGTTTATCATGTCGGTTTTATAATAACCGACGTGCTAAAGCAGTCCGAGGGGGGGGGGGTTGATCACGTCATTTATTAAATAACTGGCATGATGAACTATTTTCCAGGCCTTTTATCACATCAGTTATTAAATAAACGACGTGATAAACCATTCCACAGTTGTTTATCATGTCGGTAATTAAAAAATTCGACGTGATAAACCCATCCTGATTTGTTTATCACGTCGGTTATAAAATAACTGATGTGGATGAAAAATTTTGTTAAAAAATTAGAATGCGGTCCTCTGCTCTCCTAGAGAAATAACCAGAAACCAAATCAAGAATTCGTACCACAAAATCATGAGTAGATCAAAACAAGAACTAAAGAAAAATTAAGCATTTACATTGATAACATATAAAACTTACCCCACTTGACAGCCCCCCACCACACCCCTAGACTACGCCGACCCCCCTGGACAGCCCGAAACACCCCGGGATAGCCCCAAACACCCCAGGACAACCCCCCCAATGGACTCCCCACCACCCCCTGAACAACACCCCTTCACCCCACTTGAAAGCCCCCACCACACCCCTGGACTGACCCCCGACCCCATGGACATCCCCAAACACCCTGAGACAACCCCCCCCCCCCCCCTCCACCATCCTGAATAGAACCCCTCACCCCAATTGATATCCCCCACCACAACCCTAGACTACCCCCGACCCCCTTGACAACCCCAAACACAAAAGGACAACCCCCCCCCCCCCATGTATACCCCCCCCCCCACACCCTGGACAAGCACTCCCCCCACCCCATTGAAGCCCCCCCCCCCCTCACACCCCTAGACTTCCCCCCGGACCCCCTAGATAGCCCCAAAAACCAATGGACAACCCCACCCCCACCCACCTACTGGGAAGCACTTCCACACCCTTGTACAACCCTCCAAAACCCTAAAATAGACCAAAAAGTTACAAAAAACACACCAGAACCCCCTCACCCCACTAGACTATCACCACCACACCCCTGAACACTCCCCACACACCCCTGGACATCACCACCACCCCTTGGACATCCCCCACCCTTCTGTAGACCCCCCATCCCATGTACAACACTCCCACATCACTGGACAGCCCTCACAAACCCTTGAAAACATACCAAAAAGTTACCAAAAATAGACCCAGAACCCCCTCAACCCACTAGACAGCCCCCACCACACCCCTGGACCCCCACCCCATAGACACCCCCCACACCCCTGGACACCCCCTGGACAACCTCCCACTCCCCTGGACATCCCTTCCACCCTCTTAGAAACACACCCACCCCCTGGACTGCCCCCCACTCTTATGGACACCCAGGACCCCCCACCCCACCCGACAGCCCTCCCAGAGCCCTGGACACCCCCCAACCCCCACTGAACACCCCCACACCCTTGGAACCCCTCCCCTACAGACCAAAATCCATAATAGAAAAACCATCATAAGTAGACCAAAACAAGAAGTAGAGAAAAATTAAACATTCACATATATAACATTCAAAAACTTACATTGTTAACTTAAAAAAGCTAAATACAATCTAAATGACTACCAAATACACGATTACAACAAAAATATTCAAAATTAAATTTTACATTACAAACAACTAAAATTCAATCAAAACTGTAAAATAATTTGACCACTCCACTTGTAAGTGTTTGATGTCTTCAGAATTATAGGGTTGAGGTTCAACAAAATTCTACAAAAGAAAATGATAGTATTTAATGTGTATAATGAATAAAATCAAATTGAAATATTATGGTAAAGTTTAAGAGGAAATCCTACGAGGTCAAAATTTACAACTGTCCCAGTTGTTATTATTTCATACATAAATCTAAACATATAATATCCACATTCGATGATCCCTTGTTGTTCATGAAAATTATGTTTGAATGAGTGTAAATTAAATATATTATTTTTTTGTAATAAATCAAAAAGTACAAATTATAAATGGATCTTTACCTTCGCATTTACATATTTGATCTTTTCACTCCTTTTCTTTGTGTTTTTTCAAAAGTAGGCCCATGCCCTGTTAGAAAATCATATGAATTGGGTAAATTTAAAATTCATTATAATATATAAAACTATTGAGAAATTGAAACTTACTTTTCGAATATATTCTTAAAACATTCATGTACATCATCATGGATAGAGCATATCCAATAAAGTCTTTCTCTATTGGGAAAAAACCACCAACATCCAATGATCACTCATAAAAGGATATTTAAGGTTATTGGTTTTTTATGTTTAAAGATAATAAACTCTTTGAGAGAGATGTGTTCCATACCTCTCACAAAAATAAATCATCCAACATTGTGTGACTATATTTTTTCAAGTCTTTCAGCAATATATAGCATTCTTTGTTCATCATCCAATGCACATGCTTCAGAGGAAATCAATTGTGGGTCCATGAATCCATATACATCTGTCAACTCATTCCTCTCACAAATTTTATAAAGATACCTAATACAAAATAGACATAAGTATACATTTTTAATAAATATAACGCAGGGAAAAGGTGTTAAGACTTACATGGAAAAAAATTTCACCACGTTGATGCCCAACTTATCTCCAGTAACAAGCTCCATGATATCAGTCTTCATAATCCCCACACTTATTTCACGTCCACAAACATGTGCTTCCATTGGAAACTCACAATGACACACCAACAAATTTGAATATCTTGAAAATCTGTCAAGACTAATAGAATCTTTATCTGATATCATATCCATTTGTATATGTTTATGTCTGTATAGTATTTCATTACCTTTGAAGTATTCCAATAAAAATAAATAGAAAAATATATTAGTTTTCAAATGATAAAACAACTTTATTAGAAAAATAAAATAAAATATATAACATTCATACCTATATAGTAATGAGTCGAAGAATTCTGGATGGACAACTTAAAGAATGGCCTATACTATGTCCAACTGTCATCACCTCATCTGTAGGTAATGGTACTCGAGATGATCTATTTATAATATCCTGTACAATGACCCTCTGATTCTCTACATCTAATTTTTGATGATGAACTGTATCTCATATACAATATACCAACCCATATTAAACTGTATGATGTCCAGGATCATCAACATACAACTCGAAATAAGTAGGAAGCTGTGGCGGAGGAGTAGGATAAAAAAAGGGGTCCGCAGGCAGAGGTGGAGGATAAATAATGGGGTCTGCAGGGGGTGGAGGAGTGGGAGCTGCAGTCTGAAATTGTCTTTGTATGTTTGCAAACATAGACTGTACCGACGTTCTAATATTTTCATCCATCGTCGCATTAATAATATGAACATTAGCCTCCAAGGATTCTATTTTTTTATAAACCCGCTAAACCTTAGAGGTTGAAGAACGTGGAAACACATTTATTATCGATACACCTGTCGGATATCCTCTTACATGACCAAGATGTTCAGGCTTTCCCAATGGAACTGATAAAATATCTTGCCTCCCAATAGCTGTAAATGCCCCCTGTGAACTCTTCTCTTTAAGAGAGTCCTGTATTAATTAATTGAACATTTCTGTAATGATTGAAATTATATGAATAAAATAGTAAACTCAAATAAATAAAATTTATATCTTACAATCCTCTCATCTACGATTCTCAATTCTTCCGAAAGTTATTGCCCTTTTTTCCATTCTTATCTCTCTTCCATTTTTCATGCCTAGATGGAGGGGATGGAGGGGCCACCTCTCCAGAGCTTGAAGACTCAGCTCTTAGTTTTTGAAATTTTTATACCATCATTTGTTCATCCAAAAATGCATACCCTCCCCGAGATAAAATATGAGGGTATACATTTCTAGAGTGGATCTTCTGATGAGCATTCCATGTTTTCTGTGAATTAAGAATAAGAAAAAATTAAAAAAACATTAATAAGATCATTTATATAATAAAGCTTATAAAAGTTTATATTTCCCTTACAAAAAATCAAACTTTTCTTCTACTTTCAAAAAATTGTCTCCATGTGTCTTCATCTATAATAGGATATATACAACATGGATTGTCATGACTCTATGACCATAAATTAAATCAGATGAGAGGGTTGATTTGAAATCCATCTATCTCCTGGAAGCCAACGATAATCATTTCTTCCTGACTCCTCTAGTGTCAGGAATATCAAATATCATCTGATAAAGAAGAGGTTAAACATATTATATATAATAGAAACATTTAAAGAATAGTCAATCCATAGAAAAAGATCGTACCAAAATCGTCTCCCGCAACTGAGAGATTATCGCTTTATCCACACTTCTCCAGTCATCATACAGAATGATTACTTTTCTCCTAGCCTGAGTTGCTACAAAACTCTTAAAATCATTTGCATTTGGACCTCTAGGAATATCATCATCATCAAAATCAACGAGTATCCTATGATCATGCGTATAGGAAAGTGCTAATTTTGGTAAATGTGTGCACCCACATTTACCATCCTTTGTACTCTTTTTCGTAATATGAGCACATGAGGAATATTGGGAAACATCAAGAGAAGCATGTGAATGTTCCTCCCCAGAGGTATGACCAATATTCTCATCTCCAGAATCATGTGGTTGATCAGCTGAATGATCTATCATTATCCTTCAAATCAAGAAATCAAACATGAGTTCACTAATATACAAATTGAAATATTTTAACACTACTGTAATCAGAAAATAGACATGTGTACTAAGTTACGTAATGGTAAACATTGGTAATATGGTATGAATGTTAAACAATGGGAAAGATGGTAAAGATGGTAAAGATGGTAAGCATGGTAAACATGGTAAACATGGTAAACATGGTAAACCTGGTAAACATGGTAAATTAATTGTCACTGAACAAAAATAATAGTTATATAATTCATGTAACTATAAACATGATAAAGTAAACTAAAAAAACATACAATAAAAAAAACTTATACTTATTTTGTTTTAATACATGTTTAAATAAAAAAATACAATATCTAACATTTTATGAAAAAATTAAATGTTATCAAGAAATAAACATATGTTAGCTGTACTTTTATGAATGTACAAATGGATTGTTTTCCCAAATTCTTTCTTCAAGATGGTTCCTTAAGGAACAAACCATGTCTTCAACATGCTCATCATTATGTTATGTTAATCTTTCCATAGAAGTATGGATCTCACATAAATCAGCATCTTCATCAAGTTCATCCTGACCAACATATTGTTTTTTCCCTTGTAAAACAAAATCCCACTGCATATCTGATTGATCTACTACATAGAAATTTTTTTCTTGTGTTTCCATTATAATAGAATCAGTTGTGTATTCCAATCTATTCTGATTAACAAGTGTCATTCCAAATTCATTGTGTCTGACTATGTTGTTACCGATAAACCATTTAATGTTAAAAAAAGGAACTTTAATTTTAAAGTAATCAACCTCCCATATGTCTTCAATCACTCCATAATATGAACTTGATGCATCAATTGGGTTATTGTCCTTAACACTTGAAAAATGCATTGCTTCGGCAAACACCAATACACCACTATTCTAAACTACAATTCTTTTGTCATGAGCTTTCATATGAAATGTATAGCCATTAATGTCATAACCGAACCATGTTATCACATTTAAACATGGACCACCCACTATCCATTTTAATGTCTCTGATACATCTGATCTACCAAGAATGGTCTTTTTAAACCATGACAAAAAAGTTTTGTTGTGATCAATCAAAATCCACATTTCTTTCTTCTTTGGATGACATTGTTTCAACTCATTAGTATTCAATGTGATATATGATTGAGCATCAGCTATGTTATTCAAGATGTATGATTCAAACTTCTTCATTTGTTTAGCTGACAACGATTTGACTTTCAAGCCACGAATCCTCTTCCCCTCATTATTGACTCGTTCATGGCGAGATGGAGGCAATCCTATGTGTTGCGCTGCAGCCATGTTGCTTGTACAAAACTCTACTACGTCCTCAAAAATATACTTTTCAATAATGGTGGCTTTAGGTCGACATGGATTTTTAACATACCCCTTTAATATTTTTATATAACTTTAAAAATGATACATCCAACGAAGATATACAGGTCCACAAAGCTTTCTTTCTCGAAACATATGAATCATTAAATGCACCATTATATCAAAAAAAGTTGGAGGAAAATACATTTCCAATTAACAAATTATAAAAATTATATCCTTTCCCAAAACGTTCAATGCATTCACATCAATCGCCTTGTTACAAATTGAATTGAAAAAAACACTACTTCATTATAGTCTTTCTAACACGGATAGGAAATATTCCACGCAATGAAACTGGTAGAATTTGTTGCATCATGACGTGATAATCATGTGATTTCATACCTATCAACATCAAGTCCTTCAATGAGACAAAATTGTTTACATTTGAATAATAACCTTGAAGAACTTTGATAGCAGGAAGACACTAACAGAAGCTAATTTTCTCCATCTTCGATAATGTATGACAAGCCGGGGGAAGCATTTTTCGTCTTACTTTAGAAGTGGGAGCTAACTCCAAACACATTACTATTGATAGTAAGTCCAATCTTGCATTCAACCCATATTTTTTTTCCTTTAATATCTAAAAAAGATCCAATAAAACAATCACAGATATTATTCTCCACATGCATGGTATCAATATAATGTTTAACATCATGATACCTCCAATATGGTAACTCAAAAAATATGGACCTTTTCTTCTAAATATGTCTATCATTTCCAGATTTCTGTGTCTTTCCCAATGTCACATCAATGATTTTCACCCTCTCAAAATACAGATCAGGGGATAAAGGTTTTGGAGATGTATAAAATTATTGTGAGCCATTGAATGCCTTTTTTAGTCTTCAATAAGGGTGATCCATAGGAAAAAACTTTCAATGACCCATGTACACTGTTTTCCTCCCATGATGTAATTGATAATATGACGTCTATTGTTCTCAAATTGGATATTCTTTATGCCCTTTAACATTGTATCCATAAAAATTTCCATACTCTATGAAGTCATTTATATTGAACATAAGCACTACATGCAGTTGAAAATATTCCATTTTATAAGAATCATACACCCTAATACCATCATCCCATAACAGTTTGAAATCATTAATCAACGGGCACAAGTAAACATCAATATCATTGTCGGGTTGCTTTGGACCAGAGATCATTACACTCAACATGACATATTTTTGCTTTATAAAAACTTCAGGAGAGACATTATAAATAAAAAATAAAACAGGCCATGAACTATGTGTGCTACTGAGGGTTCGGTATGGATTCATTCCATCTATGGACAACCCTAGTCTGAGATTTCTAATTTCATTTCCAAATGAAGAATACTGTGGATCAATTTTCTTCGATTGTAGACAATCAGCTGGATGACGTATTTTTCCATCACATACCGGCTCATCAGCATTCCATCTTAACCATTTTCCATCATGTGAATTAGAAAATAAGCGTTTGAAACGATGAATTATAAGAAGATACCAAAATACCTTTGATGGGATCGTTGTAATCTATACATCAGCTTGTGATTTTTCTTTCAACATATACCATGATGTCCCACATTTAGGACACTCTGACAGAAATTCATATTCCTTCCTATATATAATGCAGTCATTCGGAAGGGCATGTATTTTTTTGTATCCCAATCCCATCAGGCATAATATTTTTTTGGCCTTATAATGTGAATCTGGATGATCATTATCTTTTGGAAGAATGTCTTTCATCAATTCTAGAAGCTCTGTAAAACTTCTGTCCCTCCATCCATGTTTATCATTCAGGTTAATCAATATTAACACTGTCGAAAAAACCGTAAAATATGTACAACCAGGATATAATGGTTTTTCAGCATCACCATATAGACACACAACTGTCGGTTCTATCTCAATTTGTTCTCCTACAATATCGCGAATGATTTATTTAATTCCATCGGAGTTACCATCTTCTAAATCATCATCATCTGTGACATTCCATCCAGTTTCACCATTCCAAATCCAAGGGTTGTAACTCGGATTAAAACCATGACAAATCATATGATCTTTTATCTCTCTATTTTCCAACTTCTTCATATCCAAACATTTCAGGCATGGACAGAAAAAAAATTCCACTACTTGGAACATTTCATATAGAAAATGCCAAAATGGCATCAACACCTTCCTCATATTCATTGCTCATTCGATGCGTCGTAATCCAACTTTGACTCATTATTACCTATAAAAAACATCAAATATATATATATATATTTAAGATAAGACAAATATATGTTTATATGAAAAAAAAATCATAATTTGAATGTAAAACAATTTTTAAATATAAAATAAATCTATGCGTATTTCAAAAAAATATGCTTGAATATTATTTTAAAAAAATATATAGTCAGATATAACAGTTTTAAATTCCATTGAATCAATGAAAACCATGGTGCCTATAGTGGTTGAATGAAAATTGGAGAAAATTGAGTAAACCTGAGAATCAAATCAAATTTAAACTAAAAATTCAGATGGAGAAAATCACAATGTAAAGATAATCATCATGGCACAATCATCATGTCATAATCTCAGAAACCACGATGCAGTAGTCAATCCCAACTAACACTTATCCCCCAAATCCCTTGGACACCCCCCCCCCCCCTCGAACACCCCCAACCCCCTTGTACAGCCCCCACCCCCTAGACACCACCCCCACCCCCATGGACACCCCATGGACACCACCACACCCTTGGACAGCCCCCACCCCTCTTGGACACCCCCACCCCCTGTACAGCCCCACACCTCTAGACAGCACCCCCACCCTCCTAGACACCACCCCACCCCCTACCCCCTTGGGCACCCCCTAGATAGCACCCCACCCCTCTAGACAGCACCCCCACCCCTTCTGGACACCACCCCCACCCCCTACCCCCTTGGACAACCCCCTGGACCCCCCCCCCCCAACCCTCTTGAAAGCCCCCCCTGGGCAGCCCCCACCCCTCTAGACAACACCCCCACCCCTCCTAGACACCACCACCGACCCCCTACCCCCTTGGACACATCCCTGGATAGCACCCCACCCCTCAAGACTGCACCCCCACCCCTCTTAGACACCACCCCAACCCCCTTGGACACCCCTTGGACACCCCCAACACTTTGGCCAGACCCCCCCCCCCCCTGGACGGCCCCCCACCCCTCTAGACAGCACCCCCACCCCTCCTGGACACCACCCCCACCCAACCCCCTTGGACACCCCCTGGACACCCCCAACCCTCTGGACAGCCCCCACCCCTGGACTGGCCCCACCCTTCCATACAGCACCCCTACCCCTCATGGACACCACCCCCACCCCCTACCCCCCTTTGACACCCCCTTGCACACCCCGAACACTTTGGACATCCCCCACCCCTCGAACAACCCCCAAAACCCTCTAGACAGGCCCCCACACCCTTGGATAGCCCCCCACACCCACCCACCCCTTGGACACCCCCAACCCTCTAGACATCCCCCACCCCCTAGACATCCCCCCTCTAGATAGGTCCCACCCCCTGGATAGCCCCCCACCACTCTAGAAAGCACCCCCACCCATCCTGGACACCACCCCACACCCCCTACCCCCTGAGACACCCCCTGGACACCGCCAACCCTCTGGATAGCCCCCACCCCCGGACAACCCCCAAAACCCTCTGGATAGTCTCCCACCCCTTTGACAGCCCCCCAAACCCACCCACCCCCTTGTACACCCCCCTAGACACCCCCAACCCTCTAGACAGCCCCCCCCCCCCCCCCAGACAACCCCCCAAATCCTCTGGACAACCCCATCCCCTTGGAGAGCCCCCCCCCCCCCCCTTGGACACCCCCTAGACACCCCCAACCCTCTGGACAACCCCATATCCCTTGGATAGCCCCCACCCATCTAGACAGCACCCCCACCCCTCCTTGACACCACCCCTACCCCCTACCCCCTTTGACAGCCCCTGGATAGCCCACACCCCTCTAAACAGCACCCCGACCCCTCCTGGACACCACCCCCACCACACCCCCTTAGACACCCCCCTGGACTCCCTCCAACCCTCTAGATAGCCCCCCACCCCCTGGACAGCCCCCCACCCATCTAGACAGCACACCCAACCCCTCCTAGACACCACCCCCACCCCCTACCCCCTTGTACACCCCCTTGGACCCCCAACCCTCTGGACAACCCCCGCCCCCCGTACAACCCCCCATTCCCTCTGGACAGCCCCCACCCCCTTGGACAGCCCCCTCCCCCCCCCCCCCCCACCTCCATGGACACCCTGCAGAGCACCAAACCCCCTGGACAGCCACCAACCCTCTTGAAAGACCCCCAAACCCATGGGATTTTAACCTCAATCTACTAGTTTTGGCATATCTATAGATTTTAACCTCAAGATACTAGTTTTGGTATCATGCCATTATTGAAAATGAGAACCATGAATTATATCTCCTACTAGTCTGAAATTCTCTATTGTGAAATGAATCTATTTTTAATAGCATATGAAGACTTATAACAGTCCACGAAAATAAGGGACATAAATAGATTATGGAACAATAAAAACTGATACCCAAAATAGAAACAACCAACGATCCAAAACAAACATTCCACTATGAAAACCCATATATATACTTATAAAATAAATCAAACTGGTACACGAAATGGGTGTATCACAATGGTTTACATATAAATTTTTGTAATATAGGTGAATGAGATCATTAGTTGTCAATGACAACAAAAATTACCATCAATTTTGGGCACTCGCGAAACAAAAACATACGAAATAGAAGTATGTGAGGCTTACGTGAATATTGCGAGTCGATCTAAAAGATCTGGGGATAATAATTAAGATGATGGTGGAAAAACGAGTTAAGAGGGTTCTAAATCAAAGAATCTTACCTAGTTTAAAAAAAATTGAAAAATGTAAATATAGACTATCTGGGAAAAAAATGAACGAAATAAAGTCATGGGAGGCTTACCTGAGTGTTGTGAGTTGAGATGATAGATCCTAGGAGAGTAAAGATGATAAATGATGATGGGAAAATGAGTTTAACAAAATTAGATCAATGAATTGATTAGGGTTTACCTCACGAGAGAGAGGAGTCGCCGGACGGTCGATCGAAATATCGTAAATGACAATCCACCGGGCGTGTTAATTTTTAAAATGTTTAATAACATTGGTTATTTAATAACCTGTGTTATAAACTGTTTTTATTAAATTTATAACATCTTTTCTTATAACAACCGACGTTATAAATGTATCAGATACGGCTTTTTTTACATAAGTTATTTTTTAACCGACGTAAAAAAATCCCCATGTTGGTTTTTTAAGTCGGTTATAGAATAACCGACCTAAAAAATTATACGGGTTCTTTTGTTACGTCGGTTATCAAATAACTGACGTCAAAAAGGCCTCAAAAGCCGCTTTTTTTAGGTCTGTTATTTTATAACTGACGTAAAAAATTCGAAAAAACCACTTTTTTTATGTCGATTAACAAATAACCGATGAAAAAAACACTGCACTTTGGATTTTTATGTCGGTTAATGTATGACCGACGTAAAAAAATAAGGCGCGCGATTTTTAACGTCTGTTATTAAAATAACCGACCTTAAAAATTTACTCACGGCATTTTTTACATCGGTTATAAAATAACTGATGTAAAAAACCATGTTTCACAGATTATCACGTCGGTTATATATAACCGACGTAAAAAATTGCGACGTAAATAAAGTTTTTAGTACTAGTGGGATAAGATTAAAAATAAAATAGACTCATATGAATTTGTAGAGTTAAATATTTTGGGACAAGATCTAGATAATTAAATGGGTTTGATGGTAGTCTCCAGTCACAAACACAAATTAGAATTAATAATTTTGTAGATAATTTATCGTAATAATAACATATGTAAAATGGAATATAAATTTTATGATAGTGTATTTATAAGAATTTTTCTATAGATAATATTAATGAGATATTGAAATAAGTTTAATATAATCTTTATTTATATTAGTCCCATTGATGCTATTTACCATATCAAGATTTTATCTTAACGACTATCACTTAAAACGAAAATCTATCAACTCTATGATGTCTTCCATGTATCTGTCCAATATAAGTACATAACTAAACCAAAACATGTACTAAAATAAGAATACATATTGTTTTATAATGATCATTATTTCAAGGAAAAATTGGTGAATATTCTGGATCAAACATTTAACTTACAATGAAGCATGAAAACTTACATGGTCACAATTTTGTGTGGAACCCCCAAATGGATGAAGATAAGTGGGAACTCAAGGATATAATGAGGAAATATTATCCTTATTTTATTATCTATGAGTGATTAATTGTTAGGGATATATTACACTTCAAAGGGGTATAATGTAACACCCATATTTTTATGAAAATAATTTTTTTCCAATATTTTAATATCTTGGATTGATTTCATTACACACAACACCTAGCTTTAACGAACAACTATATAAAACTTATATTTTTATGAAAATATGGATGTTATAATAATAATATTAAAAATTTGGGTATGAATATGAAAGAATTAATTTTAAATATTTATTATTGTTTTTTATGTAAATAAAAAATATTACATAAAAACTTCTTTATTTTTATTCAAGCTTATGTGTGATTAAAATATATGGTATTCTAGAAAAATGCGTTCAATATTTTTCTGACTAAATATAAAAAGTATATATATAAAAATTTCAAAATAATTATATGAAAAAATAAACATAATTATTTAAATATAAATTTCAAAATTATCTTATGCTTTTTTTGGGTAATTTTATAAAAACATTAATTTTTTGATGAATAGTGAAACATTCTTGTTTTTATTGAAAAAGAAAATAGTTTAAATAATTAATAACATTAAATTATATTTTAAAATGGTTTTAATTGTTCAATATGATACAATATAACATTATTAATCCAATATATATATAATAAATTATATATTCATGTTTGATATGAAAACCATTTATATTTTTGATGATTTTTTATTTTTAAAATCACACTTTCGTCAAGTCCATATGTTTAGATTCAATGTAAAATTTTTCTTCATATATGATCAAATTTTAGAAAAATAAATTTATTAATTTATTAATCAAATGTAATATTATCTAATAATTTAAACGTAATTTTAACAAATAATTAATTTTTTATAAAATAAAAAACAATTACAATGATTAATGTTAAATAGGGTTTACCAAGGAGTTAATATAAAAATACAAGGCATACAATGTCCACGAATCATGTTCAAAACATATTATATTTTCATTCCAAGAAAACAAGACATATAATATTTCATAATGACACATTTTGGATCCTTTTTGAAATTAGAAAAGTGGGAACACATTATTATTTTCAAAACAGTCATTTGTGTTCTCTCTATAACATATAAAAGGCCTCACACTCTCTTATCCTTTTCACAATTCTAAAACAATTTTTAAAACCCAATCTAGAAAAAAATATATTCACTATTCCCTCTACACCTTAAAATTTAATTTTATTTATTAATAAACCCTCTTATTAATGGTTTAGGTATAAATATAATGAGTTTCTCTAAAGAATTGGTAAAATTCATAAAATTGTCTTTTGTTAATTATTCTTCCACAACCATAAATATTCTTCAATTTTTATGATATAATAACAAAAATAACTCCCATATAAATACTTTTTAATTTTTAAAATTTAATTAGAAATATACATCTTATATTCCATAAAATATTAAATGAAACCATCGATTGTGTGTACAACATACTACAACCTCGTAAACCAGGGTCTTTCATTTTCCTCCATCACCTATCTTGGTAAGATATAATAATGTATTTATTATTTTTATATATGATATTTTTGTTATTATTAAACATATCTTATTATATAACCATGTAAATATTCTTACCTCTCATCCCATTGGAAAACAATATGGTCTCTCGTGTGTACGGTGGACCAGCTTCAAGCGAACTGATATGATTCATTTTTTATTTTTCTTTTACAAGGATGATAATAATGATATATTAATTTAATATATATTATCTTTTTCTCTTATTTATTCTTTTAGAATCATGATATTTTATTCCAGGATGGATGAGATCACGTTGTTTGTGTGTACAGAGAGCTACCACATTACCTAAAAATGTGATTTGTTTTTCACTAATTCATTTAATTGAAAGAAATAATTATGAAATTAATTAATTTATGTGATATATAATACAGAAAACTAATTCTATAAATTAAATATATTATATTACATTTTTTTCATCTATCATGATAATTGATATATTATTCATGTTTATATACGACAAATCATGTCGATAAACAATGTACTTATTTTTCGATTTGAATCAGTTATGTTTTACTATAAATAGATATATAAATAATATATATGATATATATAACATGGTTAAAGTTATTGAGATTATTAATTAATGGTTAATATAAAAGTAATTAAAATACCAAATCAAAACATACACGAAAAACAATGTAGTCATTACTTGATACAAGATTTTGACATGAAATTATAAAAAATGGTAACAAACTGTCATAGTAAATCATATATGGTATGATATATATA
This sequence comes from Viscum album, assembly GCA_963277665.1. Lineage (NCBI taxonomy): Eukaryota > Viridiplantae > Streptophyta > Magnoliopsida > Santalales > Viscaceae > Viscum > Viscum album. Next base: position 1,709,142,659 of record OY728126.1, on the reverse strand, counting down.
TATATATATTAAATATATATTTATTATATAAGATGTGAGATCAAGTATGATGGATAGATATAATTATGGTAATGGATTTTATTCATAATTTTCATTCAGTTTCGCATATGTTGTAACATACACAAATATATTTTAATTAATTTAATATACTTATTCATTAATATGATATATTATTAACCTACCTATATTTATGATAATTAATTTTTATTTGGATTTACTATTTAATGGTCCATTTAATAAAAAATTCCTCAAATTAGAAATGTCAATGAGTTATAATGTCATTTTATATTAGGATTGTTTGCAATTATGATTATGGGGATAAACTATTGTGATATATTTCTAAATAATATCATGAATATTCTTCACAACTAGTTAATTTTTGGGAATATTTTTTTACCTTTTTTTATCAATATTTACACATAGTATATTCCAAAATAAAGTTTTAAATGAAAACCAACATTATGTATTTCTTCAGTCAAAACCCCCTTTTCTTATATCTCCGTGTTTTCAAAATGTTAGTTAAATAAAGAATTACTTTTATAAAAATACTTATTAAAGTAATTTTGACCCGTGTTTGAACGTGTAATTTTTTTTAAATAATGATCATCTAGATTCAAAACAAATACTATTTAAATTTTACCAAAAATATGAATGGAATATAATATTTAACATGTATGTCATGAATGAAATTATGTACCATCATGACCACTAATTTTTTAATTTATTACTTTATAAGATTCAAATTTTATTTTCAATGGAACTAATTTACACAATATATTATGAATGTTTAGTTTAAAAAATTTATTTCAATGAAAAGAAATTTTCTTTAATAACCAATTCATGTTTTATTTCAAAATCAGTTTCCATCTTTTATGAAAACATTTTATGTTATAGATGATTCATTGTGGATATTTTTCAATGATGTAATATTTATTATTAAAATAGATTTTTTGTTTATAATGACACGATATTTATAAAACTGATTCATTTTCCATGGGTTATACGATGAAGAAATGTTTATAAAACGCATTTTGTTCTTTGTTTATGATATGATGTATATTTTATGATTTTTTTGGAACAAATATATATTTATTTCATTTTTTAATCATTGTAATATTATAAAAAAATTATGGTGGTTATTTTATATCCATGTACGGTGTTTATGCTATAACCAATGATGGTTTTTATATTATTACCAAAAATGGCAGTTATGTTAAAATCCAGGAAGGTGTTTATATTACAACTGAGTAAATTGGTGACTTTATAAACAAGTATGTGAGGGAGATAAATCGAAGTCTAATTAGCAAAGAAATTATTGGTTATGTGAGTACTTAATGTCATGATCATATGTTTATTCATATTCCTTCTTTCATGTCTATAAGATTATGTGAGGGTTTTATTTCAGGTCCTTAACAAAATTAGTACAGTTTTTCCTATTTTTATATGCTCACAATGTTATAATATTACATGTATGACACAAATTTATGACTAATTTTATGCTTAGGTTGTAATGGGTTATAAAATTTGATTACTTTACAATTCATGTCATTTTAACATCTAATATTCATTCCCTGTCTAATCTTTATGATATATGATATATAGGGTATAGTTTTTTTATTTCAAGTTCATATAATAATACCCTTATTATAATGTAATTCCTATGTGTTTAATAATATATCCCTGTATTATCATTACTATTCCATTAAACTCGCACATTATTTTTTTCTTCCCTTGGTTATAGAGAAAGGCCTTATGTATTTTTATCCAAATAATGGATCTAGATATGAAGGATGTTGTGGAAGAATATGTAGTTCACAAATGAAACTATTTTTTATTCTAAAAAAAATCCATATTCACCATAACAATATGATTTTTTCATGAATCATTATCATATTTAATAAATAATCATCTATTAAGATGTGATATATATCCATAAAAACTATGCATCACTATAAGCTGTGAATATTTTTAATGTTATGAGTAATGCGATATATTTTTTCTTACTAATATGTGATTGATATGGTCTTATCATTATTATTTGATTTAATTCATGTTTTATTAAATTATATTATATCTTGTTAATTTTCCATAGTGATAAAATTATTGTGTAGTCTCATGGATATCATATTTGTTTTATACTCAAATCATTGATGGAATTATACTTCCTATGTATATTATATATATTTGAGATGTAGTTTCATTGAAATTCATTTATTGGATATGATGGAGTGATATAGGATGTCAAGTGGAGTCATCCGAGGTCATGAAAGTATTGTTGGTTAGTTATTTTACCACTCTGAATTTTTCTTAGTGGTTTGGTATAGTTTTACTTATAATGATAATATGAATTATATCTGTAACATCCATGAATATTATTCCTAAATAGTAACCATGTCCTTGTTTTATGTAACCTCAAGTTTATATACCCAAATGGTCAAAGATTCATAGTTTTAGAGTAGGTATATGGTATCATTATGGAGAGAGTATAACTTAATACCAATGTATGTAATAATATGGACAATAACAATTATATAAAAAAAATAAAATAGACGTCACTATTAGTGAATAATGATACAATATACAAACACATACTAAATCAAAATTAATTTCATAAATAATATGATTGTAATAAATACAAATGAGATATCATAGGGTTGGATGGTATACATGAATGTTTATAAACAAACAAAGGAATATGACAAGAGAAGTTCCTAAAATTGTTCTCGATTCCCAGGCTTTCTCTCTAGACTCATGATCCATCCTATCCATTTCTGATCAACCATTGGTCATATTTTCATTACCATTAACATTTCCTATGACAAATATGTATACCCAATTACCCATGGTGGTCCATTAAAGAATGTGTATAGATTAATATCCCTCCTTCAACAATTCCCCTAAATATATCAATTCTCAATAAAATTACATGATAATATTTCATTGAAAAGTATTAAATTCATAAATAAATACACAATCAATTAGAGGTTCTATTATGTATTCTTCATACATCACAATTTCATTTTCTAAAGACATCAATTTTTGAAAATGATATAATACCACTCATGTGGAACTACATCCTACATTGGAATCATAAAAACACCACCCAAGGGAACAATATCTATCCCCGAAACCATGGAAGTGATAGTAAGTATAAACACCTTCATTTTTTAACTATTAGACTAAAATACATGAGGATACACAACCATTATAGGAACCATGGAAGTAAAACCTAGGGGTAACAATATACATCCCAATAACCATGATATTATAACCAATGGGAAACCATGTATTTCCCTAGAACCGTGAGATTAATGTTTATGTGGAACCACTTTTATCCTGGAAACCATGAGATTAAATCGTAGTGGAACCATTTCCTTCCATATAAATATGACAGTGACACCAGAAGAGTACCTCATTCATATCTAGAAACAAGATTGTCTTTCAAAATTCAAAAATTATTTTACATATAATGTTTTTAAAATATTATTCATTTTAGCTAGAGGTATTATATCAGCCCAGGTTCTTATCCTAGTATCCAACATTGGTAATTAAAATTTCAAAAAATGTTCACCATAATGTATAGGTCATCCCATGGTTCACCTCCAAAAATTTCTATTTGTATCCATGACAATGACTCTCTTTCTCTTAGTGTTCAATTATGTGGATATCACATTGTTTCATATGTTATTAACTGATTAATAAATTTTTTTCATTTTTAATGTTATGTTTTTATTTATTATGTTATGTGAGAATTTATATAATGGTACCACACAACACATGAAAAATAATTTATGATGAAATTTAGAGATATAATATGGAAAAACATCATTAATATTGATGAAAAAACCACCATAATATGGTCTTAGATTTATAACCAATACATTGGAACCCTAAAATCTACTCCAACCATCTCAATCTTGGATTCTAGTGTGAATTAAATAATGATGCATTTCAGTCATATACATACTCAAACACACCAAATTATTTTCATCAAAATGAATGATACATTGGATTTATTAATGGAGTTATATAAAGAGATTAAAATTCAATAGAGGAGATCCACAATCATCCAATGTTATATAGATATTAAAGAAATAAAATAGTAAAGAACACAAAGTCTAAGTATGAAATTGATTTTCTTTCCCTTTTTAAATCCTTTCATATTTTACAGGTCATGGTGGGACCATGAATGTCTTGGTGTGATAAATTTTTTGATATAATTAATGTATGATCCCTATGGGTTAAAACCTGAACTTTATCTAGTTAGAGGGACTATATATCTATCTAGATTCCATCATGGAATGACATTATATCCCAAATTCTTGAGGTAACCCCACTCAATGGATTTTTATAGGAAACACATCTTTTATATCATGACTTTTATCATATTGGATAATTTTAACTATAGTCCACCCTACAGACTCTAAAATCCACCGCTGGTCAATTTTTTAGACATTAATTTTTTTTAAATAATCATAAAATATGAATTTTTGGAAAAATTAATATTTATATATGGATTAATAATATAATGAGAATATTACCACATTTTAGACTCCCACTCTTATATATCCTATATGATATAGTCATACATCCATTTCAAAAACAACATAGGGTTATCCTTCCAACACAAATACTTTCATCCCTAATCCACTACCAAAAAAAGTTCTCATACAATGGTGGGATGTTAGTGAAATTAATTTCACTGGAACTAATACAATTATAAGGATTAATATAGCAACACAAATGTTATGTGACAAGGAATATATTTGTCATATAAATAAAACATTAAATTGATATGGCTCGTATATCATAATACAAATCCTCTCTTTGTTATCAAAAGGAACCATATACCAATGATGTAGTTTCCACAACCAATGATTATGATGATTTAGAAATCATGCTGAACCCTATAGAAATACATCATAACCCAACATATTGTCTAAATGATGTATGATCTTGTCTACACATGACATATCATTTCATTGATTTTTTCCCAGATACTACTTGACCTTCATAGGTTCTCTAATTTCTCCTTAATGATACATGTAAAATTAAAGATTCACACAATGTTGTCCATCCATCATTGAGGATAATGGTATAATATTTTATATAAATCCCAAAAAAAGACAATTTAATTGATGGACGATAGACATTATTGTAGTAAAAGTCAACTAGTTCCATTTGGATCTATTATAATCCTATAAAATATAACACATGCCTTGTTACATGATTTGAAATATTGAAATAGTATCCCATGACATCCCTTATATTAAAAGATGATTTGTATCTCTCAAATTCACCTTCATGTTGAACAAATTTTTAAATTATAACTAAAACCATGAAGTTATATGGTGATCATTATCAGGGATGATAAATTTAGGTATCTCATGCATGTATACTATCTATTATATAATAAATTATTTCCACTTCATTGATGTAGAATGTATCTCAAGTCTGTAAGAAATGAGTCACCTTGGTCTAAAAATCCATGATATCTTGTTTTGAATCACGATCAGACAATGTACTTGGAAGATATATCAAAAGTTCTATGGTCTCATGATTCTACATCTATACTAGAAATTCTCAAGGATGATTTTGGAAAGCAACCCTCTGGTTCTCATCCTCCACCATTACAATCATTCTCATTGGACACTAATACTTACATTTTACATCACATTGAACATTATTTAATAATTAAAAAATTATGAAGAATGGGGCATGTATGTCCCTCATAATATCCTGATACATGATCATAGTGATTATAACACAAGCATTGAAATAAATAAGGTTGAATTCATTTAAATGCCAAATTAGTAGCAGTTTCTCACAATATATATAGTCAATAATAAAAAAATAGTTCTTATATTATATATGTCCCCTCATCTCCCTATCAAGGAGTGAGGAAGTGATAGGTAAATACATAAGGGGTGGACAAACTAGATAATCATAAATAAATATGGTTTCATCAAAAAATACGTCTATCATATACCACTCATATATTTAATCTCCCAACACAATATTTTATTTTTATATACTGAGTACATTGGATAACTAAATAAAAATTTTATGGTTTCATTATTTTAAAAATCCATGGAATATAGATACTAAAACCACATTTTCTAATTGAATATAATTTTTATGTAGTTTCACAAACACAACCTTTGATAAATATAACAATTATAAACTACATTACAATACATTGTTAAAAATACTCTTTATCCATCTCATAAATCATAACAATACATGTTTTACTCTTATACTAGAGTAGTAATGGAAAATATTAATATTTCCATCATCCTCCGATGAAACCCTTGAGGGGATTTCACACATGAATTTGACCATATAAACATAAAACACTACATGTAAAACCTATTAATAAATAAAATAATGTAGGAGAAATATTTTAAAAATTTTATGAAATAACCTGCAATACAAAAAAGGCTAATAGGAAAAAAATTAATGGGCCTCTCCCAATGAACAAACTGACTAAGCTTTTTAGGTCAATTGAAACTTAGAACTATGATATAATGTTCCTTAAAAAGTGTCTATATTTTAGATAAGTGTAAAATTAATATATTCATATATATATTCTTATCCTTATGTTTCCTGAAAAAATATTTTTGTTATAGGAATGATCCTCTATTGACTTGGTATACCTGAGGATATCACCAATATATACATATATAGTAGTATACCAAAAACGATTGAATACTCAATTAATAAAGTCCATGAACACTATGGGTGGACGAATTATACGTAAAAATTATTACTATGTAATAATATTGACCATTAATTCTTCTATGCATAGTCAATGATATACCGGAGGCACTCACCCTAAACTAGTGATAGCCTGATGATTATTAAATCATAGATAACACAAAAAATCATCTAATATGATAAAATAAGTAATAAATTATAGTATTTTTATAGTAGTTTCAAACTATCACATCATTCATGATATGATAATGTATATATATTCTCATAGACTCATTTATGTTTTTGGTGAATTTACTAGAAAATCCCTCAGGGATTTATGAGGATGTATGATCTCCTTTGACTCAAATTCATCATACAATGACTTTATCTATCATATAGATAAAAATATTTCCATATAATGTGTTATAAAAATTGGCTGTAACCCAAGAATGAGTAGGAACATAAACTCAATCTCTATGTCAGATTTAAATCCCATGATATTAATATAAAAAACAACCTTCAACTAGTCCCATGTTAGGGGAATGGTTACCTAATAGATCCCCCATTCACTGAAAATGTGTTTACAAACAATGTATATGTTTTCTCCCATATGTTTATTCTAAGGTATTATATATCCTATTAGAATGTCCAACTTTGTGATGTATAAAAAAATTTCATTTTAATTAGGTTTAAATAAAAACCATCAAAGGTAATAACATTTATATGACCAATATTGAATAACACAATCCATATGTGACATCCATTCAATGTTTTTCACCTATAATATAAGAAATTTCAAAATAATTCTACAGAAACATATATTTATTCAACATTTAAGAAAGCGAAAAATACAAAAAAATGATTCACCTAAAGATTTGTCAGTTTATATTAGCATATATAGATTATTAATGGATATCCATTGTCTATATAAATACTAAGGCGATTTAAATGGTAAGGTACTACTATAGAGAATAAAAATGATTCTTGAGTAGAAGGTATTAAATGAATAAAATAGATGGTAGATAACAATATATAAATAGTATCGATAAAAGAATTGATATAAGGAAACTAGCTAGTACCTAACATAAAATTAAAATCTAACACCCTTAAAATTCAATCCCTGTATTTTTCATATAATCTTGTCCTAGATAATGACATCATACAACCTTAACGGAAGGAATAGTGAAACTAAAACTACAAGCCTACTCTATCGTACCAATTTAATATCTTTTTTAATATAAGGTTAATTATAATTTTCTTATATCCCATGTTAATACACAATAATTATCTAATGATCTCATATAATAGGCACTCCATTAGTGTATGGTTTCACTGAACATGAATGTCCCCTTATCTATTTTATTAATGCCACTCCATAGAACTCACTCCTGGAGGGGGATGAAATTTTCATATCTTATCTGTCTCTATCCACCACCACACTAGAATGAAACTAGATATGTACACATTCTACTACATAAGTATCCACTACATGTCCATCCAAAATAAGTGACTTATATATAAGTTCATCCATAATTCCAGTTCATCCCTTATATGATGGTCAAAAAAACATTTATATCTCGAGTTCACTCCTCGTTCCAGTCTTGTATTACTGAACCGGATTAACTTACCTTTCCAGATATTTCTATATCATGAGATATAAATCTTTACCCAATGTATTAGAGGGAGATATAGGTCCACCCATCTCATAATGAAATCATTCTTTCATGTTCCACAATATAAACATAAATCCTTTATCATAACCTAAAGAATAAAATGGGTTTCATAAACATCATCCCATAATAACATAATCCATATAAAACAAATGGATATCATTTCATCATAAGAAAAGTGAAACCATGTAAATCATAGAGACATTATACTTGAATCATACACATATGAAAAATTTCATCTTAGTTGGAAAATGATTTTGATAAAACACTTGAAATGAATTCTTGAGGAAAGTATCATTTCTTCTTAAAAATCATTTTTTGACAAAATTCCATGAAATTTTAAAAGAAAAGGATTTTGTTGAAAATAGTCATGAAATCTTGTATATTAAGCGTCTTGTAAATAAGTAGTTATGAAACCTTAAAAATATGTTCATGCCTTATAAGTTAAAAAAACATTCTTCACGTACTTTTGCTGGAAAAGACAAAAAGTACCTCATATGGTATGAAAAAGAAACATTCTTTACATACCATATAGTAAAAGTCAAAAATGGTTAAATTGGACTTTAAAAATACATGAAACCATTTTTAGAAAACAGGTACATGGATGATAAATATAACCCTAGTACTTACGAATAAACAATCACGAATAAAAATGAGATTGGAAGAATTATCCCTTACCTTAGGTCCGATATGCTTCAAACATATCTGAACCTCTTATATAATGATTTAAATAATATAATTTACTTATTATATAATCATATTCATTGTTATGATATCATATATGTTTCATTTATGACTTTATATTAACCGTTCTTTTGTAAATTCCATGTTAATGTAGTGTTTTGGGTAAAATAGTTTTATTTATCGTACGTGTTTAGACTTGTTGTTCATGATATTATTATTACATATATCACGATTTAATTACATAAAGAATGTAAATAATGAATTATATATCATATATATTCAATATATATATATATAATAGATAGATAAATTAAATTAAATACACTGTTCATGGAGACGGTAGGCTGTACGTACACAAGAACGTAGTTTTCGTTTCCATATTGAATTGAATGGAATTAAGTAAATGAAAAATATATGTACAAAAAATCCAGTATCATTATTATGTAATATCTTTCAAGATTATTTATTATATATATACTATATAATCATACTTTAATGGTTAATCATGGAAAATGAATCTCATCGCATTCGTGGAGACGGTAGTCCGTACGTACGCACGAGCGATGATATCATTCACATAATTGTTGAATAGAATTTTAGTGGATGATATAATATGTCGGAATTAGTATGATGTTATAATAACCATATATAGTTTTTATTTACACCATTATACCCATCCAAGTAAATCGGTGGTTGAAAAACTAATTACACCACGGCGTGGAGACGGTATTCCGTACGTACGCACGCGCAGTGATTTCGTTTTACATAAGATGGATAGAATATGAAATGAGGTTGTTTAATATTTATAATATCATATCAGTATATTATTGATACTGATTTTATTAATTAAGAATGAAACTACTAAAGAATATGATGATGAAAAAGAATCAAATTTGAAAGAATTTGTAGAAGAGATTACCTCTTCTTCGACGTGCCTCCTTTAAACTTCCTCTTAAGGGACTAGAGATGGTCTTCTGAGATGACTAGAACCTCAAGAATATTACTAGTGATTTTGAGAATAGTAATTGTCAGGGGTTGTCTGAGCTTGAAGGCTCAAAGTTGTGTAAAGTGAAGAGGGAGGTGGTTCCCTTTTATAAGGGTGGAGAGGGGCACCTTTGGAAACCTCTTAAATATTAATTTATAATAGACCCTAACCCAAATTAAAAGCATAAAAAGTGAGTAAAATTCGGATATTAGATAATATAGGTTGTAATCTCATCAACAAATTAAATTTCATCATGTTTTGATTTTATTTTAGACCTTATCATTTTTATTTAACCTTATTTAATCTATTTAATTTTATTTGTGGTAATAATGTTATAAATTTTATATGGTTAAAATACTTACTTATGTGTTCCTAATTATAAATAATTTGATACATTATGAAATTTCAGATAATATATATTTTATGTTGTAATTTTTAATATATATATATATGATTTTTAAACAATTTAATAATATAAAATATCAATAATTTCAATTTTAACACAAATCATTTATTTTAATTTTAATAAAATCCACACAGAAGATATGTTCGAACCAAAATATTTAATATATTACTAACATGTCATATTTATCTATAAAATTAATAGATCACATTAATTATTTGATATAATATTTATTTTAATATTTTTAAAACCATTTATTTTATATTTCAATTAATGAAATAATTTCTACATCACTATTGTGTCCTCATTAATGATTATTATGTTATCCCTAAAAATTATAAATAAATTCTCATGATGTAGATAATTTTATTAGATTTCTGGATAGTATTCATTTTTGAGGTATAATTAGGTTTATCACTAAATTAAAATTATTATACTTATAACATTTAAGAGAGTGACATGTTGTCACTTTGGTTTTAATAACAATTAAATTATATTAATGGTCAAAAGTCCATAAAATGAATTTATTCCTACCCTAAGGTGATAAGGGTTTACTTTTAGTCATCCAATAGAATTTTGGTTGGTGTTAGGGTAATTTTATAATCTTATATTTACCATTAATTACCCGATTTACCTTTAACTATAGTAAATAAAAATTACAGTAGTTACTATTCATACTATCAAAAAAAATAAAACCTATTAAGATAATTTGGACCCACTAAATTAAAATATGGAATCCATTTTTCAATATTCAAAACAATGAAGTTGCATTAATTAATTTAAAATTAATCTTGTTGTTACGAAAAGGAGTTTTAAAAGTTAAAACATTCCCAAAGATTGAAATATTTTTACCTATGAATTCAACGTAAAATGAATGGTAATGACATAAATTATATTAAATGGTAATAATATATTCTATTTATAATTTAAACCCATTAAATATTATAATTTAACAATATGAATTATTGCGATGAAAAAAATTTATTTTTAATTAAAATATAGCGTGCTTTTTCTATTCATTAAAATAATTAAGTTATCTAAATAATATGAAAATTTTATCCCAAGTAAATTTTTATATCCTGATTCCAAAGAAGAATTTTATTTTGTCAAATTAAACTTATAAAATTTTCAAAATCTAGATTTAATGTGGGTGCGCCATCAAAAGGCGGCAAAACTGCATTTTTTGAAAAACATAATTATTTTACCCGAAAAATTTATTTTGTTCTCATACCATGTAATAGAAAATGTGTAAGATAAATAATAATGTTATAAAATTCCAAATATAGTTAATACTATTCATAATGGCTAGTCCATAATAATATTATAACAATATATCATTGTTTAGTGAAACCCGGTATTGCGTACTACACACGCTGTCGGGGAAGGTCGTGATTACGTGTAATGCAAGTCAAGTGAGGGATGCCTATAGTGAAAGATCTTTTTGGTGTAGTGTAAAATACAAGACATCAATGAAATTAAAAATATTATTTTTTAAAAAATCTTGGGGTGTTACATTCTACACCCCTTAAAATGAATTTCTCCTTCGAAATTCGTCGGGGTTGTAAATGTTTTACTACTTGAAAGTTTCATTCATAAAAAACCACATCGTAAAAAGGAAAACTAAAAAATATTTTTAAAAAGTGAAGAATGAAACATATCGGTTACCCAAATTTACTCATAAATGGGTTTCCACATAGGAGAACATAGGTGGAAATAGGGATATGGAAGAGAAAACTACCCATCAAGCTGTGATGGAGAGTTGTAGAGAATACGGCTATGAAAAATCCAACTATCACAAAGCCATAAATTTGTGATGATCTATGGTACCATATGATTCATCGGATATGAAAACACTAGGACAACATTTTTGGATTTCAAGATCATTTCCCTAATGTTGAAGAATTTGAATTAGAAGAAACACTTACTTTATTTCGGTACAATCTCACCATTTTTCATGCCTTGATCAATTTCCGCTTCATCTCTTAATGAAATGAAGTTGAATTTTTCATTATTGAAGTTTTATTAGATCATTTGATAGAATGATGGGGTGTTCCATATATCTCAAACAAAAGGTGTGCGAAAGTTATCAAATATACATAAGTCCATCTATGGGGAGGTTAATCTTATGTGATTCTAAAAATGGACTTATACTTCATCTATCATACCGAATAATAAAATAAAACTAGTTTCTAATAACCATGGACTTCTTGTAGGACAATGGTTGGAACTGAAGGCATGTCCTACATCATTTTTGGGTTCAATTACCACAACATTATACGACGCGATGGGTTGTTTTCCCATCCTGTAAGTTGTCATTTTTTTCTAGAACTTCACTGTTATAACATTACAGAAATAATATCGAAAAAAGTACTAGCCTTAAACAATACTATCTAATGTCTGAAATAATCCATTCCAGTGTTTAGACTTATGAAAAATACATATATCATATCTCATAGTATAATGAAAATTATTATGAGAAATTTCATCAACAAAGAATCTGAATACCATCATTTATCCCTCATATATCATAAGATATACCTTATTGATTGCATTACAAACATGTGAAAACCTAAATCTTGTATTCCAATGCAACAAGAATTACCATAAAACCATAGTTAAAACATGAATGCTCTCAAATGGTAACTCTTTCCACACATCAGAATCCCAAAATTTCTATTTACTCAAACCATGATATCACATTTTCCTTATATCAGTAATGAGCTCATTAATATTATTTTCTACTTATCCCTTCATTATGCACATATCATCTACCTTCCATAATATTTGAATATATTTTCATGGTTACAGGTAACAAATAATTATTGAAAACCATAATAAATCAATACATAGATATTCCAATATTACACATTACTATAAATTAGATTCCACCACATTATTTTGGAATCTCGTTACATAAACACATAATCATTCCACTACATTGTTGTCATACTCAAAAGTGCCAATAGTGATTGCATGTGACTTCCATTTGTCATTTTCCTTAAGAGGTTTTTGATCTTGATCATCATTTACCCTTGTATTAGGGCATTTATTAGCATAATGCCCCATTTCCTTGCACTTGAAGCATTGAAGTGTTGGTGGATCGTTCTCTATAGTCTTTTCTCTATTCACGTCCTTAGAAACCTTTTCACATTACCTCGGAACTCAGCTGATTGATGACCTTCTTTTCCACAATTGAAACATTTTCTAGTACCTTTTAGACTATCTCCACTATGATTCTTTCCACACTTTGAGTATAAAGAAACAATCACCTTCTTTTCACCATTGTTCTGAGGGTTTTCCTTGAACTCCATCTTTTGTTTCTTATCAAAACCAAGAGATGGATATGATACACCAATATCTAGATCTACCATGATAGCATAACACACAATTTCTTCATACATACTAAATTCTCTTATAGCTAATTCCCTTCAATGACTTGGTTTTAATCCACTGAAGAATTGATCAACTTTACATTCAGGTTGGATGATAAAGCCAGATTCATACGTTGAAACTCTTGTAAAATAATCTTCGTATATACCAACATATTCATCTTCCTTCTGCTTAAGCTCAAGGAACTCCTCTTCCAACATTATTCGAAGAATAAAAGGGAATTAATTACTAAAAACAAGTTCTTGAACTCGTCCCATTCCTTGGATTCAATTTCCTCTTTGGGCCTTGTATTCTTAATTAGATTCCACCACTGGTCTGCTTCACCTTCGAAACGTTAAACAGAAAAAATGACTTTTTCATGTTCTGAACAGCAAAGTATGGAAAAATCATTTCAATGGTAATAATCCATTGTTCATCAACAACTGGATCAGAAGACCCATTGAAAAAAGGTGGACATTGCCTTATGAAGGACTCAATTGAATATTGTTCCCTCCTCTGATCATTTGGAAATCGAGAATGATTCATAGCTTGTGTAAGTATAAAAATAAGATTTTTCACTTCATCTCCCATCACATTTGGTTGTTCGGGAGGAAAATCATTTCATTTTCCATTACATTGATCAACATGCTTCCGTCGGGTTCCAGCCATCGTCTAAAACCCAAAAAGAATAGTGTGACAGGCAAAAATCATGTTGGGAAAACAACATAATAAAGGGGGAGTACCTTCAATATATAACATCTTAGGATTAATTATTATATTTTTTTCCATAACTCTAACACTATAACCTATAATTATACTTAACCTAAGGGACATCCCTAGACATTCCTTAGAAATATCTCTAGGATTCTCACTAAATTTTTCGCATCCTAGTTTCCAAAGGTTCACTAAACCTCCCTCTGATACCAACTGTAGAGACCCATACATTATGTACATATACATTACATTACTTTTTCAGAATACTTAATACATAAAAAAAGGAGGCACCAAAGGACCATAATAGTTTAGTGTCCTTGGAAATTTGTAACTTAATCGCCTAATCATGGTGAAAGATCTTCAAAATCTCCCAGAAAGATCTTCCCCTTTTTGTTTTCTTATCAAACATTTCATTATATCCTGGGGAAAAGAAAACATAAAAAGGGTGATCTCAAATGCTCAATGAGGATAAAAACAGATAACATAAAACAATCCAGAAACATTTGAGTTCAAAAACGTGAACATAAAATGTAAACATCAAAATCTTGAGCAAACACATAAATCTTGGAAGTACGTAAGCCATATATCATAAAGGAACATAAATCTTGATAAAATAACATGGGAATAAAACATGTAATTGTGGAAAACCATTAATCCCATGATATGATTTCCATAGTAGCCAAGACATTGATGCCAAGAACATCTTAGTGGACAAATTCTCATTCTAAATCGAGTTCACTCCTCATTCCAGTCCTATATTACTGAACTGAATTAACCTACCTTTTAAGCCATGTCTATCTCATTAGATATAAATCATTACCCTTGGGGGGAGATATAATTCCCACACTTCTTATAATGAAATCAATCTTCAGTGTGCCACAACGAAAACATAAATCATTTATCATAACCCAAGGAATAAAATGGGATTTATAAACATCATCCCCTCATAACATAATCCATATAAAACAAATGGATATCATTTCATCATAAGAAAATTTAAACCTTTTAAATCATGGAGACATTATAATTGTAACATACACATATGAAAAATGTCATCTTAGGTGGAAAATGGTTTTGATAGAACACTTGAAATGAATTCTTGAGGAAAATATCCTTTCTTCTTTAAAATCATTCTCATTTCACAAAATGCCATGAAATTTTAAAAGAAAAGGAATTTTTTTTTGAAATTAGTCATGAAATATTGTAGATTAATCTTTTTAAAAATAAGGATTTTTTATACCGTAAAAATCCGTTCATGCCGTATAAGTTAAAAAAACATTATTCCCGTACTTTTGCCGGAAAAGTCAAAAAGTACCTCGTATGGTAAGAAAAATAAAGACTCCTTACATACCATGTAGTAAAAGAAAAAAATGTGTAAAAAGGAAGTTAAACATAAATGAAACAATTTTTCAAAAACAAGGACATGGATTATAAATATAACCCCAGTACTTACGAATAACCAATCTCGGATAAAAATGGGATGGGAAAAATTATCCCTTACATTAGGTCTGATATGTTTCGTACGTATTTGAACCTCCTTTATAATTATTTAAATAATGTCATTGACTTATTAAAGAATCATATTAATTGTTATGATATCATATCTGGTTCACTTATGACTTTATATTACCCGTTCTTTTGTCAATTCCATGTCAATGCAGCGTTTTGGGTTAAATTGTTTTATTTATTGTACGTGTTTGGACTTGTTGTTATTGAAATTATTTTTACATATATCATGATTTAATTACTTAAATACTTCAAATAATGATTTATATATCATATATATTCAATATATATATATATATAATAGATAGATATATGAAATGAAATACACCGTTCATGGAGACGGTAGGTCGTACGTATGCATGAATGATGTTTTTGTTTCCTTATTGGATTGAATGGAATTAAGTAAATTAAACATATATGTACATAAATAAAGTATCATTATTATGTAATATGTTTCATGATTATTTATTATATATATACTTTCTAATCATATTTAAATGGTTAATCATGGAAAATGAATCTCATCACGTTCTGGGAGACGGTAGTCCGTACGTATGCACGAGCGATGATATCGTTACCATAATTATTGAATTGAATCGTAGAGGATGTTATAATATCTCAGAATCCATATGATGTTATAATAACTATTTATAGTTATTATATACACCATTATACCCATCCAAGTAAGGAGGTGGTGGAAAAACTAATTACACCACAACATGGAGAAGGTATTATGTATGTACGCATGCGCGGTGATTTCATTTTATGTAGGATGGATAGAAGATGAAATGAGGTTGTCTAATATTTATAATATCATATCAGTATATTATTGGTACATATTTTATTAATATAAAATGAAACATCTAAATAAGAAGATGTTGAAGAAGAAAGAAACATGAAAGAATCAGTAGAAGAGATTACCTCTTCTTTGACGTGCCTCCTTTAAACATCCTGTAAAGGGACTAGAGATGGTCTTTTGAAAAGACCAGAACCTCAAGAATATAACTAAGGAAGTTGAGAAGAGTAGTGTTCAGGGTTTGACCTATCTTGAAGGATCAATGTTGTGTAAAGAGAAGAGGGAGGAGGTGCCCCTTTATAAGGGAGGAGAGGGGCACCTTTGGAAACCTCTAAAATATTAATTTTTAATAAAACCCAACCCCACTTAAAAACTTCTAAAGTGAGTCAAATTCATATATTAGATAAGACAGGGTTGTAATATAATCAACCAATTAAATTTTGACATGTTTTGATTTTATTTTAAAACTTATCATTTTGATTTATCCTTATTTAATCTATTTAATTTTATTTGTGGTAAAAAAGTTATAAATTTTATATGGTTATAATACTTACTTATGTGTTCTTAATTATACATAATTTGATACTTAATGAAATTTTAGTTCAACTAAATTTTAATTTGTAAATTTTAAAATATATTTGTGATTTTTAAACAATTTAATAATTTAAAATATCTATAGTGTCAATTTTGACACAATTAATTTATTTTAATTTAAATAAAATCCAAAAAAATATATGTTCGAAACAGAATATTGAATAGATTTATAACATGTCATATTTACCTAGAAAATCAACGGATCACATTAATTAGTTCATATAATATTTATTATAATATTTTTCAAATGATTTATTTGATCTTTCAATTAATTAAATAATTTCTACATCACTATTGTGTCCTCATTAATGATAATTATTTTATACCTAAAAATTCTAAATAAAAATTATTGATTTAGATAATTTATTTATATTTCTTTATACTATTCAGGTTTTAAGTTTCATGAAGTTTATCACTAAATTAAAATTATTATACTTATAATATTTAAGATAATGACATGTTGTCACTTTCTTTGGTTTTAATAACAATTAAATTATTTTTCTGGTAAAAATTCCATAAAATTAGATTTTTCCGACCCTTAGGTGAAAAGGATCTGTAACGCCCCGACCCCAGCTACCCAGAGCCGGTGCATTAATTACATAACATTGGCATGATCACAAGAAAGATCAAATCTCGAAAGATCGATTGGTTTAGTAGCCTTGGAAACACTAGATATATTCATAAGTTTTACATTACATCGTAAAATGAAAAACTACTACAACAACATAAAGTTTCCACAGTCCACACTATAATCCCCTCATAACATCCCTGCAGGTCATTCATAACTTACTTCTTCACATCCTGGGAAAAATAAAACATAGAAAAGGGGTGAGCTCAAATGCCCAGTAAGGATAACAATATAGCGGAACATTCAAAATAAGCGTAAACATTTAAGGCAATGAATTACTAAAGCAAAAGCCTTTTAAAATTGAACTTCAACGTAGTATGGCAAAAGTAAAATGAAATAATGCCATTTACTTGTTCACATGGATATTCTACTAATCGAATAATCACATGCAATATCAATAACCACTTTCATAATTATGGAATGCATAATGCCAGACTATCATAACCACATAGCCAAGGCCTCGTGCCAAGACTACAAATAAGATTTTGTCAAGGCCTTGTGCCAAGACACTAGTTTGTCTCATGAGACCTACCGATGCATCGAGGAGCTATAGCGGGCTCCACCCGTCACTTATTAAGTCCAATTCATTCCCATATGAAAAGGTTTAAACATAACATAAACATTCGTATTAAAACTAGCATACGAAATGTCAATAATTTCACCATAAACTATGAATGGTATAAAAATAGCACATCCATATTCAAACATATCACAAAACCTTCAATACAATATAGAAGTTTTGTATCATAATAAATCAACTTCAAATAATCTTAAAATCCATCAAAGGATGTTGACATAGATGAAATCAAAATTCTTTTTAAAGTAATATCTCCTTTCATTTTGAAACCATTTAAGATCCATATAAAATAAAACATTTTCTTTGAAAATATTCTTATAAGCTTGTAAGGAAATATTTGAAGATTTTATAACGGCGTAAAATAACCGCACCCGCCGTATAAGTTAAAAAAACATTCTTACCTCAATTCTATCGAAAAGGTTAAAAAGGACCTTGTTTTGAAAACGACGGAAAGATTCCTTTATAAACCTCTTATAAAAATTCAAACAAGGGTATAAATGACTTTAACCCATAAAAAATGTTTTGAAATACATTTTTAAGAAACATGGATGTGGATGATAAAGATATCCCAGTAGATTATTACGTATAAACAACCTCGGATAATGAAGAGATTGTGAAATAACCCTTACCTTGTACTTTTCCTTGGTTGTGGTAGGTTAACCTCCTGTATAATGGTGAAATAATTGTTATTAAATTATACAAGAATCATATACATTAATATGATATCATATATGATCTTTTAATATTGATTTGATAATAATATCTTAGTATTATCGTTGTTTCGGGTGTTAACTTACTTGTTTTCTTTCATATGTTTTGTTACGTAAGACATGTTTGTAAAGGATAGGTTGTATATTATTAATATCCAGAATGATATCAAGTCCTTAAACATCATTTTTAAATCATAAAATGATAATTACGCTTTAATGGTTACGATGGAGAATGAATCTCATCGCGTTCGTGGAGACGGTAGTCCGTACGTACGCACGAGCGACAATATCATTCTTTTGATATTAAAATAATATATAAATGGATGGTATATCATATATACAGAATCATTAACATGTTATATTTATTATTTACATGAGTTACACATCATTATTATACCCATCCAAATAATATTATATTGAATAACAATTACACCACGACGTGGAGACGGTAAGCCGTACGTACGCACGTATGGTGACATGTTATTCAAAGGGTGGATAGAATACTGAATATGATTGTACCATATTTATAATAACATCACAGTATATGTGAGATACTGGAGTTATTATTTCAGAATGGTAAGAACAAAGGAAGAAGAAGTGGAAGAAGAAATGAACTTAGAAAAGGGTGGTGAGATCATTACCTCTTCTTCGGGTTCTTCCTTTTGATTTGATCAAAAGGGCTCCTTAGGTTGGCTTTCTGATCAAACTAAGGCCTCTAGGTTGTATTGAGGGATGTTGGGAGAGTATTTGGGCAGAGTTTGGCCGAACCAAAAGGCTTTAGAGGTGTGAAGAAATGAGAAGGAGGAGTGCCCTTTTATAAGAGGGGTGAGGGGCACCTATGGAAAAGCTAGAAATATTAATTTATAATAAATTCATATTCGGTTTCTAAAGGCTCCAAAGTTTACTATTCAAAGGATGAGGTGGGGATAGGTCGAAAAAAACTCATCCAATAGAATTTAGACAGGTTTGGGTACTTATATTAACCTTATCTTTAAGTATTAACTCTAAGTTAATTAGTTTCACTTTTACAATGTCTCTTTGTATTTTTATATAATATGGTTAATAAACGTACTATATACATCCAAGAGACCCCCAAGTGGTCCATTAATGATTAACCTATCATAATATAAGTCTCTTGGCCGAACCTTAGATTTTTAGGAATTTAATATCAATTAATAATATAATATTTGTTTTAAGAACTCTTTTATGTCAATTTTGACACTATTCAATAGTTGATTTTTGTGAAACTCATAACAGATTGATTACTTCGAAAAAAGTCCATTAAATCAATCCTAATATATCATATTAGCATAGAAAATTAGTTTAATTCATTAAAAGTTTCATATAATATTTATTTGGGTATTTATAATATCAATTATTTTAATTTTTCACTATTATAGTAATTACTGCATCATCATTGTGTCATAAATAAAATAACTTATTTATTGTCTAAAAATTATAAATAAAATATCATTATGTAGGAAATCTTTTTATCTTTCTAATGAATATTTATAATCGAAAATCCAACATGTATAACCCTATGTAAAAATTGTTCTTCTAAAAGATATATGCTTGTGTCATTTTTGTATTCATTTTAACTTAATTAAAATAAAGTGTCATTATCACTTACAAGTGGATCCATGGGGTCCCAAAATTGACACAAAGATGCCCATGGTCGACCATGTATCAACCAATAGGGTTAAGACACGTTTTAGGGTAATTTTGTATTATTATAATATTATTTTTTTAACCCTTATTTACCGGATTTACCCTTTAACCATGGTAAATAAAATATTTACCGCAGTAATTATTCAAAATGTCTAAAAATAAAAGTTACCTATTTACATAATTTGGACATCCTGATTCCAAATATGGAATCCATTTTCCTAAATTCAAAACACAGAAGTGGCAGAAATTAATTTAAAATTAATTCCCGCTGTTAAAACAAAAAGCGTGTTTTTAAGAGATAATAACTATCAAAAGATTGACACTTGTTTATGTTCGGTTTAATTGTAAAATTATGTCCAATGATAAACATTAAATTGAATGGTAAAAATATATTCTAAATATACTTTAAAACCATTCAAATTCATAATTTATCACTATTAATTATTTTGATTAAAAAAGTTGTTTTTAATTAAAATTTAGAAATTTTCACTATTCATCAAAATATGAAAGTTATCCGAAATGTACCAAAATTTCACCCTAGGCTAATTTTGATATTCCGAATCCAAAAATGAAGTCCATTTTGAAATATAGAATATTTATGATTTCAAAAAGTAGGTATTACTATTCACAACGGCTAGTTTAATTAGTTGTGGTGTGTGTTAGAACTCGAGGTTGCGTACAACACACGCTATCGCATTATTCGAAGGGAAACGTACCGTAGAAGGTTGGGATGTTTCATTTTAAATTTTTGATGTCCCCATTTAGTCAAAAAGTTTAAAATATAGTATTTAAAAATGGTTCACTATTAAAATTTGATAAAAGTGCAATACTGAAAATGAATTTGTTCTTGCATTATATCTAAGAAACTCATAATATGGAATCTAAAATTATAAGGATTATATAAAGTTTAAAATTTAGTCAATAATATTATTAACCTCTTTTGAATGGCTTTTTCCTTTGGTAAGTCATGGTGTGATTGAACTCGGTGTTGCGTGTAGTGCAAGTTATTGAATTATTTTGAAGAAATAACACACTATGAAATCTTGGGGTGTTACATTCTCCCCTCCTTCAATAAATTGCGTCCTCGCAATTTGAAATTGTTCTTCGAAAATAAAAGGTTGAAAGTAGAAAATATATTTGTGGGAAAACCCACATCGGAAATTGGGTTACTAAAATTTAGTCTTAATATGAGGAAAAGAGAAATCAAAGGGTCACCACCAAATTATGATCTCGATTAGGAGAACATTGGTGGAAATTGGAGACATATAATCGGAGGAAAAATGTAAATATTTATAGGTAGTGATTGAGGTCATCAATCACAAAAAAGTATAAAATTGAGTTCCTTAAATTCATTAATCTATGATGAATTGAAATACCATCGGTTCAACAAAACATAGGGTATTAGGATAACACATTTTTGACGTTTCAAAATATCCTAGTTGAAATCCCACATCGAAAAATGAATTAATGAGGCCTCTATTTAAACTAAAGAGTGGAAAGTATGAAGATTACCGAAAATAACACATACTAGGGATCCATGTAGGAAAATATGGATATGGAGGAGAAATCTAACCATCAATTATCTGATGGAGAGTGGTAGAGAACATGGCTATGAAAAGGCCAACAATCCCAAAGCCATAAATTAGTGATGATTTAAGGTACCATCTAGGACAACATTTTTGTTCTAAGTTCCTTTTCTTAATGTTGTGGAATTTATTTATGAGATTGGCTATGAACATAAGGAGGTATAAATACTTTAGAGTTTTATCCATTAATAAATTTCTACCACAAACTCATCTTTCACTCTAAAACATAATAGAACGTAAAAAAAATTCTATTTACACTATTCGTATAGGGTTCCAAAATAATCGAATTTATAATTCATCTACAAGATCTTTTAATAAAAACTATATTATTTAATCCAGGACATCTCGTGGGCCAGTGGTAGGTGATACACCCTTGTCGCCCTTCGGTTGCGGGTTCAAGTCTCGCAGCTTTGCCGGACGCGAAGGGTTGCCGCCCGACCTCCGGGTTGTCCTTTTATGGCAGTCCAAAATTAATATCAAACTTAGAATTTATCCAAAATACTTCTGTCCAAACTCACAGTCCAACATTTATAAGGAAGGTAAACATAATGTAGATCCTTTTTACCCTATAATAGAATATTAATACCTTCATCATGTATTCTTTTAAAACACTGAAACATCCTGATTTACCATAATCCTTATTGATTACATTCATGCTCCCTTATTCCATATAGAATGCTGGATATACTTCATCAATCCAAAAATGTTTTAAACCCCACAATGATGGAATATACAAATCATTAATCAGCTTCAAGGTAGTCAAGAATATCCAATATAATTTATCCAAATCAATCATGTATTATTCTAAAATCACTACTTCGGTATCAGAACCATATTATGGTTTATCTTTCTCTCAACCAAATATTTTCCAAAAATTTAACCTTCTATTGAGTCACTTTTCTTTGTTCCACACAAACTCAAGTCCTTAATGAAATAGTACTGCAGTACAATCCTTATATACTCCATAATTATTATAACAAGTACATTGTTGATACAACACTCAATTGACATAATCAACATAAGAACTCTAATCATTCCTCTTCATCTGTGGTAGTATCATAACTTGATTATTATCCAATAGCATCATTTGCGGCATAGTCTGATGACTGGGACATAGGTTCGCGTAGTGTCCAAACTCCTTGCAAATGAAGCATTGTACATTTGAAACCATTTTCTTACCCTTACAGTCACGTACTTTGTGTCCTTTTCCTCCACACTTATAACAAACTCCCATTCCTTTCAGGCAAGCTCCAGGGAGTTTCTTTCCACAGTTAACACATATGGGAAAATTCTTCTTTTCCCTCTTCCCTTTATCCATCTTTCTCTCTTCTATCCTTTTCTTCTCTTGCATCCCTTCAAAGCCATAGGACTCAGTAAACTCTTTACTTATCTTATCAACACATGATATTATTTCTTCATATGTTGATAATACATGGGAGACTATTTCTATTATAAATTCTAGCTTAAGACCATGAAAGATATGATCCTTCCTTCTCTTTGGATCATGTGCATTTCTGGAGTTCTCATTCCTTCTACTGGGCGCCATTTCTAAACAATTGCATAAACTAGATCAGTTTATGAATCGAAATACATAATCCCATACTTATAAAACACTAAACATAAATTGAACTATTTATGGATATAATCCATAATCAAAAAAATGTTTTCTTTGAGGAAGTATATACTCATAAACCCTTCATAATGATTTGTAAAGAAAATGAGAGTTATCCTAAGCATATCCCCCGGGAGTGTCGTAACCAAGAGTGCAGCAAGGCCCGTTGTCGTGCACCAGTTCCCGTTCGAGTCTAGCTCAAAGCGGTGTTTTCGGGTTTTACCCCTAGGTACATCTGTGCCAGAGCCGCCTCTACCTGCTCGTATCCAGACAGGGATTTATTGCTCGGAAAACTCACAAAATCTCTACAATACCAAAATTCTAGGAAGTTCTTCTATACTAATCCCCAAAGTTCATCTTAGGTCTACGTGCTCTAATCAGAGTTTATCTAAATCTAGTTTCCAAGGTTTGTACTAAACTTCCTCTGATACCAACTGTAACGCCCCGACCCCAGCTACCCAGAGCCGGTGCATTAATTACATAACATTGGCATGATCACAAGAAAGATCAAATCTCGAAAGATCGATTGGTTTAGTAGCCTTGGAAACACTAGATATATTCATAAGTTTTACATTACATCGTAAAATGAAAAACTACTACAACAACATAAAGTTTCCACAGTCCACACTATAATCCCCTCATAACATCCCTGCAGGTCATTCATAACTTACTTCTTCACATCCTGGGAAAAATAAAACATAGAAAAGGGGTGAGCTCAAATGCCCAGTAAGGATAACAATATAGCAGAACATTCAAAATAAGCGTAAACATTTAAGGCAATGAATTACTAAAGCAAAAGCCTTTTAAAATTGAACTTCAACGTAGTATGGCAAAAGTAAAATGAAATAATGCCATTTACTTGTTCACATGGATATTCTACTAATCGAATAATCACATGCAATATCAATAACCACTTTCATAATTATGGAATGCATAATGCCAGACTATCATAACCACATAGCCAAGGCCTCGTGCCAAGACTACAAATAAGATTTTGTCAAGGCCTTGTGCCAAGACACTAGTTTGTCTCATGAGACCTACCGATGCATCGAGGAGCTATAGCGGGCTCCACCCGTCACTTATTAAGTCCAATGCATTCCCATATGAAAAGGTTTAAACATAACATAAACATTCGTATTAAAACTAGCATACAAAATGTCAATAATTTCACCATAAACTATGAATGGTATAAAAATAGCACATCCATAGTCAAACATATCACAAAACCTTCAATACAATATAGAAGTTTTGTATCATAATAAATCAACTTCAAATAATCTTAAAATCCATCAAAGGATGTTGACATAGATGAAATCAAAATTCTTTTTAAAGTAATATCTCCTTTCATTTTGAAACCATTTAAGATCCATATAAAATAAAACATTTTCTTTGAAAATATTCTTATAAGCTTGTAAGGAAATCTTTGAAGATTTTATAACGGCGTAAAATAACCGCACCCGCCGTATAAGTTAAAAAAAACATTCTTACCTCAGTTCTATCGAAAAGGTTAAAAAGGACCTTGTTTTGAAAACGACGGAAAGATTCCTTTATAAACCTCTTATAAAAATTCAAACAAGGGTATAAATGACTTTAACCCATAAAAAATGTTTTGATATACATTTTTAAGAAACATGGATGTGGATGATAAAGATATCCCAGTAGATTATTACGTATAAACAACCTCGGATAATGAAGAGATTGTGAAATAACCCTTACCTTGTACTTTTCCTTGGTTGTGGTAGGTTAACCTCCTGTATAATGGTGAAATAATTGTTATTAAATTATACAAGAATCATATACATTAATATGATATCATATATGATCTTTTAATATTGATTTGATAATAATATCTTAGTATTATCGTTGTTTCGGGTGTTAACTTACTTGTTTTCTTTCATATGTTTTGTTACGTAAGACATGTTTGTAAAGGATAGGTTGTATATTATTCATATCCAGAATGATATCAAGTCCTTAAACATCATTTTTAAATCATAAAATGATAATTACGCTTTAATGGTTACGATGGAGAATGAATCTCATCGCGTTCGTGGAGACGGTAGTCCGTACGTACGCACGAGCGACAATATCATTCTTTTGATATTAAAATAATATATAAATGGATGGTATATCATATATACAGAATCATTAACATGTTATATTTATTATTTACATGAGTTACACATCATTATTATACCCATCCAAATAATATTATATTGAATAACAATTACACCACGACGTGGAGACGGTAAGCCGTACGTACGCACGTATGGTGACATGTTATTCAAAGGGTGGATAGAATACTGAATATGATTGTACCATATTTATAATAACATCACAGTATATGTGAGATACTGGAGTTATTATTTCAGAATGGTAAGAACAAAGGAAGAAGAAGTGGAAGAAGAAATGAACTTAGAAAAGGGTGGTGAGATCATTACCTCTTCTTCGGGTTCTTCCTTTTGATTTGATCAAAAGGGCTCCTTAGGTTGGCTTTCTGATCAAACTAAGACCTCTAGGTTGTATTGAGGGATGTTGGGAGAGTATTTGGGCAGAGTTTGGCCGAACCAAAAGGCTTTAGAGGTGTGAAGAAATGAGAAGGAGGAGTGCCCTTTTATAAGAGGGGTGAGGGGCACCTTTGGAAAAGCTAGAAATATTAATTTATAATAAATTCATATTCGGTTTCTAAAGGCTCCAAAGTTGACTATTCAAAGGATGAGGTGGGGATAGGTCTAAAACAACTCATCCAATAGAATTTAGACAGGTTTGGGTACTTATATTAACCTTATCTTTAAGTATTAACTCTAAGTTAATTAGTTTCACTTTTACAATGTCTCTTTGTAATTTTATATAATATGGTTAATAAACTTACTATATACATCCAAGCGACCCCCAAGTGGTCCATTAATGATTAACCTATCATAATATAAGTCTCTTGGCCGAACCTTAGATTTTTAGGAATTTAATATCAATTAATAATATAATATTTGTTTTAAGAACTCTTTTATGTCAATTTTGACACTATTCAATAGTTGATTTTTGTGAAACTCATAACAGATTGATTACTTCGAACAAAGTCCATTAAATCAATCCTAATATATCATATTAGCCTAGAAAATTAGTTTAATTCATTAAAAGTTTCATATTATATTTATTTGGGTATTTATAATATCAATTATTTTAATTTTTCACTATTATAGTAATTACTGCATCATCATTGTGTCATAAATAAAATAACTTATTTATTGTCTAAAAATTATAAATAAAATATCATTATGTATGAAATCTTTTTATCTTTCTAATGAATATTTATAATCGAAAATCCAACATGTATAACCCTATGTAAAAATTGTTCTTCTAAAAGATATATGCTTGTGTCATTTTTGTATTCATTTTAACTTAATTAAAATAAAATGTCATTATCACTTACAAGTGGATCCATGGGGTCCCAAAATTGACACAAAGATGCCCATGGTCGACCATGTATCAACCAATAGGGTTAATACACGTTTTAGGGTAATTTTTTATTATTATAATATTATTTTTTTAACCCTTATTTACCGGATTTACCCTTTAACCATGGTAAATAAAATATTTACCGCAGTAATTATTCAAAATGTCTAAAAATAAAAGTTACCTATTTACATAATTTGGACATCCTGATTCCAAATATGGAATCCATTTTCCTAAATTCAAAACACAGAAGTGGCAGAAATTAATTTAAAATTAATTCCCGCTGTTAAAACAAAAAGCGTGTTTTTAAGAAATAATAACTATCAAAAGATTGACACTTGTTTATGTTCGGTTTAATTGTAAAATTATGTCCAATGATAAACATTAAATTGAATGGTAAAAATATATTCTAAATATACTTTAAAACCATTCAAATTCATAATTTATCACTATTAATTATTTTGATTAAAAAAGTTGTTTTTAATTAAAATTTAGAAATTTTCACTATTCATCAAAATATGAAAGTTATCCGAAATGTACCAAAATTTCACCCTAGGCTAATTTTGATATTCCGAATCCAAAAATGAAGTCCATTTTGAAATATAGAATATTTATGATTTCAAAAAGTAGGTATTACTATTCACAACGGCTAGTTTAATTAGTTGTGGTGTGTGTTAGAACTCGAGGTTGCGTACAACACACGCTATCGCATTATTCGAAGGGAAACGTACCGTAGAAGCTTGGGATGTTTCATTTTAAATTTTTGATGTCCCCATTTAGTCAAAAAGTTTAAAATATAGTATTTAAAAATGGTTCACTATTAAAATTTGATAAAAGTGCAATACTGAAAATGAATTTGTTCTTGCATTATATCTAAGAAACTCATAATATGGAATCTAAAATTATAAGGATTATATAAAGTTTAAAATTTAGTCAATAATATTATTAACCTCTTTTGAATGGCTTTTTCCTTTGGTAAGTCATGGTGTGATTGAACTCGGTGTTGCGTGTAGTGCAAGTTATTGAATTATTTTGAAGAAATAACACACTATGAAATCTTGGGGTGTTACAGGATCGACCTTTAGTCATCCAATTTAATTTTGGAAGGTGTTAGTGTAATTTTATAATCTTATATTTATCATTAATTACCCGATTAACCTTTAACTACAGTAAATAAAAATTACCGTAGTTACTGTTCAAAATATTAAAAAAAATCAAACTATTAACATAATTTGGACACAATGAATTAAAATATGGAATCCATTTTTCAAAATTCAAAACACGGATTTTCCGTAATTAATTTAAAATTAATCTTATCGTTAAGAAAACAGGTTTTAAAAGATAAAACATTGGCAAAGATTGAAATGTTTTTACCGATAAATTCAATGTAAAATTAATTGTAATGACCTAAATTATATTAAATGGTAGAAATATATTATATTTATACATTAAAACCATTCAATATTATAATTTTAAAATATAAATTATTGCGATGAAAAAAGTTTTTTTAATTAAAATATAGCGTTTTTTTACTATTCATTAAAATATGAAAGTTATCAGAATAATATGAAAAATTTATCCAAAGTATATATTTATATCTTGATTCCAAAGAAGAATTTAATTTTGTCAAATTGAACTTATAAACTTGTCACAAACTAGATTTAAATTGGGTGGGCGATCAAAAGGTGGAAAAAAATACATTTTTCTGAAAAATACTTATTTTACCCGAAAAATTTATTTTGTTATCATACCATGTTCTAGAACATCTGTAAGATGAATAATAATGTTATAAAATTCCAAATTTTTTTAATAAAATTCATTACGGCTAGTCCATAATAATATCATAATAATATATCGTTGTTTAGTGAAACCCGGTATTGCGTACTACACACGCTGTCGAGGAAGGTCGTGATTGCATGTAATGCAAGCCAAGTCAGGGATGCGTGTAGTGCAAGCACGTTTTGGTGTAGCATACAACATAATACATCAATGAAATTAAAAGGAATATTTTTCCTAAAATATTGTGGTGTTACAATATGACAATCACTTAACCACTACGGATAGTTTTATTGGGAAGTACCCCCAGATCCACATGGCTTTCAAGGAACTACGAGCTCACTGAGAGAATTATCTAAACACTATTTTAATTTCCCATAATCATCATCAAACCAAGAATCCTAAAGGACTTAGATAAATCAGGACTTCCCCTTGTGACTCAAATTTCTTCATGAGGTGTGCTTGCCAGGAACACTACCTATAACTAGAATGTCAAGTCCCAACAATCCAAGCTCTAGACTATCCTGACTCCTCCCCAAATTGCATAACCCAAAAAGAGTGAACCTCCATATGATACCATTTTGCAAAGAACTGTATCTGGTTACCATCAAAATGAGCACCAAGCCCTCCCCGTGACAAGGCACGAAGGGATTTTCCAATCCCCATGGTATGTCAAAAGTTCTTGGGTACCAAAAATTTAATATTTGGAATGATTTACCCTATTTTATGAACATACAAAAAAATCCATTAAACCAAGTCTACATTTTTTAAACCAAACCATGTTTTACAAAATTTCATAATTTTGTTACACCATTTATAACAACACAAAATCACTATAAAAAATAAAGAAACCCAAAATGGACATCCAAAAAACAATCTTCATGGAATGATGCACTGACCTCAAGCCATATCCACAAGACAACACCATGAATAACCCCTAGAAACCCAAACCATTGGAGCAAAAGATGTACCCAAACCTGTGACACAAATAAAAATTTCTAATTACAAACAAAGGTGTAAGTAGGGTGTGATATAAATCCCAGTAGGATACCACCCCTAATTGATTCCATGTTATAAACATTCAAATATGAAAATCTTTTATGTTTGCATAACGTGAAATTCTAGCAATAATTTCTAAAAGATTAAACATTAAATAAAAATAGTTTTCAAGTGGGATATTTTAAAGAATCAAATATTTTAAATAAAATAGAAAATATATTAAATTTTCTAGAAAAATATTCCATATTCCTTGGGTAGTTACAAATAATCCCATGAGCACAAGAAACAGAAAATATTCTCTAGGCACTAGCTCATTGTGGGTCATAGGTACCTCATATCTTGGTGAATGTAACAATCCCAATATCTGTTCTCATGCACACAAGCCACTAGTAGGGATCATACCCATAAACTAGTGGTCTCACATCATCATAATCATCATCATCATAGTTTATTTAGTGTTGTAAGTGTCAAAAATTCTATATGAAACTGAGGTCAAACCCCACGGGATCACGTGCATACCAGTACAAGTCTACCAATTTAGAGACCTGGGATTCCATCTTGTGCTCAAACAATTTCAACAAGCCATGAAATATAATTTTCACATGAAAATACCACTTCCACATCACACAATCACCAAAAATAATACATAAAACTCACATAAAACTCTTTTCACAAGAAAAATTCATTTTCCACATCATACTCGCACAAAAAATCCCAAGAACAAATTTTTCACCATTCATTCAATTTGATAAATCATTTAAGCAATATATAAAACATTCTAAAAATGGGTGACATCCTAATTCACCACTTTACCTTTAAAAACTCAATCTTAAGTGATTATAATCACCAAAAAAGTACATTTATATCACTTTCAGACATTGTTTAACACAATAAAAAATTTACAATATTAATAAAACAATCTCTAGGGGTATATCCATGTTTCTCACACAAAACCTATTTGAAAACCATCTTTCATGGCCAAAATCACACCAATAAAACTCCGAAATAGAATCTACATCCCTTGATATATTGATTAAACTACTCTCAAGTGCTATATAATTATCTCATATAATACCACAAAAGATATACATGAAAAAAGGCATTTTCATAAAACACATTCAAAGAGTACAATATGGTTTTACACATAAAACCCTTTCAAAAAACCCCTTTTTTGTCACACATGACACAAAATATCTACCAAACTAGAATTGGAAGCCCCTTTCAGAAACTAATAAATCACATTCATGTTTTATTAAACTACAAAAAAAGATACCATATGAGTTACATTTGAAAAATTCACAAAATCAAACCACAATGTAACTTAAATACTAAATTCTTAAATAATGAAACCTAAAACGGTTTTCAAAACAAAAATGATAGATTAAAAATATTAAAAATTATTAAATCATGCAATCTAACTCATCAATAATTGTTACACAAAGAACCACCAACCTAATGTGGAAAAACCACCAAATCGTTGTGAAAAACATCAACTGTAACACCGCCGCACATCAAGGTACTGAAAAGCATCCTAAAACCTCATGATTTCACCAAAAAGGCACAAGGTCAAACCCTAGGCACGAAACCTAGCTACTGGACACATTAGAACTCATGAATGGGTGAAATAAAACCACATTAAAGGGATTAAATCAAAGAGATAATTACTTACTTGCATGGTTTTGATGTTTCCCCATGAAATATTCCTTATAAATTGAGTTCCAATGGAGGGAGAGAGAACTTGGAGGCTTTCCATGGATGTAGGGAAAAAATGGAGAAAATTGTAGTAGATTTGGGTCTATTTGAGAGGGGAAAATTGGAATTACAAAATTTTTTAAATGACCTTAACACCCTTGCATGATTTGCCTGCACAGTTTACTAAACCATGCAGCCAAACCATGCGGCATGATCAGGCCACCAAATAAGGTGATGTTTTGCCTCCAATTTTGGGGGTGTCCAATAGGGAAACCAAGGGGGAATGATAGGACAAGGATAGGGGTGAAAAATTACAAAAACAAAGGACTCTTATTAGCCCAGAACTCATCCAACTTATGGGTACAAACCACCTCAACAAGTTACCCCACAAGTGGTTACACTAGGAGTGTCACTAATCCTACTCGAAAACACCACAAACTCACACCACCTTCTTGAAAATAGAGGATTCCAAATACAATCCATGACCCCCATGACTAACGTCGCAGATCAAGAAAACAAGATCCACCAAAATTTTCAAACCAAAACAACAGGAATCCATGAGAAGCAAAGAACCAAACGTGGATTTAAATGAATAAAGGAATTGAATATCTAGGTGTGACATTGTGGATAACACAAGATGAATAGTTATTTTATCAGACTCTGTATGGAAAAACATGATCAAAATCTATAAAAGGGGAAACATGGTGATCAAAAGGAAGATGAACTGACAACTATCTACTAGAACGATGAAGGAGTATTAGAGTATGTATAAGCATTTCAATATGAATAGTTTTCAAATTTAACCAAAAATCATGGTTTTCATATTTTAGCCGCACGATGGCGCAAAATATGTACCGAACATGAATCATATACTATACTAATCTACAAAATTCATGGTTAGACCTCACTTTTAGAGAAATAGTGTTCCAACCATGAAAAACACTATAGATAACAATTATAATATTTTTCATCGATGTGTGTCCCCTAGATCATGATTTGAAAAATCCATGCATCCTGTTTCACCCAATTGTTCATCCAACCATAGTTTGGAGCGATCGGTCAGGCTGGGTTGCACAGTTTCAACTAATTTCATGGCCCAGTGTTTTTACCCATTGATCAGGGTTCGAATATTTGAAAAATTAACGAACACTAACACATCCCTTTTAACCATAAAGGATATCCATAATGGGTCAATAATAAACAATTTTACCAAAATTAAAAGAATCCATACATAAGAAAAAATAATGGATCATAAATATACTAAATTATAATCATGACATAATTTTGACTCTAAAATTTTATCCTCCACATATATTTCAACATAAAAATATGACTCATATTTCAATAAAAGATGATTTTTCCTTAAAAAAGATATTAGAATATTAAATTTTACATTAGGAAAATTATTTGTTTTATATTATTTAAAAAATTAATGTTTTCTATATTGAGTGAACTTTTTAATAGTTTATCCCCATATTCCTTATGTGTGTTCCTGATATTTTTTGTTTAACAATTCATTCTTCAAGTATCATACCCTTGTAAATGACTTTTAATATTAAAATTAATTTATAATGGTGTAATATAAATTTCACCTACCATTAAATATTACATCAGTTCCTGAATTTTCTCATCATTTATCAGGATTTTAATGCACAAAAAAGTGATAAATTACCTTAACTTACATTTCTTCCCCAAAGTGGGACATCTTTTAATTTCATTTATACGGAATATTTTTTTTTAAATTTATTGATAGAAACGAATTTAAAATCATAAAAAATTATAGTTATGTATTAATATAAAAATATCCTGATTAATCCAATGCAATTTGTGTAGAAATATTGACTATTCATTATTTTTACCAGATCTATTAATGGTGTTAATAATCATATTTTTCAATATAAAAAATTCCTCCACCAATTTATCTTTAATAATTAAACTATCTTATAATATATTTTCAATTTTTTTAATAAATATTATCTCACATTATTTTTCAACTAGTTAATTCCCTAGATAATATCACATATAAAATTGATAGTTTTTAAAATAATAAATCTGTAAATTCATTTAGGGTTGAAATTAGTTGAAAAACATTCCCATTAACTTCATCATTCATTCAATTAGTTATATTATTCATTTTTATATAATAGGGTAGTGTAAATAATATATGAGTAAAATTAGTTATATAATATTTTACAAACTGATACATTGTCATTTTTTATTTTAATTTAATAAATGATCATTTATAGCTTGAAATGAACATAATGCCGAGTATAAATGAAATGTGATACTCCATTAAAATATTATTTTAACATAACAAATATAAACTAAATATAAAATTGGGGTAAATAAGTATGACTAAATCGGGTATGAGAAATATATACTTTAAAAATTCTCATTGGATATCAATTTATTATAAGTAAAAATAATAATCATTTGAATATAAATAAAATGTTTTAGGAAACATTGTTTTTAAAATAAAATAGTATTGTAGTTTCTTTCATGCATTTGATAAAAATATTTTTTTTAAAATTTTAGAAAATTTATTTGATAAAAGTAAATAAATTTGTTGTATAATTATATCAAAATTTTCTTTTAGATATTTTTGGGGATTTTTCTAAAAAGACTCATCTTCTAATGAACGTTAAATAATAATGATTTTTAATAAAATGTTCTTTTTCATTTAAATTATTTGAACTAATAAATTATATTTTAAATTGGATTTATATTAAAATTAGATCATTTATATTATAATAGATAAAATTTATGTTGGTGGAATAAATTTAATATTAAATATCTAAATTAAACACCTCTATAATTATGATAATTTTCTCATTGGAAACCCTCCCATTCATCACGTGTAAGTGTATAATTTAAAAATGGATTCTATCACATCCATGAATTGAATTTTTAAAAATATATTCCTTAATTTAAATTAGAATAATTTATAATATCCAATAACATCAAGATAATTTTATAACATTATGAATAGTATAATAATTCAAAATTAATTAAGGTGGATAATATAAAAACTAATTTAACAAGGTTTTAATTAAAAAAATGAGAGTAAAAATGTACTAAAAACTTGTTCAAACACTCTTACTATCCCATATTTAGATTTTATAACCTATATTTTTTGTAATGACCCATTTTTTATTGTTTTTTTAGGATAAAATATTTATTATAATTTATTCATTCCAAAAAATCATGTAACACACTATAATGATAAAGGGTTCAATGATTAAATGATATGACTCATGTTAACAAGGTGAACCTTCCATTTCAGAAGCCTAGTTGATTAAAACTCCATATTTAAGCTTGTTTGTGTCGGTGTAATGATCTGGATGGGTGAACTTCTGGGATGTTTCTAAGTGTGTGTGTGAGTGATGACATGGAACACTAGAAAGGACATGTGTTGGCATGTGGGGACAATTATTAGTCAGTTGACTTGTTCAGGCATGTGGTTGGGCCCCAGGGTGGGGACCACATGTCTACAACGCAACTGGTGGTAGCTGGTGGGCCAAGACTCAATTTTCATGTTGTGGACGGGTGTATGTGCTGTCACTGGGGCCCAATTGTCACAATTCATATACGTCATCACTCACTCTTATTAATGGTCACCCCTTCACATCCACATTTCAATCTTAATATTAAATTTGGATTATTAAAAGAATTATAAAAATGAATTTTATTAATCCCCTACTAACAACCTATATCATTTTTCAACATAGATCCTTCATTTTAATTATTTATTTGAAAACCTAAATAGTTCGTCCAAAAATAGGCAAAATTCATAAATAAACATTTTTATATTATTTCATGTTTCACATCGTTAATTTTTTATTCATAATTAAATTTAAAAAATTGTATCTCCAATATACATACAATAGTTTTTTATAATTACAATAACTATTTTTTTATCCTATTCCAATAAATGGGAAATAAAATCATTGATTGTCTCTACAGTGGAGTACAGTGTTGTGATCACATGTAACTCATTTTTCATAATCACCAATTTGGTTTGGAAATAGTTATGAATATAATATTTATATATAATATTTATGATATTAATATAATTAGATAATTATATTATCACAAATAGCCTAAAAAATACCATCCCTTTGAAAATAAGATATTGTTTCTTGTGTGTACGACAGACGATTGTCTAATTAAGCGACATGATTATTTTTCAAAAAAAATTTACAATAAAGGTAATAAAGATAAACTTAATTAATATAATAGATATATTTTATATAATATAAATTATTTAAAACTAATATATCGTATAATTTCTTACCCTTCTACCAATTAATTGAATGATACTGTCGCTTGTTTATACATATGGACTACTATATCCTTGATGTAATGTGATTCATTTTCCTTTACCAACTTGTAATAATGGTTATAATAATGTATACAATGTGTAAATATTATATTTATAAAATTATTATCATTATTATTATTATGTATTTATATATAACGTAGATGAACTGGAACATTCCTGAAAAAAACACAAGAGATAACCAGACAATTTTCAACTAAATCAATGAATATAGTGAAATATTATTTTTATTCAGGCTGTAAAATGTTATATGTGGATAATATTTGATATTATAAATATTATTTTGGTTGTAGTATAAATTTATTACATTATAAAAAACATTATACAAGAGGATAATGAATATTCAATAAAAGGAAATCAAGTGGTAAGTGATTTTCCTCAATTTATATTTTCTTAGGGCATATATGTTAATTTGAACATATTCACTTTATTGTGGTTTATAAATAACCGATTGGATATATTAAACCTGAATAAATATTTATTCATGATTATTAATGTTTTACTTCATGTTTATTTTAAAATGGGTTACAGTTTAAAAGTTTCCAATAAGGTAATGGTAATTATATAATATGTATTTCTTATGTGATTTATTTTTTTTCTATTTAAACAATAAATTTTATATTATCATTTTTCATTGGAAATTATATTTCTCCAAAAAATAAATATTTTTTTATAATGGATTTTATTATTTCATAATGTATATCGCATTTCTATATATGGATTTTTTTGTGAATGTTTTTTTGATTAACTGGAGAAATGGTGATAAATATGAATCCTTTACTTAATGTGAGTATTTGATTATATAGAATATTGACTCATTATTTGATTTAATTATTTAATATATGAAGAACCATATGTACATGAAATTAAGTGCTGGTCCTGGTTATAGATAGCCCCTCGATGAATCGACATGTATCATGAGATAAATCAGATGACCAAATCGAATTTGTTTTTACCAGTTGTTTAATTTGTATTATTATGATTCTTGATAGTAGATGTGTCATGATTCATGATATCATGAAATCTAATATTGGTGATTTTCCTTTTTTATAATTCTATTATTATTTATATTCATGATATTTGACTATTGATATTATCCTTGAGTGCATTTTATTTTTAGTTTATTGATATAATGTTATCTATTTTCAATTATTTTCCTTTAAATTTTGATTATGCATGTCCAATTATGATAGTAATGTCAGGGATTAAATAGAATGCTTTCTTATTTATTTAAATATCCATAGCAATGATTCCTAATTTATTTAGGATAACATAAACTATTTTTAATTTTTAATGAGAAATTGATCTCACCCATATTTTTTCTCTTTTCCATATGATATATATAAGAAATATTTGAAACAGTTTCTTCGACTCAGGTCATTTTATTTAGTTATTTATTATGATTTCTTCTACTCGAGATGTAAAATGGGTGTCATGTGTTTATATGGTTCTTCAATAATAATATTAAATTTTCTTATTTCGTATATGATCACATGTATCTAGTTCTAATGTATTAATTTATACACAAGCTTTGGTTTAATGGTGTCCGAGTCACTACATTTTGTATCATATAAATTTTAGAAAAAAAATTTGGAACTAGATTAATCAATACCTAGTTTAAAAAATGATAACCTATGATGAAATTTTTGGGCAATTATACATGAATATCAAGTTGTTTTGGTAAATTAGATATTATTTGGTTTTCCTTGAAATAAATCCCTCTATACATAATATATGCACACATGGTTCTGGCATAGAGATACCTAGGGGTAATAATTCACAAAAAGTGAAAAATGTCTTGATTCAACAATTAGATGGTACATGAAAATTGGCCTTATATAACACTTGGCTCGATACTCTTGAGGTACAGTCTTAAGATTATTCAAATTTTTATTACAAACCATAATGATGGACTTGAAAATATAAATACCCCAGAAAAACCGTGATCATGATTCAAATATTACAAATGCATACATTAGTGATTTATGTTTATTTCTATAGCATATATTGAATTATCCATTATGATTTAAAAATCATAATTTTATGATCTCATCTAGTGTATTCCATTGTCTAGAAATGGTTCCTGAAAGTATGTGGGGTATCCATACTCACTGTAATTGAAGACATTTACCCACATAGATAGAAAATAAAATTGTAATTATAAATTAATAGATCGTGGATAAATTAGGAAATATTAAACAGGTTCTCAAAAATTACCTTTCCAAAATAGATAAACCTGTTGTTTTATAGTGGGAATACCCAATTAGGAATCGGTTTAGGAAATAAAATCCCCCATAATTTAGTTAAACACAATGTCCATTGGTGTTTTATCAACGTATAGTTTCTGTTGACAAGATATTCATGGACATTGGACGAGATGAAAAGGAAAATTTTACAATTTTAGTGTATTTTCTCAATTTAGATATATATTAATAGTGGTTGTTGATTTAAAATTATTGGTATGAAGAAAAAGAATATCATAAGTAATTAAAATATTTTAGGGGGAATTATTCAAAAAACAAAATTACCTAATGAAAAAAATTATGATGATAAATTTACCTACCATAAATAAAAGGGAATAAGAAACTGTTATAGATTATGAGTGTGACATCCCATTACCTTGAACATGTATGCTTTCCCACTAAATGAGTTCACTTTTTGTGGAGTTTTTAGATGAAAAATTCTAGATTTATTGTAAGATGTATGTGGATTTCATCTCATGTAACTAGGTTACACTATTTTTAATGGTTGTTGGGTACATGTCATGAGAAGGGTTCATGCCATGAAAAGTTACATGATGAGAATATCTTTTACACATCCAGAGTTAATTAAAGATATAATTTAATTGTGAGGTGACAGTTTTTTTAGTGTGTTTGGAAATCATGGATTTTAGGATGTGATATGGTGTTTCACATCCTGTAATTTCAAAATTATGGATTTTTAGAGAACTTTTTGGTATTTGAGTGCCCATTTGGCTGCCGGTTTTCCTTTTCTCTTGACCAAGGGTTTCTCTAAGAATATTTTTAAAGACACTGGTCCTTCCGGATCGATCATTTCGGCATTCAATATTCATTGTAGTTTTAGTGTATCTCTATGTGCCAGTGGACTTTATTCTTCTTGATTTACATTGATCAAGAGAGCACCTATGAGTTTTTTTATCAGATTTGTTTGTCATAATTGGTGTTTATTAGTGTCTTCTTCCAGATCTATTACGCGATCTCATTCTGAAGGTCATTCCATTATTGGATGTGGTGGTACATGTAGAGACCCGGAGCATGACGTACATGGACATTACATTACTTTTTTGGAATACTTAATACATAACAAAAACAAACACACAATGATTGTAATAGTTTAGTGTCTTTGGAAACTCGAAATATAATCTTCTAATCGTGGTAAAAGATCTTTAACATCTCCATTAATGATCTTCCCCCTTTTTTCTTACCTAAATCCTTTCTTTAAATCCTGGGGAAAGGAAAACATATAAAGGGTGAGCTCAAATCCTAAGTAAGGGTAAGCATAGAGAACATAAAACAATCCTTAGACATTTGAATGTAAAATGAACATGAGCATAAAATCAAAAAATCAAAATCATGAGAAATGACATAAAACATGGAAGTACGTAAGGCATAGATCATGAAGAAACATTAATCATGATAATTTAGCATGGGAATAAAACATGTAATTGTGGCAACCATTCATCACATGTTATGATTTCTATAGTATCCAAGGCATTGCTGCCAAGACCATCTTAGTGGACAAAGTCCCTTTCTGAATCGAGTTCACTCCTCATTCTAGTCCTGTATTACTGAACCGGTTTAACATGTCGTTCCATACATGTCTATATCATGAGATATAAATCATTACCCAATACATTAGAGGGAGATATAGGTCCCACCCATCTCATAATGAGATCATTATTACTTGTGCCACAAAATTTACATAAAACATTCATCATAACCCAATGAATAAAATGGGTTTCATAAATATCATCCCATCATCTCATAATCCATATAATACAAATGTACATTTCATCATAAGAAAACTGAAACCATTTAAATCATAGAGACATTAAACTTGAAACATACACATATGATATAATGTCATCTTAGATGGAAAATGTTTTTGATAAAACATTTGAAATGAATCCTTGAGGAAAATATATTTTCTTCTTCAAAATCATTTTCTTTTCACAAAATGACATGGGATTTTAAATGAAAAGAATTTTGTTAAAAAGTAGTCATAAAATCTTGTCGAGTATGCTTCATGAAAATGAGGTGTTATGAAACCGTAAAAATCTGTTCACGCCGATTAAGTTAAAAAAACATTCTCCTCGTACTTTTGTCGGAAAAGTCAAAAAGTACCTCGTAACGTAAAAAAAAGATTCCTCACATACCATGTAGTAAAATACAAAATGGGTAAAAAGGACATTAAACATACATAAAAACAATTTTAGAAAACTTGGACTTGGATGATAACAATAACCCCAGCAAATACTTATGAACAAACAATCTCGGATAAGAACGAGATTGGAAAGGTTGTCCCTTACCTTAGGTCTGATATGCTTCGTACGTATCCGATCCTCCTGTATAATGATTTAAACAATTTAATTGACTTATTACATATTCATATTCTTTGTTATGATATCATATATGGTTCACTTATGACTTTAAAGTACCCAATATTTTGTAAGTTCCATGTTAAAGTAGCGTTTTGGGTAAAATCGTTTTATTTATCGTACATGTATGGACTTGTTGTTCTTGAAATTATTACTTATAACCTGATTTACTTAATTACATAATTTAAAAAATTATTTATATGTAATATATATTCATCATATACATATATATATATGATAGATCGTTAAATGGAATGAAATACACCATTCATGGAGACGGTAGGCTGTACGTATGCATGAACGCTGATTTCGTTTCCTTATTGAATTGAATGGAATTAAGTAGATGAAATACATATATATATTTATAAATATAGTATCATTATTATGCCATATATTTCATGATTACTTATTATATATACTTTATAATCATTCATTAATGGTTAATCATTGAGAATGAATCTCATCGAGTCGTGGAGACGGTAGTCCTTACGTACGCACGAGAGATGATTTAATTACCATGATCGTGGAATTGTATTGAAGTGTATATATAATATTTTAGAATCAATATCACTTTAAAATAATCATATATAGTCATTATTTACACCATTATACCCATCCCGATACGGTGGTGGTGGAAAATATATTACACCACGGCGTGGAGACGGTATTCTGTACGTACGCACGCGCGGTGATTTCGTTTTCCGTAGGATGGATAGATGGTGAAAGAGGGTTTCTTCATAATTATAATAAAATATCTGTATATTAGTGATACTGATGTTATTACTTCATAATGAAACATCTAAAGAAGAAGAAGTAGAAGAAGAAATAAATTTGAACGAATCGGCAATGAATATTACCTCTTCTTTCGACATGACTTTTTGAAACCTCATCTTAGGGCACTAAGATTGGTCTTTGAAGAAGACCAGAACCTCCAGGATGTTTCTAGGGAAGTGGAGAAGAGAAATTGGCAGGGTTTTTCCAATCTTGAAGGCTCAAAGTGGTGTGAGGAAGAAAGAGAGGAGGTGCCCTTTTATAAGGGAGGAGAGGGGAACCTTTGGAATAACTAGAAATATTATTTTATTATAATGTCATATTCGGTTTTTAATAGCTCCAATTTGATTTATTTTGAATCCAAGGAGGGGTTGGGTCGAAATCCTCTCATCCAATAGAATTTAGACAAGTTTAGGTTTCTATTTTAACCTTATCATTTAGGTTTAACATTAAAATAAATAATTTTTCTTTTACCGTGTCTTCTTGTTTTCTTACACTATAAGGTTAATAAACATACTATAACAAGACAAACAAACCCCAAGTTGTTTATTATTAATATATATAACCTTATCTATGTCATTTGACCAATCCTTATATTTTTAGGAATAAAATAACAATTAATGTTATAATATTTGTTTTAAAAACTATTTTTTGTCAATTTTGACACTATTTGGTAAATGATTTTTTTGTGAAAATCATAACAGAATGATTAGTTCGAAAAAAGTTAATTACATCAATATTAACGTTTCATATTAACCTAGAAAATTAGTTAAATTCACAAAAATTCTCAAATTACATTTCTTTGGGTATTTATAACATCAATTATGTCAATATTTCTTTAATAAGATAATTACTCTATCATCATTGTGTCATAAATAAATTAAATTATTTAATGTCTAAAAATTATAAATAAACCACCATTATGTATTAAATCTATTTATCTTTCTAATGAATATTTATAGTCGAATTTATCTTATGTATAACCCTATATTAAAAAAGATTTAGTTATTAAACATTGATTTTAACTATTTTAACCATTCTTTAAATAAATTAATAATAAATGTCCAAATCTAATCCAGGTGGGGCTAAATGGTCATATTTTATTCCTATGGGTGTTTTTGGTCGATTTACACTTATCCAATAGAATTAGGACATGTGTTAGGGAAATAATAATATCATTTTTACTCTTAATTACCCTATTTACTTTAAACCATGGTAAAAAAAGTAAAAAGTTACTATTTATCAAAAATTATTTTCATCTCATTGAACCACATTTTAGTCCTTGATATAAACTGTGTCTCTCGGATTTTTGAAATTCGACTCACAGAAGCGGTAAAAGTATGTTTTATGCGAATTTGCAAATTCTCCTAGGAGGTGGGTAAAAGACGGTGAAAAGTTCACTAAAATTTTTATATATCTAAAATTATTATAAAATGACTCCAATGAATTAATTTGAACTTATATAGGTATTATGTATCAATTTTAACCTAAAATAAATTTAAATACAATAAATAATTATTTAAATAAAAAGTCGGTTTTTAAATAGTAACCCAGTGTTTTCACTATTCATCAAAAAATGAATGTTTTCAGAAAAATACCAAAATTTCACCCTAGGATAATTTCGATATTCTGAATCCAAAAATGATGTTCATTTTGAAAGATAAAATTTATAAAATTTCAAAAAGTGGGTATAACTATTCATAACGACTAGTTTATATAACATATCATTGTTTAGCGAAACTCGGTATTGCGTACAACACCCGCTATCGTGGAAGGTCGCGATTGAGTGTAATGAAAGTAAAGTCCAGGATGCATGTTGTGCAAGCTCCTTTTGGTGTAGCATAC
The DNA here is from genome assembly GCA_963277665.1 of Viscum album. NCBI lineage: Eukaryota > Viridiplantae > Streptophyta > Magnoliopsida > Santalales > Viscaceae > Viscum > Viscum album. The sequence goes on along the minus strand of OY728126.1, from coordinate 1,709,098,971 downwards.
AACAAAAGATATTAATGAAATTAAATTATAAAGAATATTTTTCATAAAATCTTGGGGTGTTACATTCTACCCCCCTTAAAATGAATTTCTCCCTCGAAATTCGTCGGGGTTATAAATGGTTTACTACTTGAAAGTTTCTTTAATAGAAACCGACATTTCAAAAAGGAATACCAAAACATGGATTTATAAACTAAAGTATGAAACTTAATGGTTACCCAAATTAACTAATCACTGGGCTTCCACATAAGAGAACATATGTGAAAATATGGATATGGAAGAGAAATCTAACCATCATGTTCTGATGGAGAGTGGTAGAGAACATGGCTATGAAAAAGCCAAAAATCACAAAGCCAAAAATCTGTGATGATCTAGGGTACCATCTGATTCATCGGATATAAGGGCACTAGGACAACATTTTTGGTTTTTAAGATCATTTCCATAATGTTGAAGAATTTGAATTATAATAAATACATACTTTATTTTGGTATAATCTCACCGTTGTTCATGCCTTGAACAATTTACACTTCATATCTTTAATAAATTAAGTTGAATTTGTCTTTCGAGAAGTTTTAGTAGATCATGTGATAGAATGACAGGTCATTCCATCTCTCTAAAACATAAGTTAGCAAAATTTATATACATAATTCCATATATGGTGAGATTAATAATATATGGTTCCAAAATGGAATTATACTTCGTCTATCATCCTGTATAATAAAATAAAACTAGTTTATACTAACCAGGGACTTTTTGTAGGACAGTGGTAGAAAATAAAGGCCTGTCGCACTTCAGTTGTGGGTTCGATTCCTACAACCTTATCTGACGTGACGGGTTGTCGCCCGTTCTACAGGTTGTACTTTTTTTCTTCTAAAAATAGAATACTAAATTATTTCCAACATAATCCATTACAATATTTAGTCTTATCCATAATATCATTGTCCATTCTCATACTATAGGGATAACGATTACCATAGATTTCATATAACAAGCATGTTAATACCATCGTTGATCCCCATATATCATAAGATATGTCTTGTTGGTCACATTCCAAACATTCAAATGCCTTAATCATGTATTCTCTTGAAAAATGAATACCCATTTAATCTTAGTGAAAACATGAGTGTTGTCAAAAGTTAACTCTTTCCACATACCAAAACCCCAAAATTCTATATACTCAAACCATGATATAACTATTTCCTTACATCGGTCATGAGCTCATGAATACTGTCAAACATTTCATTTTCACCTTATCCATTCATTATGTGCATATGATCTTATTTCCAAAAATTCCTCAATCACTTTACATGGTTACCGGTACCATAAAATTATTGAAAACCACAATAGACCAATACCTAAATATTCCAATATTCCGTGATACTATATACAACATTATTTTGGAATCCCATTATTTAAACACTTAATCATTCCACCACATCGGTGTCATATTCAACATCACCAATAGTGATCCCATGTGACTTCCCTTTGTCCTTTTCCTTAGGTGGTTGCTCATTTCGATCATCATTAACCCTTGGATTAGGGCATTTATTAGCAAAATGCCCTATTTCATTGCACATGAAGCATTGAAGTGTTGGTGGTGCATTCTATGAAGTCTTTTCTTTATTCACATCATTAGCAACCATTTTCCATTACTTCGACAATCAACTACTCGATGACCTTCTTTTCCACACATAAAACATTTTCTAGTCCCTATAAGACAATCTCCACCATTCTTCTTTCCACACTTTGAGCATAAGGAAAAATTCATCTTCTTTTCACCATTATTCTGAGATTTCTCCTTTAACTCCATATTTCGTTTCTTGTCAAAACCATGATATGGATATGTAACACCAACTTCTATTTCTACCTTGATAGCACAATACACAATTTCTTCATAGCTACTGAAGTCTCTTATAGCTAATACCCTTCAAAGATTTGGTTTTAAGCCACCGAAGAATCAATCAACTTTACTTTCAGGTTGGATGATAAAGCCAGATGCATACCTTGTAAGCCTGGTCAAATCCGCTTTGTATATACAAACAGATTCATCATCCTTTTGCTTAGTTCATGAAACTCATCCATCTTTGTTTGAAGAATACGAGGGAAGTACTTACTGAAAAATAAGTACTTGAACTCGTCCCATTCCATGGACTAAATTTCATCTATTGGCCTCGTATTATTGATAAGATTTCACCATTAATTAGCTTCACCTTCCAAACGATATACTACTAATATGAAATTATCATGTTCAGAACATTGAAGAACTTAAAATATCTTTTTAGTGGTACTGATCCATTGTTTAGCAACAAATGGATCAGAAGACCCACTGAAAGAAGGTGGACGTTGCCTGATTAAGGACTCAATAGAATATTGTTCCCTTTTCTGATCATTTGGAAGTCCATAATTATTCATAGCTTGTGTAAGTATAGAAATAATATTTTTCACTCCATCTCCCATAACATTTGTTTTTTCAGGAGGACAATCATTTCATTGTCCATTACGTTGATCAACATGGTTCCTTCGGGTTCCAGCTATCGTCTAAAACCCAAAAAGAATAGTGTGAGTGGAAAAAATCATGCTAGGGAAAACAATATAATAAAGCGGGAGTACCTTCAATATCTAACATCTTATGTTTAATTCTAAGATCATTATAGTAATTCTAGGCCTATAACCTATACTTATACTTAACCTTAGGGACATCCCTAGACATACCTTAGATATATCTCTAGGGATCTCACCAAAGTTATCGCACCCTAGTTTCTAAAGATTGACTAAACCTTTCCTCTAATACCAACTGTAGAGACCCGGAGCTTGACGTACATGGACATTACATTACTTTTGCAGAATACATAATACATAACAAAAACAGACACACAAGGATCATAATTGTTTAGTGTCTTTGGAAACATGGAATATAATCTTCTAATCGTGGTGAAAGATCATCAACATCTCCATTAATGATCTTCCCCGTTTTTTTCTTACCTAAAACCATTCAATAAATCTTGGGGAAAAGAAAACATATAAAGGGTGAGCTCAAATTCTCAATAAGGGTAATCATAGAGAACATAAAACAATCCTTATACATTTTAATGTAAATAAAACATGAGCATAAAATCTAAACATCAAAATCTTGATCAATGACATAAAACATGGCAGTATGTAAGGCATAGATCATGAAGAAAAATTAATCATGATAAATTAGCATGGGAATAAAACATGTAATTGTGGAAACCATTCATCATATGTTATGATTTCTATAGTAGCCAAGGCATTGCTGCCAAGACCATCTTAGTGGACAATGTCCCTTTCTGAATCAAGTTCACTCCTCGTTCCAGTCCAGTATTTCTGAACCAGTTTAACATTCCGTCCCAGCCATGTCTATCTCATGAGATATAAATCTTTACCCAATTCATTGGAGGGAGATATAGTTCCCACCCATCTCATAATGAAATCATTCTTACTTGTGCCAAAAACTAAACTTAAAACATTCATCATAACCCAAATAATAAAATGGGTTTCATAAATATCATCCCATCATCTCATAATCCATATAAAACAAATGGACATTTCATCATAAGAAAATTGAAACCATGTAAATCATAGAGACATTAAACTTGAAACATGCACATATGAAATAATTTCATCTTCTATGGAAAATGTTTTTGATAAAACATTTGAAATGAATTCTTGAGGAAAATATCCTTTCTTCTTCAAAATCATTTTCTTTTCACAAAATGCCATGGTATTTTAAATGAAAATTATTTTGTTGAAAATAGTCATAAAATCTTGTCGAGTAATTTTCATGAAAATGGGGCGTTATGAAACTGTAAAATTCCGTTCACGCCGTATAAGTTAAAAAACATTCTCCTCGTACATTTGTCGGAAAATTCAAAAAGTACCTCATAACATAAAAAAATAAAGATTCCTTACATACCATGTATTAAAAGACAAAATTGGTAAAAAGGACATTAAACATACATAAAAAAACTTTTATAAAACATGTACTTGTATGATAACAATAACCCCAACAAATACTTATGAATAAACAATCTCGGATAAGAAAGAGATTGGAAAGGTTATCCCTTCCCTTAGGCCTGATATGCTTCGTACGTATCTGAACCTCATGTATAATGATTTAAATAATGTCATTGACTTATTAAAGAATCATATTCATTGTTATGATATCATATATGGTTCACTTATGACTTTAAAGTACCCGTTCTTTTTTAAGTTCTATGTTAAAGTAGCGTTTTGGGTAAAATCGTTTTATTTATCATACATGTTTGGACTTGGTGTTCTTGATATTATTACTTATAACCTGATTTATGTAATTAGAGAATTTAAAACATGATTTATATGTAATATATATTCATCATATACATATATATATATATATATGATAGATCGATAAATGGAATGAAATACAGCGTTCATGGAGACGGTAGGTCGTACGTACGAACGAACGTTGTTTTTGTTTCCTTATTGAATTGAACAGAATTAAGTATATGACATAAATATACATATACATAAATCCAGTATCATTATTATGTCATATATTTCATGATTACATATTATATATACTTTATAATCATACATGAATGGTTAATCATTGAGAATGAATCTCATCGCATCATGGAGACGGTAGTCCGTACGTACGCACGAGCGATGATATCATTCCCATGATCGTGGAATTGTATTGAAGTGTATGTATAATATTTCAGAATCAATATCACTTTACAATAATAATATATAGTAATTATTTACACCATTATACCCGTCCATGAAAGGTGGTTGTGGAAAATAGATTACAGCACGATGTGGAGACGGTATTTCGTACGTACGCACGCACGGTGATTTCATTTTCTGTAGGATGGATAGATGGTGAAATGGGGTTGAATTATATTTATAATAACATATCAGTATATGATTGATACTGATGTTATTACTTCATAATGAAAAAACTAATGAAGAAGAAGTAGAAGAAGAAATAAAGTTGAAAGAATCTGTAACGAATATTACCTCTTCTTTCGACACGCCTTTTTGAAACCTCCTCTTAGGTCACTAATATTGGTCTTTGAAGAATACCAAAAACTCTAGGATGTTTCCAGGTAAGTGGATAAGAGAAATTGGCAGGTTTTGGCCGATCTTGAAGGCTCAAAGTGGTGTGAGGAAGAGAGGGAGGAGGTTCCCTTTTATAAGGGAGGAGAGGGGAACCTTTGGAATAACTAAAAATATTATTTTATTATAATGTCATATTCGGTTTATAATAGCTCCAAATTGAGTTATTTCTAATATAAGGTGGTGAGGGGTCGAAATCCTCTCATGAAATAGAATTTAGACAGGTTTAGGTTTCTATTTTAACCTTATCATTTAGATTTAACTTTAAGTTAAATAATTTTTCTTTTACCGTGTCTTCTTGTTTACTTATACTATAAGGTTAATAAACATACTATAACAAGCCAAAAGAACCCCTAGTTGTTTATTATTAAAATATATAACCTTATCTAAGTCATTTGGCCGAACCTTAGATTTTTTGGAATAATATAACAATTAATAATATAATATTTTTTTAAAAAACTATTTTATGTCAATTTTGACACTATTTGGTAATTGATTTTTGTGAAACTCATAACAGAATGATAAGTTCTAAATAAGTTAATTAAATCAATACTAAAATATCATATTAACCTATAAAATTAGTTAAATTCATAAAAAGTTTCAAATTACATTTATTTTTCTATTTATAACATCAATTATGTCAAGATTTCATTAATAAGATAATTACTGCTTCATCATTGTGTCATAAATAAAATAAATTATTTAATATCTAAAAAATAGAAATAAAATACCATTATGTGGGATATATTTTTATATATCTAATTAATATTTATAGTCAAATTTATCTTATTCATAACCCTATATTAAAAATTATTTAGTTATTAAACTTTGATTTTATCTATTTTAACCCTTCATTAAATACATTAATAATAAATGTCCTAATCTAATCCAAGTGGGCCTAAATGGTCATATTTTATTCCTAAGGTTGTTTTGGTCGAATTAAATTTATCAAATAGAATTAGGACATGTGTTAGGGTAATAATAATATCATTTTTACCCTTAATTACCCTATTTATTTTTAACCGTGGATAAAAAGTAAAAATTTACTGTTCACCAAAAATTATTTTCATCTCATTGAACCAAATTTTAGTACTCTATATTAACCTTGTCTCTCAGATTTTTGAAATTCCACTCTCAGAAGCGATAAAATTAAGTTTTATGTGAATTTGCAAATTCTCATAGGTGGTGGGTAAAAGACGGTGAAAAGTTCAATAAAATTTTTATATTTCTAAATTTATTATAAAATGACTCCAATAAATTACTTTGAAATTATTTAGGTATTATGTATCAATTTTGACCTAAAATAAATTGAAATAAAATAAATAATTATTTAAATAAAATAATGGTTTTTAAATAGTAACTCAGTGTTTTCACTATTCATAAAAAATTGAATGTTTTCAGAAAAATACCAAAATTTCACCCTAGGCTAATTTCAATATTACGAATCCAAAAATGAAGTTCATTTTTAATGATAAAATTTATAAAATTTAAAAAATTGGGTATTACTATTCATAACAGCAAGTTTATATAACATATCGTTGTTTAGCAAAACTCAGTATTACGTACAACACACACTATCATGGAAGGTCGCGATTACGTGTAATGCAAGCCAATTTAGGGGTGAGTATTGTGCAAGATCCTTTTTGTGTAGCGTACAACACAAGAAATTAATGAAATTAAATTAAAAAGAATATTTTTCATAAAATCTCGGGGTGTTACAGTATAGCTGTTCATTATTGTGGTAGGTTGTGTTTCATATTCTCCACCAACCCACTTTCTCAATTGGATAAATTATAAGATGTGTAGACTAGGTTATAGTGCCTTCATTGTAGTGATTGGGTTTTCTTTGTTATTAGATTCCATTAGGAAAATGTGTGAACCAAATTCATAGGTAGTTGTTTCTATCTGTAACTTATGTTATTGAACCATATTGTTCCTATTTTAAATAGTAATTTATAAATGGAACTATTTTTGTAGTTTTTTTTTCGTTTTGGAATGAATTTTTTTATAAAAAATGGTTTCCCTTGGATGTTGATAAATGGAAAAAGGGAAATTTTAAAACATTGGAATGAATTAGGAAAATGAGAACAAGGTTTACCTTATGTACCTATGTGGATGGTTTTTCTTGAGGCCATCATCAATATTTTTTTCGACTATCTAGAGATTTCATCAATGGTCATTAATTTTATTCTTAGGATCATTGTTATAGGGGGATGATATTTACAATGTTGTGGGGGGGGGGTTCTAATGGTGATTTTTCTTATATACTAGGATAGTCGTCCTATTGGACTGATATGGACATTATTTGGTGGGTTTACTCATGAGATGTTCATATTTTTCCTAGGCTTGTGATCTTAGAGCCATATTTTGAAATAGATTTATTATTGTACCAATATAATGCTACTCTAACCTACAGTTATCTTTAGTTTTGTATCATGTTATTTTGTTTTTTGATTTCTGGGATTTTTTGCCCTTAAATTGATATTCATTTTTATTCTTTTTAAAGATGATATTGTATAAAAAACTACAATATGTGTTATCCTATTATGTGTTTTGTCAAATGATCATATTAGAATTTATTCCACATAGAATCATTATGAAAAATTTGGGAGGGATCCTATTGTTCTTTTTATCTCACACCCTGAACAACTCTTTGGTGGTGTACAGACCTATTTATGTATTCAAATGTAGGGAAAGAAAAGAAACCACGATGAGGCGGTGAAGTTTTGTGTTAGCTGAGTAGGATATCTAATGGTGATATGGTGGGAGTTCATCCATACATTCACAAAGATTAGCTATTTGGTTGTGGTCATTTACAGTTTCACTTGTCTCAAGGATATTTTTTCTACTTGTTAATATTTTTTTATTTCCACTGTCCTTTTAATGTTATGCCATATATATTTCATACGTCTATTAAACATTCTTTTTAATGTTATTCCATATATTTATTTCCACTTTATTTTAAATGTTATGCCACATATTGATTGTTTTGATCAAGATAAATAGTTCCATTTGTGGTGTTGTTTGATGCTCATGTGCTTTTATCTAGCCTGTGAGGATCATAATTTCCCATTTGGTATGTAACAGAATGGGTTGGGTACCAAATATAAGGGGATATTTGGTCAGTTTCTTCAAAAAAAGGCATCATAGGGAGGTTTTATAAGGGGGGATTCCACTATTTTCTAGGACCATTATTATAGGGGAATAATATTGAAATTATTATGGGGGTTTGATCATGGTTCATTCCTCTACATATTAGTCTCATGTTCTAGGAATTTGATTGTTTACATAATTAATTATGGTATTTGTAGTCATCTAGTCTAACAAATAGTGATCCTTAGTGTTGATACCCATGATTATATTTTATGATTCCTTGTATTTGTTATCTTATCCTTGATTTGGATGCCTTTTTTTGAAATATTTTATTCAATATGTTCTTTTCAAATGATATATATAAATTTTTTTAGAACTATGAAAAATGAAAATGGTTACAATATTATATATAATACATTTTCCCACATATCCTTTTATGTTTTAAACAAAATTATAATATTGGATTTGATATAAAAATACTTTTTAATGGATCAGTGAGGTGGTATCTTATTAAAGTTGATAACTAAAAACATATGCACATCATCAGTGGTGTGAAAACCAATATATGTATTCCAATGTTGGAAATGTAATGTGTCTGAGTGAGGCTGAGAGGTTTCATGTGAGTTAATTAGGGTAACGGGTGGTGAGATGGTGGGAGTTACTTCATGTTGTAATATAGAGTAGTAGTTTTGTTTTAATCCATTGCAGTTAGACATTTCTGTCAAAGATTTTAGACAATTTTACAACTATTTTTTTCATTGTATTCTTATAGTTAAGGAATATATTTTTTAGACATCAGATGTTACTTTTTTTCCTTCATTTATATATATTCCATGTGTTTTTTCATTATAGGAGATAGAATACCCTTTGTTTTATTGTTCAATTCTTAGGTTCTTATTGCGAGAATGAGGGAATCAGAAAACCCCTTTATGTATGTGATGCAATTGGTCGAGTTCCATGTTTGAGGGTAACTCATGTCGGTTTCATACCCAATGGTATTTGAGGACATGTCCAATAGATGTGTTGGTGAGGAGGGTGCGTAGAATTCCTTCAGATATTTGACTTCGATATCATATACACCCTGGGGAAAGGGAATGTCATCGTAGATGCACTTAACAGGAATGTACCATCATAGGCTATTTTGGAATAGAAGGAGGAGTAGAGACTTTTAGATAATTTCACTCAATTTTACCTGGATGGTAATGAGGATGTATTGTAAGGCCCCACCCATAAACATAGTATATTCTTGAATAAAGTTACTAAATCACATTGAGGATCTTTTCAGGTTTATAGATTTAGAGAATTAGGTCATAACAAATATATAACTACTTGAATATAACTTGTAGACACATCTACCCAGTTTCCATTTTTTCACAAAATATAAATTATTGAAGAAAATAGTCATGTCTAGTTCCATGTTTTACACATCATGACATTTCCTTGATCCATTCTATTACCCTATTCTACTTTATGGCTGGTGAAAAAAATTTAAAAAACATTGGATGAGTATAAAAAGATAGTAAGGGACACAAAAAAAGGAAAACAGTCATTTTTTTCCAAAACAGCATGTAAACCATGAATACTTTATCATTAGTAATACTTTTCACATTTATGCAGTAGTAAATACTCTTCACTTAATAACAGATCATTTCTTACCCTTTTGTGACCTAAAGATTACCATAAAACCCATATAAACAACACATAAAAAATAAAGGTAACTTGATATATAAACATACTTAAATGGAACAACCATACGGTTGACTACCACAGATATCACTAAATAGAATACCCATACAGCCGACATCCATACCCAATGCATTGGAGGTTATAACGTAACCACCCATCCTAGTATATCACTTCACCGTCTTTCCTTTGGTTTATCACGTAACCACTCGTAAAATGTCCATGTACCATTATAAAATCATTACACATAAAATATTGTAAATATAAGCATTTCACTAATAACATTTCCACAATGCAATTAGAATATATCATTTCAAGATATTGAAAAAATCAATGCATAATCAATCCATTTTCAACACCATTTATAACATTTAATAAAGGGATTTTTGAATCAATGATTCCCATACCAATTTGAAGATTTTAGAGGAATTAAAGTTTTAAAACATTAATGTATATATAAATAAATACTAAAAATCATTTTGAAAACATGGAAATTAATGATATATATTTAGAATAATAATTCTTTAATGCTTTAAAAATGATGTTTTAGTTTAAGAGTCTCGTAACATTGGAGAAACACTTGACTAAACATAATTAAAGAATATTATAAAACAAAACTTATAATAAAATGATAATAAGTATATTAATGATATTATATTCCCAAGGGATATATATACATAAAATAAAAGTGAATTGGCGCATAATAACAATTAAGCCACAAGGTAATGTAAATTGAGACGAAATCCCTTATAAAGATGATACCCTTAGATTATGGATAAATCAATTACATAATTATGTGTAAAAAATAAAAATATAATCAATATAATTGGATATTAGTTGTGATTTAATAAGAGGTCATTCATACATATTTATAACATGACATTATCAAAAAGTATAAGTTTAACTCAAAGAATTGAAATTGGGTTAGGAAGTTACCTTACAGAAATTTTACAGCCTAACGACGTCACTTTAAAACTCAAGAAAAATAATTTTATGAGAGAAAAAAGGTTATCTCATCACATGCATATAAAATTTACATCATTAAGAATATATAAAAACATATCCCGACATTACAATATGTAAATTAAAAGACATAACAAAAAGGAGTCTTAAGAAAGAGGAGGGTGAAAGGTTCCCTTAACTATTTGGTAACTTATGAAACAGTAACCATTTGAAAGAAGGATCATAAAATGAAGATTTAATTACCCATAAAGTAATGTATATAATGCAATTAATAGAATCATGGTTAGTACATACAGTACACAAAAGGAAATAGTGGCAATATAGAATGAATCACACCGGAATAAAAAGTGAGATATAAACCCCTTACCACATTGTAATCTAACGAATTGTATGAACAACAGTTAATAAAAACCAATTGAATCACATAATTCCATGAATATAAAGAAAATCATGATAATATATTTCAAATTTTAGTACACTATACACCACATTCCATAAATAAGTGGCAAACAAAGGAAATCTCATGGAATTAAAAGTGAGATAAGAAACCCCTTACCTCATGTCTGACTTGACCCATTCGTTCTTTAATACCATGAATAATAAACTAAATTTAATTTCTACTTTATTAAGAATTTTTTTATGTTTATAATTACTTTTAAATCACTTATTACCATGTTATAAACATTATATAATCATTTAAGTTAATAATGGTCTTTTTGTCGATATTCGGTACTTGACTCAAAAATGGACATCTTATAATTACATTTTTTTAGTGTAATAAATAGTTAATTATATCTAGAAATATATTAATTATTTAGATTTAATATATATCATATATAACCTTTATATTCATGTATTTATAATAGTATATAACATTTGGATATAAGAAATGAAATGCACAGTTCATGGAGACGGTAAGTCGTACGTATGCATGAACGCTTCTTCCATTTCTATTTCGTATTTTAATGAAATGGAAACATAATGATACATAAGTATATTATAATTATAGTACATTATCATATAGAATATCATTATCTATACCCATTATATGTTCCACATAAGGCATGAACGAGTCATATCACTTTGAGTGGGTGGTAGTCCTCACTTCCTCAAATGAGATTATCGTATTTACCCACTATGGAAACCATAAAGTTATTATATTATTGAAAAATACAGATGAAAATAAATATAAATATTTTATATAATATATATAAATACAGTGCCATCATAATTTTCACCACGAGTGGTTGTTGGAGATATTTGAACAATAATCGTTTCGTGAGGCAGTTGTTCGCCATCCATAGAAACGGTATGTTCATTAACTATTAGACAGGGGTGTGTGTATGTTTAGTTATAATTATTATCATAAAAACAACCTATTATACTGAGGATACTATTTTTGTTATAAAATAAATGAATAAAAAGAGTTTATGGGTTTGGAGAAGTAAAATAAACGAAAAACATTTAAGAGAAATTGTTACCTTTAATTCGGGTAACATTCATTGGTTTTAAAAAAAGGATTTATTTATGTGACTTATTCCAAATTTAATACTTCTAGAGGGAAGATAGGGATATTTAGGTCTTATCTGGGAAGATTTTGGATGAGCCAAAGGGCTTCTGTACTGTGATGAATGTGTTTGAGGTGAGGGGTTTTTAAAAGGGGAGGTGGGGTTCTTTAGGAAAGTGTGAAAATATTATTTTATTATCTAATTATTTTAAGTTTCTAAAGGTAAAAAAATAATTAATGTCAAATATATGATGACTCATGGTCTAATTTTATTCATCCAATAAGAATTGGATATGTTTTGGATGTTATTTTAATATTTATAATCTTATTTATTTAAATCATTTATTAATGAGGTAAATACTTTATTATTTTTGTGTCATAATTATTTGTACTTATAAGAGGCCTAAAATTATAAAAAAAATACCATGATGTTGGAAATATTTTAGCATTCAATTTAATATTTATAGTCGAAAAGATAACTTATATAACCCCATTTAAAAATTACATTACTAAAAGATATTTGTTTGGGTCATTTTTTCCATTACTTTTAAATTAATTAATCTAAAGTGTCCTTATCACCCCAAGTGGCATCCTGGGGTCCCAAAATCGACCAAGGATGTCCATTATCGTCCATGACTCATAAAATATGTTTATTCCAAGTGTTAAGATAATTTTTTATTATTTTAATATTCTTTTTAACTTGAATTAATCTATTTACCTTTAACCTTGATAAATAAATGTGAAAAGTTACTATTTACCAAAAATTACTTTCATCTTATTCAACCATATTTTTTAATAATAACAACCATGTATGTTGGAATTTTATAATTCAATTCACACAAGTGGTGAAATTACATTTAAATGAAAAAGATAGTTTTTAACTACTACTTAGTGGTTTCACTTTTCTTCAAAAATGATGTTTTTCAGAAAAATACCAAAAATTAAGCCTAAGATATATTTGATATTATGAATTCAAAAATGATGTTTATTTTAATGAATTTACAACATCTAAGTTTCATTAATTATTTTAAAATTAATTCCCATTGTCAAAAAAATAGCATATTTTTAAGAAACAATATCTATCAAAAGATTGACACTTGTTTAAGTCAAATTTCAATGTGAAATTAATTCCAATGACAACCATTCGATTAAATATTAAAAATATAATATAATTACCCATTAAAACCAATTAATAATATAATCTATTCATATAATAAAATTATATTAAAATGCAGATTTGAATTAAAATACAGTATTTTCACTCTTCATTAAAAAATGAATATTATGAAAAAAATACTAAAAAATTATCCAAAGTAAATTTTGATATCACGGTTGTAAAGAAAAATTTTATTTTGACAAATATAATATATAAAAGTGATAAAAACCTGATTTTAAGAGGGTTCTCCATTAAAAGGTGATAAATCAACCTTTTAATGTTAATTATGCTTAAAATTAGATTCATTCACATTTTAATCCTCTAAATTTTATGGGATAAATGTAATTTTTTTTAACAAACATGAATAATCATATTTTTTTTATGTTTTGTTCATTATTTACAATAAATGGATAGGAATTAAATACCATTTAGAATAATAAAATTATATTGTTTGTGTGCAACATAATATTTCAAAGAAATCAGTTATTGCGTATCGGGTGCGTCATCAAACATAAAAAAACCATTAAAGTAAATTTAATATTTAATAAAAAATATTACTAAATATAAAAAAAATATTATTTATTTATCTGGGATGTTACATCCATCCCCCATTTAGAGAATTGTGTCCTTGCAATTTTAAAATTGGGCTTGGAAACTTCATTGAAAATCCCACAACGGAAATAGATTAAATAAAACCATCACATTAAGAGAAAGAAAGATATGTGAAATGGTCACCTAAGATAAACCATAGTAGGATTCCATGAAAACATGGACATGGAAGAGAAACTAAGTGTCCAGTTCTGATGTAGAGTGATAGAAAACATTATTAGCATAAATTTGACAACAAGAAAAACACTAACTTGTGATGGGTTAAACAGTCACTGGACTCCCAGCAAGAAAATTTAATGGGAAACGTTTTTTTAAGTTCATTTTTATAATTTTGAGGAATTTATTTATGATACTGACTAAGGACATAAGGACACATACTTAATTTTCATGTAGACCTTCATCCATTACTAATTTTCTACCACAAACTCTTTTTTTCTCACAACAATGAGTATTCAAGTTGACTTGAACACACCAAAAGCACAAAAATCATGTTCAATATAATAACATGATCGATAAAATATGAACTATATATTTCCCCTATCTTTATATATTATCAAAAACTGAAATTGGTTAGTATGATATCAGATAATACCTAAAAGGGAAATTCTTTGTAAAAATAAATACTACTCTTAATCTCCAAAATCCAAGAAAAGTACCCAATGTTCACAAAAGAAAATTCAATATTCAATTGTACATAAAATTACTCAAAATAATAAACACTATAATTGAACCCAAAAACTTAGAAGGATATAAATCTCATAAATTCTCCATAGTAAATCTTATCTTTTATCTCCAAAATCAACGTATATTCTTGAAGTCTTATACTGAAGTGTAATTAACCTAATCATATATTTTCTAGGATAGGTTAATAATTTTTATAAATCACCCAAATCACCACATGTCTCTAATAAAATCATATATTCTTAAAAAAAAATTCAACTATTTCCCCTAAAATGAGAACCCGTGTATTCTATTTTCCTTAAGTATATAGTGTTCCCAAAAGATATAATGTCTTCCAAAATAACTTGTCTCACTTCATCACCAAATCATTTTTCCAATACTAATGATATCCATTAGATAAAACATAAGTTCAACGTATTCTAGATCCATAAAATCATTAAACTAAAAATAATTAGTCATACTAACCTGGGACATCACATAGGCTAGTGGTATGAGATAAATCCCAATCGCACATTGGTTATGGGTTCGATTCCTGTAACATTGTCCGACACGATGGGTTATCACACAGTCAATGTGTTGTCCTTTTCCAAAAACTATACAATTTCATAAAATTTCAAAAAAAATTCCTCAAAAATAACAATGACATAATTTGTCACGACCCGTCCTCGGGGCCCGTGTCGTGACAACCCCAAGCCCGCCTTCTATAGGCCAGGGGCTGGCGACTAGAACCGAAGGCGTAAATCCCGATAACTTGGAAGGCATTGCCTTTATAAAAGTAAAGAAGCACCCTAGAGTAAGCCAGCGGAGGAAGTAAACACTAAGTACAAGAGAAGTGCTAAAAAGTAAATGGGCCAGAATACAAACCCAAAAGAAAGTACAACTACAACTGAACAAGTACAACAGAAAAGATAACAGTTGGAAGGAAGGAAGCGGCTCCTGGGTCGTCCTCCTCAGATCCTACCTGAAGGGTAGGTACAGATAGCCTCCTCCACGCTCTCGTCTGTCAACCTCCTCCGTGTGTCATCTCGTCGTGTAGTCTACCTCTGGGTACTGACTCGTCGTGTAGTCCACCTCTGGGTATTGAATCGTCGTGTAGTCCACCTCCGGGTAATGACTCGTCGTGTAGTCCACCTCTGGGTACTGACTCGTCGTGTAGTCCACCTCCGGGTACTATCCAGTCCTCGAACACTCGGCCTCCGTCATCACTGCTCGTCGTCTGCAACCAACACAACGTGGTGTGGGCATAGCCCGTGCAGGGGTGAGTATAACGATACTCAGTAGGGACCCCGAGACCCTCAAGGTCTCACTAAAACCAACAAGTATAACCACAAAAAAAATCTCAACAGATAACCTCTACTTAGGTATATGCCCATACATATACCTAAGTTATCAAGTAACCCATCTCAATCATGAGAAAACACAGGGATTATGAAATCAACGGATAACCACCACCCAGGAATATGCCCATACATATACCCAAGTTATCAAGTAACCCATCTCAATCATGAGGAAACACAAAGGTCATAGACTCAGCTCAAACCAGGATTTTCATTATCGAAACTGTAACTGCCGAAGAACCTCGTCTCTAGAGTGTACAGTGGTCTTGTCACGACTCCGTGATACTACTCACTAACCTAAGACTATTGAGGTACTCCTCCCTTCGAGTACTGCAGGCCTGCCACCTCACACAGTAGTGCTTCTCGCCATGGGTCTGCCACCTCACACAGTAGTGCTCCCCCTCATAGCCTACAGAGGTACTCCTCCTGTCGAGTACCACAGGTCTTCCACCTCACATAGTAGTGCTCCTCCGTCGTGGGTCTGCCACCTCACAAAGTAGTGCTCCCCACTGGGCTATGCAAGTCACTCCGAGTCGAATCGGACAAGCAGTCCTCAGGTCTCTGCCGGCTACACGGTCTCCGTACTCCGCACACTCGTCTCCAGGAGGGTCCGCTCCACGAGCTACTGTTCGACACTCCAAAATATCACAAGTCCCACGAAGAAGTTCTCAAAGTACCTCCTCGTCACAGGGGTCTGAACACAACAGACGGCGTGTCAATCGAATGCCAGGTCTGTGAGTTATTAGCCTTTTCGTCCCAAGGGCCCGGTTGGTTTCGTAAGCGAACCAACCCGGCCGTATCTCAACTGTATCCCAAAATCTCATAGGGTATACTCATAGGGACCGTTTCTCGATGATATCACCAACGCCGCTGACGGTTCGTCAAACGGACGTCTGGTCTGAAAGATATCATCTTTTTCAGTTCCAGGGGCCCGGTAGGATTTTGGGTACAATCCCACCCGGCTATAACCCAACTGAATCCCAAACTCGGGCGGAGGATACCAAAAGTTCAGTATCGTCAACGGGAACGCAACGCAACCGACGGCGCGTCAATCGGACGCCCAGTCTGGAAGTTATTGGCTTTTTCGTCCCGGGGGCCCGGTTGGTTTTTAAGTCAAACCAACCCGATCGTACTCCAACTGCGTCCAAACCTCGAGCGGAGTAGGCCAAAAGATCTGTCTCCCTTAGAGGAATCTATCAAAGTTGACGGCACGTCAATCGGACGTCCGGAGCTCAAGATATGAGCGTTTCTGCACCGAGGGCCCGGTTGGTTTCGTGGATAAACCAACCCGGCCGAACCCAAAGTATTCGGAAACCTTGAATGTAATATACAGAGACGACCGTCTCGATCCAAGGATCGTGTTTCCGCTGACGGCGTGTCGTTTGGAGGCCCGTAGCTCATGATTTGAGCAAAATACCTAAAAGGTCTGGAAACGGGGGGGGGGTCTGGGCCCGGGCCGACCCGGCCCGACCCCCCCTGGGTCGGCCCGAACCCGGCCGACCCAGTCCAACCCGGCTGGACCCAGTCTGGCCAGGCCAGGGCGCGGCCCAGCTCGGCCGGCCGGTCCTGCTCGGCTCGGCCTAGCGGCCGAGCAACGCGGGGCGCGCGCATGCCCCCACGTGACAACACCGCGGCCCCCGCGGGGGGCCGCCCTGGATCACCCGGACGCGGTTGGGCCGCCGCGTCCCTGAACCGTGGTTCCGCGCGGCCGCGGAACCGCCTCGCCGCCCCGGCTTTAGCCGCGGCGAGATTTTCCCGACGGCGCGCTGGGCGCCGGAGGAAGCTTCCGCCGGCCACCGGAGTTTCTCCGGTGGTCCGATTTCCTTCCCGTCTGAGCCGTTGTTCCACCCGGGTTCCGTTCTTCACTGCGGGATCATTAAATCACATATGCGGCACGTTTTGTCATCTCCCGCCAAATCCGCACAACAAGGAAGAACTGCGGAGGGTTGTCGGCCGAGATTGT
The DNA here is from genome assembly GCA_963277665.1 of Viscum album. Taxonomy (NCBI): domain Eukaryota; kingdom Viridiplantae; phylum Streptophyta; class Magnoliopsida; order Santalales; family Viscaceae; genus Viscum; species Viscum album. The sequence goes on along the minus strand of OY728126.1, from coordinate 1,709,080,864 downwards.
TTGGCCCTCACCCTCCGCATTAGATAATAACAGTCGGGAGAAATAATCAATTTTATTTAAATAAAAATTGAATCAAACCATTCCAAAATTCCTCAAATAAAATTGAAACATACCAAAATTTCCCCAACCCGCAATCAAGAATACTCATCCCACAACCAAACTTCCCGCGGATCAACATAGTATTGAGTTGATCCACGTTCTTTATTTTCAAAAGGAAACATCTGAGGAAAAAGGGTATTTTTATTCTCAATTAAAAACCCTACCTCGTCGGACGTGCGTTCTTCGCGGAATTGACCGTTTCGGAACAAGTGGAGCATCGTGTCGCGGAAGGGCGTCGCGTCGTCGCGGAAGGGTGTCGCGTTGACGATCTTGTCGTTGTCGATCGAAGGTTGTCGCAGGGTTGGATCGTCACGGAAGAACGTCGCAGAAGAAGAATCACTGGTGTCGTGAAACCTGGCGTCGCGTCGCTGATCTCCACGGGTTTGGCGTTCTTCGTGTTCTTCGCGTTTTTCGTGTTCTTCGCATTCTTCGCGAAGAAGGAGGAAGATACTTAAAGATTCTTCAATGGTTTAACACAACATTTAAAAAGTAAGGTGTATTGACCTTATTTTATTAACATGACAACAAAACGAAAACGTGTTAAGAAACGAACGAAATTAATTCATAGAAATAACTTCAACGAATAAACCGCCCATTTAATAGGAGCGTTTAATTGTTTAAGAAAACTCCCCAGTTGACTTTTATTTAATAGGGGTTTTTGCGGGCACGTTACTTAGCGGAAAGAAACGGTGGGGCTCGTGTGGACCCCACCCCACAAATATCCTATCTAGTGGATATGATATTTTGGGTTGCACCCTATCCGTTTCAACTGAGCTTAAGCAGCTTAAAGTGGTCTTCAAGCGGCTTTAAGTGAAATAAAAATAAAATTGCCGCACAACTTTATTTTATTTCATAACTTAAAACCCCAAAAATTAAAAACCACAACCGAGAAAACGCAACCCCGGAAGAGGCGTTTCTAAGCAAGTAGTGGTGCTGCGATTCCATCGGTGCCCTCAGAATTCGATTCCGGGCACCGGTTCAAATGTTTGAAAAACCCGCTCGTCTGTTCACTGAACGTACCCGAGCCAAACTTCGGAAAATGATTCCGGGACACCGGGCCTCAGAATCAGGTGCCGTCAGAAACTGCGTTCTTGTAAAATTGATAGAAAATTTAGGAAACAATTTCCCTTGAAATTTCCGATTCTTTACAATACTCCCATCACAGGGATTTACATCCCCGTAAAGCTTCAACATAACCTAGGGTCACAAAAGTGGTTCAGAGCACGCATCCTAGCCTTTCGCTCCCATGTGCTCACCTGGAGGTTCCCGTACTGCCAAATAAAGTTCACCCGAGGAATCGATCGTCCTCATAGGATCCGCTCCTATCGATCCTCGATCCCTACTTGAACCTCCGTGAAAGATACCCCATCGCCATCGTCCAGCTCCTCATGATCGATGATATGCGTCAGGTCGTGCACCCGTTGCAACTGAGGTGGTAGAGACAGGCGTTAAGCCACCTCTCCAAATCTCTGTAATACACGTCGAGGTGAGACACGCAAGAAGACGTGGTCGCCATCCTCGAACTCTAGTGGCCTCCGCCTCCTGTCAGCATAAGACTTCTGCCGGCTCTGAGCTGTCCTCATCCGCTCCTGGATGACCTGGACCTTCTCTGTCGTGGCCTGGACCATCCCTAGTCCCACAAGAGCTGCTATGATTTTTTCTTTGCTGATAAAAGAAATCTGGTCTCATCCCCTGGATGAACCACGTTCATCGCCTAAGAAAGTCAATACTGACAAGGATGATACAAATCTATACTAAGGACGACTTCGTAAGGCCTCGACGCTACTACCAAGAGATCCAACCATTACTCTCGCCTCCAAGGGTTGAGTCACACTGTCGGCATCAGTGTGTGGTAAATGGGTCTCCTCCAGTAGAAAACTCGAAAGTGAGGGTCAAGTCAACAGTTTTAACCAGGACCTCTCAGTATCAACCCAACAAAATGACATGGAAGAAAACATCATAAATATATGAGTCTTTTTATTATTGTAGCTCATAATACAAGGACACAAGGAATCTACAACAAACATCAACAAAGCTTGAAGCAGCATAAACGAATCTCCAGGTCTGGAGCTAGTCCCGATCCCATTCATCCGCTTCTGGAGCTCCATGATCGTAGGCCTCAGCTACCTAAAGCTAAGCTCTCCCATGTCCACCAGTTCCCTGTGGTCGGGGTGGACCTCCTGGTGGTGGTGGTGGGAACACCCTGAAGCGTCGTCCACCTCCAGCTACACGGCCAACACCTCTGCCATGGTCGCCTACTCCTAGTGGTCTGCCTTGATTGAACCTCTGCATCTTCTTGGGAGGTTCTTCATTTATCTGATGGTCATCTATATGGACGGTCGGACAGTCACGTTCCATGTGACCAATCCCGCCGCAGGAGTAACACTTCATGGAAGTTCTGGCTCTATCATTTCCCTTGGTGCCTCGCACTACCGACCCTGAGTCACGCGGTTGACCACCTGTAGGTATGGTCCTCTTGGACCTCTGTGTCATTTGTCTACTACCTGCTGCAGAAGACTCTGGCACATGCCGACTATTGGTGGGTCCTGCTGCTGGAGACTGCTCAGTAAGGAAACTCTCCACTAAGAGGGCTATCTCCAACACCCCTTTTTGCGTCAGAATGTTGTGTGATACAAACGAATATCTGATCTCCCGCCTGAGCCCCTGCTCAAAGTTTCGGGCCCTGATGAATGGGTCTCGTACCATGTCTATAGAGTAGCGCGAGAGGTCTGTGAATCTCGCTGTGTACTGCGCCACTGACATGTTGCACTGTCGCAGCTGAAGTAGCTCCTGTATATGCACCGCTCGAAGGGTGGCTGGTACAAACTCTTCCCGGAACATGATCTCAAAGTCTGCCCATAGAAGTGTCACCTCGTCATGCATCTGAAGCATCAGGCTCCACCATCTTCCTGCTTCTACCTAAAGAAGGCTGGCAGCAAGGATCACCATGAAATTTGTCGGTGTCCCCACTAGCCTGAAGACTCTCACCACAGCCTCCAGCCAATCCTCAGCCGCCTGTGGATCCATCCCTCCCTGGAACCTGGGTGGCCTCTGGCGCTGGAACTCATGCAGTGCGCTCAAGAGACATGCATCCTCTACTGCTGGGGCTGGTGGCATCAGTGTCCCAACAGGTAGTAGTACCGCTGGTGCCTCCGCTGGTGCCTCAACTGGGATAGAGCCTTGTACTGAGGCCTAGTCGCTCGGCAGGATATCAGTACATACCACTCTTGGGGCTCTAGCTGCTCATCCACGGGGAGGCATCCTGAAAGAAACAACATGACATGGTCAAAAGATTATTCCTGGTGAGCTGACCTAGTTTGAGCTGACATTTAAAAACTTCTGGAAACACACACGCAATCGGTGTTTTCGTGCAGAAAGTCGTAAACCAGTTGTTAGGGTCATGGTGTATGGATACGTCGGCCGCCCGCACCAACACTGGACTCCCTGAACTGAAAACCACACTCGGTACTCTTAACACTATTGCTTCACAGAAAGAAAATATGAGAGTTATAATTTCTGCGGTAGAACCGAAATCCTCTGATACCAATTTGTCACGACCCGTCCTCGTGGCCCGTGCCGTGACTACCCCAAGCCCGCCTTCCATAGGCCAGGGGCCAGCGACTATCACCAAAGGCGTAAATCCCGATAACTGGGAAGGAATTACCTTTATAAAAGTAAACAAGCACCACAGAGTAAGAAAGCGGAGAAATTAAACAATAAGTACAAGAGAAGTGCTGAAAAGTAAATGGGCCAGAATACAAACCCAAAAGAAAGTACAACTACAATTGAACAAGTACAACAGAAAAGATAACAGCTGGAAGGATGGAAGCGGCTCCTGGGTTTTCCTCCTCGGATCCTACCTAAAGGGTAGGTACAAATATCCTCCTCCACGCTCTCGTCCGCCAACCTCCTCAGTGTGTCGTCTCGTCGTGTAATCCACCTCCGGGTACTGACTCGTCGTGTATTCCACCTCCGGGTGCTGACTCGTCACGTAGTCCACCTACGGGTACTGACTCGTCGTGTAGTCCACCTCCGTGTACTGACTCTTCATGTAGTCCACCTCCAGGTACCGTCCAGTCCTCGAACACTCGGCCTCCGTCAGCACTGCTCGTCGTCTGCAGCCAACACAACGAGGTGCGGGCATATCCCGTGCAGGGGTGAGTATAACGATACTCAGTAGGGACCCCGAGACCCTCATGGTCTCACTAAAACCAACAAGGATACCCACAAAGAAGATCTCAATAGATAACCTCTACTTAGGTATATGCCCATACATATACCTAAGTTATCAAGTAACCCATCTCAATCATGAGAAAACACAGGGATTATGAAATCAATGGATAACCACCACCCAGTAATATTCCCATACATATACCCAAGTTATCAAGTAACCCTTCTCAATCATGAGGAAACACAAAGGTCATAGACTCAGCTCAAACCAGGATTTTCATTATCGAAACCGTAACTGCCGAAGAACCTCGTCTCTAGAGTGTACAGTGGTCCTATCACGACTCCGAGGTACTGCTCACTAACCTAAGACTGCTGAGGTACTTCTCCCGTCGAGTACCGCGGGCCTGCCACCACACACAGTAGTGCTTCACCCCATGGGTCTACCACCTCACACAGTAGTGCTCCCCCTCATAGCCTACAGAGGTACTCCTCCTGTCGAGTACCGCGGGTCTGCCACCTCACACAGTAGTGCTCCTCCGACATGGGTCTGCCACCTCACAAAGTAGTGCTCCCCACTGGGCTAGGCAAGTCACTCCGAGTCGAATCAGACAAGAAGTCATCAGGTCTCAGCCGGCTACACGGTCTCCGTACTCCACAAGCTCGTCTCCGGGAGGGTCCGCTCCACGATCTACTGGTCGATACTCCAAAACATCACAAGTCCCACGAAGAAGTATCTCAAAGTACCTCCTCGTCACAGGGGTCTCAACACAATAGACGGCGCGTCAATCGGATACCCGGTCTGTGAGTTATTAGCCTTTTCGTCCTAGGGGCCCGGTTGGTTTCGTAAGCGAACCAACCCGGACGTATCTCAACTGTACCCCGAACTCTCATAGGGTATACTCATAGGGACCGTTTCTCGATGAGATCACCAACGCCACTGACGGTTCGTCAAACGGACGTCCGGTCTGAAAGATATCATCTTTTTCCGTTCTAGGGGACCGGTTGGATTTCGGGTAAAATCCTACCCAGATATAACCCAACTGCATCCAAAACTCAGGAGGAGGATTCCAAAAGTTCTGTATCGTCAACGGGAACGCAACGCAACAGACGGTGCGTCAATCAGACGCCCAGTCTGGAAGTTATCGGCTTTTTTGTCCCGGGGGCCCTGATGGTTTTTAAGTCAAAACCAACCCGACCATACTCCAACTGCGTCCAAACCTCGAGGGGAGTAAGCCAAAAGATCCGCCTCTCTTAGAGGAATCCATCAAATTTGACTTCACGTCAATCGGACGTCCGGAGCTCAAGATATGTGCGTTTCCGCTCCGAGGGCCCGGTTGGTTTAATGGATGAACCAACCCGGCCGAACCCAAAGTATTTCGAAACCTTGAGTGTAATATAACAAAACGACCGTCTTGATCCAAGGATCGCGTTTCTGCTGACGGCGCGTCGTTTGGAGGCCCGTAGCTCACGATATGAACAAAAGACCTAAAAGGTATGGAAACCCCGACCCCCCCTGGGTCGGCCCGTACCGGCCGACCCGAACCGGGTCGACCCGACCCAGTCCGACCCGGCTGGACCCGGTCCGGCCAGGCCAGGGCGCGGCCCGCTCGGTCAGCCCGTCCGGCTCGGCTCGGCCAAGAGGCCGAGCAACGCAGGGGCGCGCATGCCCCCGCGGGGGGGGGGGGGGGGGGGGGCTCCCGGAATCACATGTATGCGGCCGGGCCGCCGCGTCCCTGAACCGCGGTTCCGCGCGGCCGCGGAACCGTCTCGCCGCCGTGGCTTCAGCCGCGGCGATATTTTCCCGATCGCACGTTGGGCGCCACCGCCGCCGTGCCGGCATGGCGCACCGACAGAACCTTCCGCGGGCCACGGGAGTTGCTCCGGTGGTCCGATTTCCTTCCCGTCTGCGCCGTTGTTCCTCCCGGGTTCCGTTCTTCACTGCGGGATCATTAAAGCGCCTCTGCGGCATGTTTTGTCATCGCCCGCAAAATCCGCACAACAAGGAAGAACTGCGGAGGGATGTTGGCCATGTTTGTTTGGCCCGCACCCTCCGCGTTAGATAATAACAGTCGAGAGAAATAATCAATTTTATTTAAATAAAAATTGAATCAAACCATTCCACGATTCCTCAAATAAAATTGAATCATACCAAAATTTCCCCAACCCGCAATCAAGAATACTCATCCCACAACCAAACTTCCAGTGGATCAACTTAGTATTGAGTTGATCCGTGTTCTTTATTTTCAAAAGGAAACATCCGAGGAAAAAGAGTATTATTATTCTCAATTAAAAACCCTACCTTGCCGGGCGTGCGTTCTTCGCGGAATTGACCGTCACGGAACAAGTGGAGCGTCGCGTCGCGGAAGGGCGTCGCATCGTCGAGGAAGGGTGTCACGTCGACGATCTTGTCGTTGTCGATCGAAGGTTGTCGCGGGGTTGGATCGTCGCGGAAGAACATCGCAGAAAAATAATCGCCGGCGTCGCGGAACCTGGCGTCGCGTCGCTGATCTCCACGGGTTCGGCGTTTTTCGCGTTCTTCGCGTTTTTCGCGTTCTTCGCGTTTTTCGCGAAGAAGGAAGAAGATACTTAGAGATTCTTCAAAGGTTTAACACAACATTTCAAAAGGAAGGTCTGTTGGCCTTATTTTATTAACATGCCAAAAAAACGAAAACGTGTTAAGAAACGAACGAAATTAATTCATAGAATTAATTTCAACGAATAACCCGCCCATTTAATAGTAGCGTTTAATTGTTTAAGAAAACGCCCCAGTTGACTTTTATTTAATAAGAGTTTTCGCGGGTGCGTTACTTAGCGAAAAGAAACAGTGGGGATCATGTGGGCCCCACCCCACAAATATCCTATCAAGTGGATAAGATATTTTGGGTTGAACCCTATCCGTTTCAACTAAGCTTAAGCAACTTAAAGTGGTCTTCAAGCGGCTTTAAGTGAAATAAAAATAAAATTGTCGCACAAGTTTATTTTATTTCATAACTTAAAACCCAAAAAATTAAAAAACACAACCTAGCAAACGCAACTCCAGAAGAGGCGTTTCTAAGCAAGTAGTGGTGCTGTGATTCCATTGGTGCCCTCAGAATTTGATTCCGGGCACCGGTTCAAAAGTTAGAAAAACCCGCTCGTCCGTTCACTGAACGTACCCGATCCAAAATTCGGAAAAAGATTCCGGGAACATCGGGCCTCGGAATCAGGTGCCGTCAGAAACTGCGTTCTTGTAAAATTACAAAGAATATTTAGGAAAAAATTTCCCTTGAAATTTCTGGGTCTTTACATAATTTATCCTCAAAGGTTATCTAATACCATTCATTTTGAACGAAAAAATTTAATAACCATTTTTCACCACTAAAATAACTATGAATCATTCACATATTCTAACCATTTTGGTTATGTAACTCATACGTAAATTACACCAAACCTCTAAAGTTATCTAAACTAACCTATGATACCAATAGTAAGGACCCGACCATAAACATTTCATACTCTTGACTTAAGTTAATAATTAACATTGAGAATAATTTCAGGTTTATATATTTATAGATTTAGGTCATAACATATATATAACAACTTGAATATTACATGTGAACAAATCTACCCAGTATCCATTATTTTCAAAAAAATAAAAATTCTTGAAAAAAAGAGTCATGTCTAGTTCCATGTTTTAGACAGCATGACTTTTCCTTAATCCCATCCTTGACCCTATTCCACTTTATGTCCTTTGAAAAACATTTCAAAAACATGGTATGAGCATAAAAATCTTAGTAAGGGACAAAAAAAAAGAAAATTGTTATTTTTTTTCAAAACAAGTAAACCATGAATACTTTATCATAAGTAATAAGTTTCCCCTTTATGAAGTAGTAAATACTCTTTATTGAATAAAAGATCATTTCTTACCCTTTTGTAACCAAAATATTAAAATAAAACCCCTATAAAGAACACATAACATATAAAGCTAACATGGCACATAAACATACTTAAATGGAATAACCATAAGGTCTACTTCCACACATATCACTAAATGGAATAGCCATACGACCAACTTCCATACCCAATGCATTGGAGGTTTCAACGTAACCACCCATCCTGGTTAATCACATAACCACCCCTCAAATTTCCTAGTATCATTATAAAAAAATAACACATTCAATATTTTAAATATAAAAATTTCACTAATAAAATTTCCATATTTAAATTACAATACATAATTTCAAGATATTGACATATTCAATGTTTAATCAAACCATTTTCAAAACCATTTAAAACATTTAATAAATATATTTTTGAATCAAAGTGTCTCATACCAATTTGAATATTTTAAAGGAATTATAGTTTTAAAACCTTAATGTCCTTTAAAATAAATTCTAAAAACCATTTTAAAAACATGGTCATTAATGAGAAAAATTTAGAAGAAAAGTTTATTAAGGCTTTTAAAATGATGTTTTATTTAAATAGTCTCGTAACACATGAGAAACACATGACTAATCATAATTGAAGAATATTATAATACAAAACATATAGAATCAAAAAAATAAATATATTATTTATATAATATTGAAAAGGGATTTATATACATAATATAAATGTGAATTGGAGCATAAAAACAATTAACTCTCTAGGGATTGTGTATTGAGATGAAATCCCTTATAAAGACGGTATCCTTAAATTAAGGATAAATAAATTACATAATTATGTGAGACAAATAATAATACACTCAATATAAGTGTATATTATGTGTGAAAAAATAATAGTTAATTCACACATATTTATAACACTGGATAATCAAGAATTATAAGTTTAACGCAAAGAATTGATATTGTGTTAAGAAGATCCCTTACATAAATTTGACAGCCTAACATCGTCACATTAAAATTCAGAAAAATAATTTGATGAGATATAAATGGGTATCTAATCAGTTGGACATAAAATTTACATCATTAAAGATATATAATACCATATCCAAACATTATAATATGTAAATTAAAAAACATAACAAAAAGAAGTCTTAAAAAAAGAGGAGGGTGAAAGGTTGCATTAACGATTTCATTACTTCTGAATCATTCACCATAAAAAAGAATGATCATAAAATAAATATTTAATTACCCATTAATTAATTTATATTACACAATTAATACAATCATGGGAAGTAAATACACCACACAAAAGGAAATAGTTGCAATATAGCACGAATCTCACAGGAATAAGAAGTGAGATGAAAACCCCTTACCACATTGTAATCAAACATGTCATATGAACCATAGTTAATAAACAGAAATTGAATCACATAATATCATTGATATAAAAATAATCATGATTATATATATCAAATGGAACTACAAAATACACCACATTCAATAAATAAGTGGAAAACAATGGAAATCTCACAGAATTAAATGTGAGATAAAAATCCCCCTACCTCGTGTCCGACTTGACCCGTTCATTCTTTAATATTCTGAATAATAAAATAAAGTTATTTTTTACTTCCATAAAAACCTTTTTAAATGTTTTTAATTCCTTTTAAATCACTTATTTCCATGTTATAAATATTATGTAATCATTTAATTTAATAAGGTTCGTTTTGTCTATATTTTGTACTTGACTCAAAATTGGGCTTCTAATAATTACAAGTTGATCACGTGGTCCAAATATCATTATATACAAAATGATATTTATGATTTAGATATCATATATAACATATATATCTTGTATATACATGTATTTATAATAGTACATAACATTTGGAGATAATAAATGAAATGCACCATTCATGGAGACGGTAAGTCGTACGTATGCATGAACGCTACATCCATTTATGATTCGTATTGTAATGGATAGGAAAAATAATGATACATTATTATATTATATTTACTGTATAATATAATATATAATTTCATTAACTCTACCCTTTATATGTTCCACATTAGGTATGAACGAGTCATATCACTTTGAGGGGGCGGTGGTCCGGACTTCCTCAAATGGGATTATCGTATTTACCCACTATGGAAACCATAAAGATATTCTATAAATGAAAAATACAGAATCATAGAAACAATATAAATATAATATATAATATATTTAAATATAGTTCCATCTTAATGGCCACCATTATAGGTGGTTGGAGATATTTGAACAATCACTGTTTCGTGAGGCAGTAGATTTCCGTCCACAGAAACAGTATGCTCTTTACCCATTAGGCGAAGGTGTGTGTAAGTGATGTTCAAATACATCTCATAACCACAACCTAGTATATCTATTATACTAGTGTTGTTATAAAATAATGGAAGAAAAATAGTTTAAGGGGTTGTAGATGTAAAATAAAATAAAATATTTTAAGAGAAACTATTACCTATGATTCGGGTAACCCCCTTTGGTTTGAACCAAAAGGACTCCTTGATGTGCCTTCTACCTACGGTAAGGCTTCTAGGAGGAAGAAAAAGATATTTAGAGCTTATTTTGTCAGGTTTTGGACAAGCCATGGGGCTTGAGAAGTGTGAGGAATGGGTTATAGGTTAGGGATTTTTATAAGGGGAGGATGGGTTCTTTAGGAATGTGTGAAAATATTATGTTATTATATACTGATTTTCGTTTTCTAAAGGTCCAAAGACTAATTAAGGTAAAAGATAAAATGAATTACGGTCGAAATAAATTAATCCAATAAGATTTGCACAGGTTTTAGAAGTTAGTTTATTATTTTTAATCTTATTTATTTAAATCATTTATTAATGTGATAAATACTGAACCATTTTTTGTCATAATAAATTATACTTATTGGATCTATAAAAATATTAAAAAAACGAGTTATAGGAAATAATTTTATATTTCCCATGAATATTTATTTTCTAAAAGATAACTTATATAACCCCATATAAAAATTACATTACTAAAAGTTATATGTTTGTGTCATTTTTTCACCACTTTAAATTAATTAATCTAAAGTGTCATTATCACTCCCAAGTGGCTCCTTAAAGTCCCAAAATCGACCCAAGGATTCCAATGGTCATCCATTACTCATCCAATAAGGTTAGTAAATGTGATAAGGTAATTTTATATTATTATAATATTTTTTTACCATGAATTACCTTATTTACCTTTAACTGTGGTAAATAAAATTCAAAAGATACTATTCACCAAAAAATATTTTCACCTTATTGAACCAAATTTTACTTACTAATAAAAACCATTTATGTCATATTTTTGAAATTAAATTCACATAATCAGTAAAATTTCTTTTAAATGAAAATGTTAGTTTTTTAACTACTACTTTGTGGTTTCACTATTCATCAAAAATAGATGTTTTACAGAAAAATAACAAAAAATCAGTCTAAGATATATTTGATATTCTGAATTAAAAAATTATTTCTATTTTTAAAAGTTCAAAATATATAAGTTGTGTTAATTAATATAAATTTAATTCTTGTTGTCAAAACCAATAGCGTGTTTTTAAGAAACAATATCTATAAAAATATTGACACTTGTTTATGTCCAATTTCATAGTGAAATTAATTCCAATGATCACCGTTGGATTAAATGGAAAAAATATAATATAATTACACATTAAAACCAATTAAAATGAATATTTGACCATATAAATAAATTAGATTAAAATGTAGATTTGAATTAAAATTCAGTATTTTCACTCTTTATGAAAAAATAAATTTTTTCAGAAAAACACCAAAAAATAACCCAAAGTAAATTTTTCTATCCCAATTCTAAAAAAGAATTTTATTTCTTAAAAAAGAAGATATAAAAGTGACCAAATATTAATTTAATGGGGGTTCTCCATTAAAAGGCGGTAAATCAACCTTTTAAAGTAAATTATGCATAAAATTAGATTCATTCACATTTTAAGCCTCTGAATTTTATTGGATAAATCTAAAAACATTTATAAAACATGAATTATCATATTATAGATAAATATATTTATTTACTCCAATACAATGGCTATGTGTTAACTACCATTTAAAATAATAATATTATATTGTTAGTGTGCAAAGTAAGATTTCAATGAAACCCATTGTTGTGTATCGGGTACGTCATCAAACATAAAAACCCGTTTAAATTAAAATTTATATTTAATTAAAAAATATGAGCATTTTATATTATTATTTATATGGGATGTTACATCTATCATGTATGGTTTTGACCAATGTTCATTGATCATCATCTATCATGGGGTCTACCATGCTGAGTCGGCAGTAGGATGATGATTCTCCTAACAAATTCACCTCATTATTGAGAAGTGGTGGGTGAAGTTGGGTTTGTTGAACCATTCTTGGTCTGGGATATTTTAGTGAATATTCATTATGTACGTCGATGTCTAGTTACAACCCATATTTGAAAATAATGGTATGAAAAATGGTGATGTCATCCATTATATTATCCTAATGGAGACTTAGTTTTCAAGAATGTTTCTCCATAGTGGGTTCACCCTATTATTGGAAAATAGGGAAAGCATGATCCAAGATATGTTGTACCATTTGAGGTCACTGAGCGTCTTCGACAGGTTCTTTATTTGTTATAATTTTTAATTTTTTTGGTGTTTATTCATTATTTTTTTCACAAATCTTATCATATGAAGTATCATCTTGACCCCTCTCATGTTCTTAAGATAGAATGAAATAGAATTTGAGATATATGTTTTTGTTTTGGAGAAACTAGTAAAGATTGTTTAATATAAAATAAAATTTTTCACTGGGAATTAGATAATTTTGACATATTTTTATGGAATCAAGGTTCGTATTTTCCTGAGAATTGGGAACATGATTCATTAATGAGGGATAAATGGCCTCATCTTTTTCCATGGATTTCATCATACACATAACCTCTTTGGATGGGAATTCTTTATGGTGGGATGTTTATAACAACATGTTCTAATGATTTTGTATGTTTTCCCTCTCTCTGACTTCCCTTTTGGAATGGAGTTTTAGATATAGGTTTCTAAATTTTCTACATTATATAAAAGAATTTCACAATGTGTAACTAGGTTACATGATAGTTACTGGTAGCTGGGTGCATTCCATAAGAAGGGTTCATCCCATGAAAGGTTACATGATATGATTATCTTTTACACAATGTGAGTTTATTAACATAAGATTTTAATACTTGGCAACATGATTTTGAGTATATCAGGACATCACATATTTCACAATATGTAATGGTTTTATATGTTTTGTAATTTCCTGATAAGATATTTTTAGTGGGACGTACAAGATTTGACTTCCAATTTTGCTGCCAGAACTCCCTTTCTATCAATCAGGGGTTACTCTTGAAAAAAAATTGGAGACACCATTGGATCATAATTGATCTATTCGGGGTTTGATCTTAATTTCATTTTGGGTTATCCCTATAGGTGAGCGACCTTTCTTCTTCTTTTTTTCCATTAATCTTGCTAGTTCCCTTGAGTTTCCTTCTTATTATCCTTGTTTTGGACTGTTTTCCTTCATATATTCTTCTTGATTCAATGGGTGATATGATTCCAAAGGTCGTTTCACTGTTGGTTATTATACGACGGGTGTTCAATTTAGAGGTATGTGGTGTTTATTTATCTCTTCCAAACAAATTTCTCAATTGGATAATTTCTGAGATGTTTGCACTGTGTTATAGGGTCTTTATTTTTGTTGTTGGGTTTTTAATTTTGGTTAATCTTGTTTCATGCATGTGAAACCCAAGTTTCGAGGTATGTGGATCCATCTTTATAAAATGTGACGAACCATATTGTTCTTATTTTATAAACTCATTTATAAAAGCAATTTTCATGATTTCTTGTGTGTGGTAGAATGAGTTTTTTTTATTAAAATGGTTTCCCCTAGTTTATGATAAATGAAAAATGGGGTATTTCCAAATCATTAGAATGGGTTGTGAAAAGAGATAACATGGGATAAATTGTGTACTTAGTTTGAAGGTTTTTTAATTTGGAAATAATCTATATTTTTGTGTTTATTAGGAGGATTTTTCATGGGGATTTCCTCTATTTCATTGACTTGTTAAGTGAGTGATATTTAAATTGTTTGGCGGTTTTCTCATGGGTATTTCTTCTATTTACAAGGCTCATTGTTCTAACATAATCATATTGAAATTTTAATGGGGGTTAATCATGGGGTATTATAATTCATCCACGGCATATGTTCTAGAAACCAGATTATGAAACATGATTGATTGTTGTATGAGTAGTTTTCTGGTCTAAAATATATTTATTCTGGGTTTTAGTACATTTTTTTATGATTTATGATTACAAGGATTTTTTTTATCCTTTATATCCATGTTTAATATTTTAAAATATGATATGTAAAATGGTCTTTGAAATTGATATACCTTCTTTTGTTTTGAAACTGTGAGAATGTGAAATTTTGACCGTTTTTTTATAAAAATTATTTAGGTCATATCCGTCCATGATATATATAAAATTAGAATAAATTAATTTCTATACATAAGCTTGTTATGGAATAGCTGGATTAAATCTTATGGATATTGGAAAGTCACACAATGATCACGTCCTTAGTGGTGTGCAGACCTATGTTTGTCTTCCAATGCATGGATAGGAAAGGATCCATAGTGAGTCAGTGTGGTTTTGTGGAATGTGACATGGGTAGATTGTGGTGAGATAGTGGGAGTCCGTCCACACTATCACATTTAGTAGATTTTTGGTTCTTTTCCTATTCATATGGACTTGTCTCTTAGAGATTTTGGATAATTTTATATTTTTATTTATATATTGTCTTCTTATAGTTATCAAATATATTTATTAAAACTCTGATGTTCCTTCCTTCTGTATGTATATATATTCCATGTGTTTTTTATAATGGAAAAATCATTCCTTTTGTGTAGTTTTTCAATGTTCAGGTTCTTGTCTCTATCCCAAGGGGACTAGGAATTCCCTTCGAGTATGTGAAAGAATAGTATGAGCTATTTGTTTGCGGGTAACTTAGGTCAGTCTGTTATATAATGATATCAATGGGAGTTTTTCTCAGGTGGATTTCTTCGGTTTATTTGGATCATTGTTATATGGGACTTATATTGACATTGTTTTTGGGGTAATATATTTGGTTCTTTCCAGCTTCATATTCATATAATCTAGGAACTAGATTTTACACTTGAATGATTGTGGAATTAGTTGTCTACTAGTATAAACTATATTGATACTTGGTGTTCATACTCATTCTACTATTTTTTTGAATTCATGGATTTTCTATTTCAGCTTTGATATGCTTGTTTATTCTTGTGAATGATTGTATATAAAATTTTATATGAAATTGATATGCCTTATTTTGTTTTTTATTTATGAAAATGGAATATGTTTGATACTTTTCCTCAAATCCACTTTAATTATTATCCTTTCATGTTTTATAATTAATGAGCATACCAAATTTTTTATACAAATAAATTTTATGGAACACTTGATTTGGATCCTATTGAACATGTTATATCACACCCTACGCACCACTTTAGTGGTGTGAAGAACTATTTTAACCTCAAATTTAGGGAAATTTAAGGTATCGTAGTAAGGAGGTGAGGTTTCATGTCAGCTAAGTTGGGTAGATAGAGGTGAGATGGTGGTAGATTGTCCACATTATCACATGCCGTAGTTTTCTTGTCTGGTCATTTGTAGTTGGACAAGTCTGTTGGATATTTTGGCTACATTTACAGTTTTCCAGTTTCCTTTGTCTTCTTATAGTTATGGAATACATGTATTACAAATCCATTGTTCCATCCTTCTATAAGTACATATATTCCATGTTCTTGTCCAAGTTGGGAGAAAACATTTCCGTTTTTGTTGTTTTCTGATGCCCAGATTCTAGTTTCCAGTCATTAGGGATAGGGAAATCCATTCAGGTATGTGATTAAATGGGTTGGGTTCAAGGTTTGAGGGTAACATGGAATAGTTTATTAGAATGGGTATATAATTATAATTCAATCTAGGTATTCTTCAGATTACACATGCATCACATCATGTTTGACTGGACATTTATTTTAATTGATGAAACCAAGCCTCCAATTGGTAATGATCTCCCCATTATTTTAATCATATGAAGAAATAATATTTTGTGACATAAAAATGGGGAACAAATTCTCAAGAGCCTATATTTTCATAGAGAATCAATAAAATAAGAGGTGGAAGGAGATACTAGACAAAGAGAATGCGTAAAACATATAAAATATAATAATGTAATTACCAAATTTTGAATAATAGGGAATGAATATTATAGAGAAATGATTTAATATCAAGGTATTTCTTTTATATGTGGACTGATAAGGGTCATCTGTCTAGAAAATAAAATGGTAAGAAAGAAAACACTTTTATTTAGGGATTAATCTATATTCATATTGTAAAATATATGAAAACAATTCCACAATAATTAATGGAATATACCAAAAAGATTCAAAGTGGAGAAGGTCAGGCTTATGAGATCACTATAGATGAGGTGGAATTAACCAATGATGTGGTAGAAGGTACTTTAATCATATAATAAAATTTATCTAATTCATTACATGACTATGGGTTTTCAATATCTTTTATGTATTCTATGTCTTCCATGAAAAATAAATATTTCCCTATCATATTACGAAGAGATTTTTTTAGTCTAAAATTAGTATAGAAGTATCACTACGACAAGTAAGAGTCAGAAAATATCAATTATGACATATATATGTTTTTTATTTTTGGACCATATTATCGTACCTATGAATTTATTCGATGTAATCATTTTCATAGATTGGCATACAAAATACGATTGATAATATTATTCTACAGAGAAGAAAATAACAATTCATGACGACAATTAAGTATTCATTATATTTAGATAATACTCTACATCATAAACGACATTTCTTGATCCCCCACTAGTAGTTTTTATTAATTACATTCTCAAAGAAGAAGAGAAAAAAATATGTTGATGGATAAGGTAATATTTACATTGAGGATGTACCTATGGTACAAGAATACATTGGTGTATTTCCAATGTAATTACCAGGACATCCACTAGATCACGAGGTTGAGTTTTCCATGTATTTAAGGAATGATGTAAGACTATAATAAAAAAGAACCTCTTGGATATACTCTTTGTAGTTGTTGGATCATAAGAAGAATATTGATGAGTTTTTTTGGTAATGAATACATCCAAAATACTATTTAATAATGGGAATCCCCAATTCTCATCATTAATAATAATGATTGATCTATGAGGTTGTGCATATGTTATAGAAAAATCAAGATATTATGATAAAAAAGAATCATCTACTTCCCATTGATAAATTATCCAACTAACATAAAAGAGCACAATATTTTTACATTTTTTGGATTCATTCTGGGTATCTTCAATGGAGAGTAATTAATAATTAAATTATGATTAATGTTTCACAATGGAGATATAAAAATTATAATTTTAATGTAATTCCATTTGTGTTGACTAATACACTATATGTTATTATAAAAATAATAAAAATAGTATTCAGTGAATATCTTTATCATTGTTTTGGTATTCATTAAGGATATCTTGTTGTGTAAAAAAATCAATGAGGACCATGAGAATAACATGCTAATAATTATTGAGTATCTTTTGGGGAAATAACTATACTAGAAAATTACTATCTATGATTTCCATCTTGAGGAATATTATTCTCTTGGAAATAATGATTCAACGTATTGAATCCCAATTGATATTGAGGGGATAAAGGAAATATGTGAAACTTTTACACATACGAACATAACTATGGTACATAGCATTAATGGGGTTTCAGGTTAATATCAATGATTCATTATGAATTTTTTCATATCGTTTAAACATTTAACCAGTAATACATGTAATGGGTTTCTATTCATATTGATAAAGGAAAGTGATAAATGATTTGATGAACTGATGGTAATATTAGACAATGTTCCAATTTTGACTATACAATCTATAAATGATGGGTTTCTCATATATAGTGATTCATCAAATAAATTTCATGGATGTATTCGTCTATAAAATTATAAAGTTATAATACATTCATTAATTAAATTGATTTTTCATGAATAGAAATATACATCCCCTGAACATAAGTTAGAAGCTGTTATATTTTCATTGAAGATAAGAAGAATTTTCTATATGGTGAAAGATGTAAGAAATACGCATGTCATGAAATCCTACAATACATATTTTCATAGAAAGATATCAATATGAGAAAATGGGTCTGGCTTGAGATACTAAAGAATTGTTATTTTCAATTCACTTCCACCTAGGGACATTATATTAGGTAGAAGATTCATTGCGAATGAATTTTCCAGGATTTGTGAACCGAATTAGTATTTAGAGAGATAATATGTTTAACATAATGATATTTTGAAATGAAAAAATACGTTCAACTGCGTACATGATATGCCCTATCGATCTTAAACGAATAAGTAAACATTATTATTTAAATATTAAGATTATAACCTAGTCATTAGAATAGAGGGAAAGAACAATATTAACTGAATTATTAAAATAATTTTTTACAAAATCATATTTAATTAATTATATGTGGTCCAATTAAATACAAATTAAAATAAACCCCATTTTTAAAAGAAAATGTTTTTCTAAAAACTATTTAAATGTGAACAAGACTGTTTTATACCAATACATAAATCTTATTGGAATATATTAATGAAATAATTAAATATATATATATTTTTTAATTTAATGTTTAACATTCATCTTTAGTGTTTTTAGAAATGATATATAGATAAATATAATTTTACAGATAAAATATAATTTTTTTTAAAAAATATTTGATGCCTTTTGATGGATCACATTTTTTAAATCTAGTTGTTGACAATTATATAATTTTTTTGAAAAAAAGAATCTTTTTATTTGAAATATAATAATAAAAATTTAATTTGGTTTAATCATTGGTATATTTCTGATACAATTCATTTTTTGATGAATAGTGAAAATATTGTATTATTATTTATAACTGCTTTTTCATCGAATTTATTTTTATTGTTATTTTATATTATAGACTGGTATTAATTTATAATTATATCATTAATTTATTAGTTAATAAAATGTAGGTCATTTGATTTAATTTTACCTTAAATTTTGATATTAAAAATTCAATCTTTTCAACATTTTTTACTTCTAAAAACATGTTTAAAAGATACATCAACCTGATTAATTATTAATTAATTTATATGAATTATTTATTTTTAATTTTGTGAAATTGATTCCATATTTGGAATTAGAAAGTCCAAATTTAGAAAATATGTCACTTCAATATTTGTAATTTTTTTATTATTGGGTTTATTTGTAAATCATTTAATTAAGGGTACAAATAATATTATAATTATTCTAAAAATACCCTAACAATTTTCATAATTTTTTGGATTATTAATTATCATCCCTAGTAAATACATGATCACTTATGAGTCCATTTATATCTTTCTGGATGGGAATATAATAATTATAATATTATATTTAATGAAAAATCAATTTTGCGAAACATTTCTTTTTTATCAAGATAAATATTATTAATATGAGGTTATATAAGCAATTTTTTAGAATATTAATATTTTTATAAAGACAAAAAATGTACTACATGATTGAATTTTTTTATCAATTTTAATGATAAAATAATTACCTCAAATGGAGACACAATGATGATGCAGTAATTATTTAATTTATTGTAGAATCAAATTAATTATATTAATAATAATATTGTAAATATAATTTGATATAATAATTTCATCCTAAAATTTTATGTATGTGTTTGACATGTAAATAAAAATTTTAATTTACTTTTTTATGATATATTATATTTATGATATTTTTAAAAAGTGAAGTAATGAATATTGTAAAAATGGATATAAAACATATTTTAATATGAATAATATTTTATTAAATGATATTAAATTAAGAAAAATTAAAAAATTAAATTATTTTAATACATCTTAAAATTTAATAAATAAATATTTTTTGGAATTTTTTCATTTTATATTAATTATATTATCTTAGGATGTATAAATTAAATGATATCACAAAAATAATTAAAAAGATTAAATAATGGTTAAATAAAAAAGATAATTATCAATAAATTAGTAAAAACATGTTTAATTTCTGTGGGATGATTTTATTTCGACCCAAAATCCTCATATATGATAAATTAATATTTTTGGAAGAATTTGGATTAAAATATAAATTAATATTAAATTAATATTTTTTATAATTCCAAGATCTCCCCTCTCATCTCCTATAAAAAGGTGAATATTCTTCTATTTCCTTCACACCTCTAAACTAATTTGGATCTGCCACAATCCAAACAAATATTTTCATAGAATATTTCCCCATACTATAAAGACCATATTTTAGGCAAAAACCCCCTCTTTACTGATTTTATTTTGTTAATCAAAAGAGGTCATATAAAGGGGAGGTATATTTTTTAGTTAAGTGTTTATAAAATATTTTTCCCCTTGCACAAAAGATTATTACACCATGATGAAATAATAATTCTATTATCCTCATTAATTTTTATATTTTATAATAATCACCTATATCTATCTCAACTTCCCCCAAATGGGAAATGAATTGTTGTTCGCGTGTACGGAGAACTACTGCCTCACAGACAGATATAGTTCATTTCCATCAATATGACTTATGACTACTTTTAATGATGAAATTAATGTTATTATATAATATTAATTATATATTTATAATTATTATTCAATAATATATCATTTATGTTCTTACCTTTCTATTCATATGAAAATGAAAATAGCGTTCGGGCTTATGTGTGAACAATCACCTCCACGAAGTGATGTGATTAATTTTTCACCACCAAATCAACTGGACGATATACATACGTATATTTAAATTATTAATTTTATATTAATAATATTATAATCATTATGTAATGATAAAACAATACTTACCTTATTTCTATAAATATCCTTTAAAAAAATTGAAATGTAACTTTCACGTACATACATTATATTTTCTTTAGGATTGAAACATAGGTCATTTTTTGTAACCATATTTAATGAATGGATTTAAAACTATAATTGATATATAAATGAGATTATTATTCCATGAATACTATTCTAGATATGATGGACTAATGAACAATTTTACTATATACATAATACAAAAGACATTTTGGACTCATATACCAAATACCCTCAAAACATATGATATAAACATAAATAATTAAGTAATTGTTGTATCCTAGCAATAAGTGATATAAAAGATATAACAGAAATTAATTTTTTTTTTAAATAAATTATTAACTTAATTTTGTTACTCAATAATATAATTCTTCAATGTGTTGAGTTAGACTCGAGGTAATGTATTTTTTGTCTAAAAAAAATATTGTATGTTTTTGAATGATTTATTTTCTAAATATGTACCTTTCATGTCTATGTATTTAAAATATATTTTTTTAATGTATTAGTAGGGGATAATTTTTTTAAAATTTTTATTTTCTAATATAACTTAATTTTTTTAAAAGGAATCATTTTAATGTTTTCTGTAATAGACTTTCATTTAAAATTCATATTTTAAATATTCTTCTTTAGTGTTTTTTAAATAGGTGAAAATAATTTTTTTTTGAATATACATCATGAAGATGATTTCCAAATTCCATGATTCATTAATAAGATAATTTATTATTTATATTATATTATAGTTATTATATATAAAATGGTTCTATTATTATTATCATTCTCTTCAGATTTCAAATTATTGTTAGAATAAATGGTATTTTGATATATTGATGTCCACTACAGGTGGTGTTAAAATACTATTCATGTGTTTTATTCATTATTTTTTCATTATCTATTATATAAAAAACAAGTATCCCCATTATAGGTCATAGTGAGCCCTATATAACTCATATAAAGGGTTGACCACCATTATAGATCATAAAAAATAGGTGAGCCCGATATAGTTTACGCGAATGGAGAGCCCCAATATATTTCTTCAATTCATTGGGTACTCCAGATATGGAATTTAAATGTGTGGTTATTCCATGTTTATTTTTGTGGTTTTAAGTGTATTCTCATGTCTACAATGTACTAAAATTTTACATTCTTTATGTTCTTACTGATTTTTTTGCTCATTCCACAATTAAATATTTTTTACATAGGCTTTATTGATGATTATGGTCAAGGATGAGATCAAAGGAAATATTTTGAAGATATATCAGAATAAAAAACCATTATTTATTTTACCTATTGTTGTATTAAGGTAAAATTGGATATTTTGTAAAATTATACATTTGTACTATATGGGTTTACTTTGTGGGAGTTATACTAAATTTTAAAACTATAAAATTAATATATCATTGATTGTAAATTCTAGATAAAAACACTAGAGTATATAATTTTTATGGTTGATCACTAACATTTGGTACTAGATGAATTTTTTATAATCCTTGGAGAGTATGAAATTTCATTATGAGTTATAGAATTCATCATGGGTATATAATATTCTGGTTGATCATAAACTAAATAAATTTAAAAGACATTGTGATGCATTATGTTATGAAATTTTATGGTGATTAATGGTATTTTTGGACATATTATTTTTCATTTAAATTATGGAATATTATATTTTTGGATAAATAATGAATGGTATTAGATAAAATATGAGTTTAAAACATGTTATAGTAACTTTTGAGTACTTAATCATGCTTTTGGAATATTATAAGAAATATATAGTTTTAGAAAATGTACAAACTACTGTATAGATTATAACCTGTTTTATATTGTAAAGATCTGGTAATCGAACCCAAAACCAAAGGGAGATAGTGGGGAATTTTCTATAACTAGCCAACGTGATGTCCTGGGTTTGTATAAAATTTTAATATTAGTTAACCTAGTTGATTGTATATGAATTATTTGATTTTAGGAACATATGTTTTATCTAATATATTTCATTGGGAATTGGAAATGATATTTTGAGAATATCAATAATATTGTTTCAGAAGAATTTCACTATCTTGGGAACCCTTTTTGGTCAAGGTAAATATTATACTATGGGATTTTTTTGGATGTAAATGTTGAATTAAATTTTTTAAGAATCAATGATTTTATTGTGGTCTTATTGTGATTTAGGTTAATTATGTAAATAATTTTCATATCTCGGAGATTATGTTATTTAGAAAATTACCTTTCGGGTATGTGTCATTAAGAGTGATTGATGTTTTTGAAAATAAAATTTAAAATTTATCTTATAATATTATGTGATAAAATATTTATGAATTTTGGTTTTTTATCATAGTTTATATTATTTTGAAAAATTTTAAGGGTAGTTATTTATTGCGTGGTCTATGTTGAACATCTAGTATTACTATTTAATTTTGGTGAATAGTATATTATATAATATTATAAGGATTATTATTTTTTGGGAATTAACTTATCATTAAATAACCATTTATATATTGGTCAATGTTTTAATATTGTATAAATATATAGTTATTATTTTTTGGATTATGTGATTCTTTAGATTTTGTTTCTAGTGCTTCAGGAGTAAAGAAATACATATTCACTAATCATTATTTGGAGGAAAAATTATTTTGTGGAAGAAATTGATTAAAGGACAAAATAATTCTTTTCAAGAATGTTTGATTCCTTATATTATAAATCATGTTTTTAAAATAATTCCTCAACTATATGAATATGTTCTTTAGAAAAATTTTATCCATTTATTTTTATCAATGATATTTTGACCAATAAAAAATTCATGATTTTGTAATGGTTAACTTTCCAATGTTTATGTTCTCAATCACCATCTATTAGTCTTTACGGTTTATTTTCATCTTCTATGTAAATTTTTTCTTACATGGAATCCTAGTATGGTTTATATTAGGTGACCATTGTTCAGCCCTTTCTTTATTTAAATGTGGAATTTCATTAATCCTTGTTCGGATGTGGGTCTTCAAAACAATCATTCTGATTGGTTAAAACCCGATAACTATTTATTACATAATACTATGAGGATATTATTTATTAAAGGGGGAATGTAACATATATTTTTTAATGGAAATAATGTTTCTAATATCATACATGATACGCCACATGGAGCATAAATGGAAAAAAAATTATTATTTATATATTACCATTATCATATTGTCGTTAGAATGATGGGAATGAATAATATTAATTTAATTATAAAAATATGGATTAATAAATTATATAAAATTAATTATTTTGTGACAATTATTTATAAATTAATATAAAACACTTGTTTTAAAAAAATTGTTCTAATAAACTATTTAAAGGTGCACAATTGTGTTATATTATAATAAAAAATCGAATAAATATTTTTGGAAAATATTAATGATATATATAATGTATTTAACATAATTATTAATGTTAATAATATTTGTATTTCATAAATTAGATAATAAAAAATTGAATTTTACAGATAAAATAAGTATTTTATATAAAAAGGCTTATTTTCCACATTTTGATAGTTTACTATTTTAAATCTATTTTTTTGAAAATGTTTTAAATTAAAATTGAAAAAATAATTTTTTTTAAATAATGGTATCAAAATATTCTTTGGTTTAATTTTTGGTTTTTTTATAAGATTATTTTGTGATGCATGATGAAAAAAATGCAGTTTTTCAATTAAAAAATGATTTTTGACTAATTTATTTATTTTCTTAGATTATATTAAGGTCTGATTTAAATGTATAAATAGATCATTTTTATCTTTTAACCTTACATAGGTCATTTGAATACATTTCAAAATTAATTTTTATATAAAAACATCTCAATATTTTGAAATTTTTACATAAAAACACATTTTCTCGATCTATCAATGGCATGGATTTTTAATTAAATGTTCCAAATTTAATTTTTTAAATTTTGAAAAAATTATTCCATATTTAGAATCATACAGTCTATATTTAGTAAATAGTTCCATTTTATTTAAGTAATTTTTTTTACCACAGTTTAGGGTGAATCAACTAATTGAGGATAAATATAATATTATAAATTCTTTTAAATTACCATCACACTTGTCAATTTCATTCTAAATAAGTATTTATCATCCATAATAATTAACAGATAGGTTATGAGACCTTTTTTAATTGGTTGATAATATAACTTTTATAATATTATATTTAATTAAATGTCAATTTTATCACACTTTTTCTTTTAACAAGAAGATTATTTTTAATACAGGGTAATATAAGGGATATCTTGGACTATAAATAATATTTAGAAAGATAAATCGGTTATATACATCATTTATATTTTT
Source organism: Viscum album (assembly GCA_963277665.1). Taxonomy (NCBI): domain Eukaryota; kingdom Viridiplantae; phylum Streptophyta; class Magnoliopsida; order Santalales; family Viscaceae; genus Viscum; species Viscum album. Next base: position 1,709,055,374 of record OY728126.1, on the reverse strand, counting down.
TTAGAGATAAATGTTTTCTCAAACTGATGATACAATGACTATGTAGTAATTGTTCATTTAATGAAAGAATCAAATAAATGATATTATAAATATAAAAATAAATATAAGTTGATATAATTATTGTAATAAATGAATGTTATGTATGACTTTTACATGTTATTTATGAGTTAAAAGAGTTGTTTCAAATATATAAATTTTTTATTATATTTTTAGAAAGTCCAATACTGAATAGTGTGAAAACTAACCTAAATAATATTATAAAATATATATTATTTTATTAAATTATATTAAATTAATAAAAATATAAAATTATGATAAATTATAGGTATATTTATCAAAATATTATAATTGAATAAATTATTTGTCTTTTTTCAGTTTATAGAAATTATATTACCCATAAAAGTGTAAATTACATTTAATCACAATATGAATTAGAAATGTTAAATAAGCATTACAACAAAAAGATAATGATTAAAAAATAGTAATAAATTATATAGTTATTATTGGATGAAATTAAATTAACCCAAATACATCTTATATTATAAAATAATATGTTCGGTGACATTTTTATTATAAAATCAATTTATATTATTTTAATATTTTGAAGTATTCTAGGAATACCCCTCCAATCTCCTATAAAGGGGATCCCATTATTATATTTTCTGCAGAACTAAAAATATATTTTTATCAGAAATGATAATCCCTCATACCTTTTTATAATACCTCAATTATTTCAAGAGTCATTAATTTAGCCAGAACACACTCTTTATATGTTTTATGTTGTTAACCAATGGACGTCGTACGAAAGAAAGGTATCTGTTTTTACTTAGTGTTTCTATTTTATTTTTTATTCCTATTCCATCATATATTATTCAACCATGACGTAATAATAAATAAAATATACAAAATAAAATGAAATTTTATTAAGTTATAATCATCAAAAAAATTCTTATCCACTTCCATCAAATGGTAAAAGAATTATCATTTGGATGTACGGTGAACTATCGCCTCCCCACCATATATAATTCAATTTCACCACCTTATCAAAATATTGGTTGCAAAGATGGATTTAATGTTTATAAAAAATATAAATTTCATATTTATAATTATTAAATAATAAAATATCAATTATTTTATTACATTTTTATGCACATGAAAATGGTAATGTCGTTCATCTGTACTTGTGAACTATCATCTCCACAAAGTAATGGTATTCATTTTTCATAACCAAATCACTAGAATTATAAATATAAGAACATTTAAAATTCTAATATGATATTAATGATATTGTGAGGAATACAAAATGTTAATATAATACTAACCTTATTTCCACAATGATTACTTTAAATATGGAATGTTACTCATGAATACATATGACCTCCCATCTCAATGATTGTAATGTATTTCATTTATCATATCCTTATATAATTATTGGATTAAAAATTATCATTTATTTAAAAAGTTTAATATTATTTAATTATTATAATTATATAAATGATGGACTAATGATAACATTTACAATAGACAGAATACCAAAGAAACATTGGCCTCATTTACCAAATATCGTCAAAGCATCTGACATGAAGTTAAATAATTAAATAATTGTTATAACCTAAAAATAAGTTATATAAATGTATTAATGAAAATTTAAGATGTTATAAATTAGTTAAAGTATTAAAATATTTTTTATTATTCAAAAATATGAACGTTGTTTGTGATGAGTCAGACTCAACGTAAGGGACTTTTGACAAAATAATCCTTATTTAAAATGTTTTAAAATTTTATTTTGTAAATATTTATATTTAATTTCCAGGTTTCTAAAATTAATTTTATGAATGTATTAATATATACATATATGTTTTCAAATAGTTATTGTCTAAAATAATTATAATGTTTTAATAATTTTAGCTTTTTATGGTTGTATGTAATGGAAATTCTATTAAAATCATCTTTTAAAGATTATGTTTTATAAATTTTTAGTAAAGTCTAAAGAAATGTTTCATTCTCATATATGGGATGAATGTGATTCTATGATTTAATAATTCTTTAATAATTTAATGATTAATTTATAAATTATTCATATATTTTTTACAAATAAAAACATATCATTATTATGTGCATGGTTTTTTTATTTAAAATTATTTTTTACATGAAAATTGAATTTTGATATCTATAAGACTTTTAGACATGGGTTTAATGTAGTTTGAATATTTTTATTCAATATTTTGTCTTTGGACATTATATATTATGGGTAGATCCAAATAATAGCTAACGGGTGAGCCCAATAGAACTTTTAATGTGGGTTGATCCCCATTATAGCTTATAAAAAAAGCGATACCAATATAGCTTAAAAGAAGGGTGATCTTCATTATATATATCCAATGAGTTGTTTACTCCAGTTATGGTTGTTATGTGTATGGTCATTCCATTTGTAAAGGTTAATGTAATAGTTATATATTAACGATGTCCCATAGAACCTATGTGATATTTTAATGATTTCTGATTGGTTTTAACGAAAATTATTAATGGGTTTTCATGTTCTTACTAGACTAATGAATTACATTCTTTATGTCTCTTACTTAGCTTTTTGTGCTCATCCTGTGTAGTATACTTTTTTAATAGCATCTATGGATGACTAGTGAAAAGTATGATAACATGGAGAAATTTTTTATGATATAATGGCATATGAAACTATGTTTTATTTTAAGGAAAAACTGAATACTGAGTAAAATTTTCCACTTGTAATTTATGGGTTTACTCGGTATGACAGTTTCTAATTTCTATTAAATTTAAAATTGAAAAGATCTTTGAATGTGAATTGTATATATGAAATACTATAACATTTAATTTTTAATGTTTCTACCATAAAATATATTCATGTATTTAGTAAACTTTGACATGTGAATTACAAAGGAAGGTGATACATCACATGATTTTGAAATTTTTATGAAACCATATTAAGAATAAAAGAAAAAAATTTATCAATCATGTGGCATGAAATTTTGGAAAAAAATTAATTATATTAATAAATGGAAATTAGTAGTCTTAATTTTTGAATATGGTGATCCAAAATTTAAAAAGATATTAAATTTTAGTTTTTTACCTTAGCTGAAATTAGAATTGATGACTGATTCTCCAAGATAAAATTTTTCTACTCACCCTGGTATCACCAATATTTAAAGGGATTTGGGGTAACAATTTTTGTGGGAGAACATCATGCAGAATATTGAAAACTATGTATAAAAATGTTTCTTTGGTCAACAGTTCTATATTGAGATATATAATCCTATAGGATCCATAAAAATTATTCATATTATTATGTTGAAATTGGATAAAATTACCATGGAAATTATCATATGAATACAAGGTACACCTAGATAGAATAATGAAATGTGTGTTATTATTTATTTGATAAAAAAATCGTCACATTTTTTCTTTATAAGATAATATTTTTAAATTGAGTTACTCATAAGGATATATATATATATATATATATGAAAATTTAAGACACCATGGAAGATCTATTTTGATCATATGTGGTCATGATCACCATTTTACATTGATATTATGGAAGTATCTTCAGAGGATCATGATATGATCATTCCTTTGAGAGCTACCTACCATCATCAAACTGGTGGACAATTTGAATGTACTATTAAAAATATAATACAATTTTTGTTCATCCTAAATTTAGTTCCAAAGTATATTTGATCATTATTTATCTTTATATGTGTTTCCCATTTAAAATATATTCTATTAAATTATTCACATGTCATTATATGAATGATTACCTGGCCATAGATTTCAAACACTAAACTATAGGTAAGAAGTTGGTAAAAGAAAACTTATACGACAAGAAATGGTTGAGAAAATAATAAAAAAATTTAAGTATATTTAGGATCAAATCAAATTATCTCAATTTAAGTAAAAACTTTATGCCTATAATATGAAGAAGGATATAGAATTCAAAGTGAGAGATCTTGTTTTCATAGGACTTTCTCCTTGAATGGGTGTCATATGGTTTAGTAAAAAAGGAAAACATACCCCAAATAACATCAAGCACATTGTTATTCTATATATATACATATTTTATTTCATACCATTTGTAAATGAAGACATTTATCTCAAATGTTCAAGATGTGATCCATGTATCGTCGTTAAAGAAGTAATTAAGAGAGTCAACACATTTGATTACCCATGATGAAATAAAATTGGGATATGATATATATTTATTTGAATAACCTATATAAATTCTTGAATCTGGAGAGATAATATGGGGTAATTGGAAGACTAGACTACAAGTTGTTCTTTATAGAATTCTCCAAATGGGGGAAGCAATGTGGGAACCATATGATGTTATGAAATAATCTACAATCATCTATTTAGTAGTTAATACGAAAAAAACTTATTGAATGAATTTTTTATTAGGGGTGGAATTTGACACCCTAATACCTTATTATTTATTTATTTTAAAATAAATTCTATCTATTTAAAGCGCATGATGCCTCTAACACCGAGTTTAAACAAAACATGATTCTCTATTAAAATAATATTTAAAAATCAAATTTTTATCTAGCTGTTAAATTAGTAGGTATACGTAATTTTATATAATTTGTTAAAAATATATATTTTACAACTTTTCATTAAAAATATATTTATTAAGAAAATAGTAATTATTATTATTTTAAGATAATATAAATTCTATCTGAAAAACTATTTTTTTCAAATAATATATTCTAGTCACTTCTTGAGAACATGTTATATAATTAATTTTTGATAAATTTATAAATATTATTTTTTAAAATTATAATAATTTTATAAATTATCATATCAAAATTATGTTCAAATGGTTTTTTTGTAATTTTCGAAAATGATTCATTTTTCGATGATTAGTGAAAAATACAAATTTTTATTGAAAATTTCATTTTTTATAAATTATTTAAAACCAAAAATAATATTAAAAATTATTTTTAAAGTAAAAATTATTAATTTTAAATTTTATAAATACAATTTTTGTTTTTGAAATAAATTTAATATTTAATTTTGGTATTAAAACATTTAATGCCTATGAGAATTTTCTATTTAGAAACGCACTTGTTCATCACGTCTATATGTAAAATTTTAAATTGGATTCTTCCACTTCAAGGAAATATATTAATAAAATAATTTTTTTTATTTTTAGTTGTAATACTTTTTATTATCTAATAATTTCAACTTTATTTTTTACCATTATTAATAGTCAATGATGTAAAAATTAATTCCCAAAATTAAAGTAAAAACTCAGTTATGAGGTGGTTGAAGAAAAATAATATTGTTGAAAATGAAATACGAACTTTTAAAAAACAACTTACTAGACATATTTAAGAATAATAACAATTAATTGTCTTTAATGACCCATTTTACAGTCTTGTGTCATTACAAAAACATTGGTGTATTTCATTCTTTTCAATAATTCCATTTTCATCCTCTCCCCCACTAATAAAAGGCCACCACCTATCCTCCCCAATTCCCATTCCAAAACCATTTGTTACATCCAAAAAATTAAATAATTACCTATTTACACCCTTAAAATAATCTAGATCCATTTTTATTATATTTTCCTCATATGAATACTTTTGGTGCAAAGCTAAAGAGATAATTTTGGGAAGAGGTAATGTTCTTAAATGATTATTTTTATATTTTTTCTTCTCCCACCTACATAAAAAATTGTAAATCAAGAAATAATAATAATAATAATAATAATATATCTCATATACTGATATGTTGTTATTCTAATGTAATAAATTCTATACATATCCTCTTCTAATAAATGGAAAATGAAATCGTCAATTTTGTGTACAACTCAATGCCACCTCATAAACCAATGTAACTCGCTTTCCATGAACTCATATCAAATATTTATTTAATAAAGATTTAAAATTTATTTATATAATATATGATATAATCTTAAATATGTAAATATTATATCACATATACCTTATTACATTCCATTATCATTAAAATAGGATTACACTACTCATATGTCTGGTGGACTACCATATCAAGAAGCAATGTCATTTGTTTTTCATGCACGTTTTACAAGAATCTTAATAAAGTCAAATATAATGATTATATATGATATATATTATTTGATATAATTTCATGATAATTGATATATCATAAAATTCAACAACCTTTCACCCCCAAGGCAATGATATCATTGTTCATGCATACGTATGACCTTCCGTCTCCACGAAGGGATGAGATTCATTTTCAATACCTAACTATAATGACTAATTATAATAACTTATATGATGAATAAATATGGTATTTATAATATTATTATAATTATATATATGATTTATGTTTATTTTGTGAACACGAACCATAAATTTCATTAAAAACGCACATGAAAAAACAACACTATTAATAAATAAAATAATGAAAATAAATAAACATTATTAACTGATGGGTCAAAATATGATATTAAGGAATGATACTTTATATTACAAATATTATTAGGAATAGTTTATTTAATAATAACATTATTAATATCTTATATAAGATGGTAATGTGAATTCAACTGAATGAAATATTTAGGTAATGGATTTTGTGTCAATTTTGATTTCATTGAAATATATTTTTTAGTATGCACATATTAAATTTTATGTTTTGTATATACAACCCTAAATTATAATTTCACATGAATACATGTTTATTATTTGTTATTAAAGTTTTACATAAATTATTTTCTTCAAGGGTTTACGATTTTAATGTTATCTATGAGGTAAATATTATTGTATAATCTCACATTCTTCAGTGATAATTATTTAAGACATAAAACAATACCTTCCATGTGATCATTTTTCATTGTAAAATACAACTACCTTGAATATAAATATTCCTTCATAATGGATATAAAAATTTCAAAAACTGTATATCATTTTGACTTTTTGAGTTTACTTTAAATTTTATTTGATTAACCAAGGAAATAAAGAGAACATTTTATACTTTATATAATATTAATATTTTATGATAAGGAATATTGATTCAAGAATTAAATCGCGGATTTGATATATCAAGAATGATTTGTATATTTTTTTAGTGGTGGGTACATATGATAAATATCTCCATGATTCATCAACATGTATCATGAGACAAATCAGTTTGAAAAATAAAATGGGGTTTCACCCATAGTTTTAATATATCTTAAAAATGTGTTAATATTTGAGAAATCATGATGAATGAGATAATTACATCCAATAATTATTGATTTCATTTATTTATAATATTTTTATAATTTTATATAATATATTATTTCATTTATATTTCAACAGGGTTCATTTTATCTGTTTACTAATAATATCTAATTTGTTTTTAGATATTTAACATTTCCTATTTTTAATGTCTTATCCAATTAAGATAGTAAAGTAATTGATTAAATGGAATGTGTTATTAGTTATTTATCATTCCATATCAATTATCCCTTCATGATTCATAATATATTCCTTTATATATAATTGATACTATGTATTTAAGATCACTATTATTCTATTTCCTTTCCCCATGATATGATGAAGAATTATTTGAACTGGTTTCTATGATGTATATCATTCCATTATGTTATATATTATGTTTTACATAATATTTGAAATGTAAAATGGGTATCATGTATGTATCTGGATCTTCCAAACATATTAACTATTTTATCCTTTGGAATGTGATTACGTTTATATAGTGACAATGAAATAATGAAAACACTATCAAAAGGTTACTGGATCTAGGGTTGTTATATCATATAAAAATGGAATTAAATAAGGAATCCACATCTTGTTGAATATATTAGAAACCTTCTAACCATACATTTGTATTCAATTGTTTTTTTATGAAAATTAATATGTTATTTTATATGGCAGATAAATCTAAATGATATAAAATATAAATCAATAATCAATATCCAAATTATTAAAAATATGATCTAGTGGAAATTTATATTCCCATGTGTGATATGAAAAACAACATATTTTGGAAATTCATATTCATAAACAATTTCATATTTTAAATATTGATTATATTTTATCTTTTCTTGTTGTGTAGGATGTTTATAAACAAATTGAATCATAAATAATTGAAAAGTATTAAAATAAATTACATATTTTGAAGTATTTTTATATGTTTCATTGACTTAAATGAGTATTTGGTAGATGGAAATTTTTTGGGGAATCAGAATCATTATGTTCATTACCTTTTAATAAATCATATAAGTGAAAGTGGATCTACTATGATGTTTTTCATGTGCAGTGTCCCAACAATAAATATAGTCATCCCACATGTCAGAATATTCTTGAATTGCAATATATATTGTCTAATTTAACTAATAAAAATGAATATATAAATCAATGGTCTTATCTATTCATTACTTGTTCTTTATGATTTTCTGTTAATGTTTTCACTTTTTCTCAGAAATAATCCACAAATTTTTTATCAATTTCACTCTATAATATGTTTGGGAGGATTACTATAATAATTTAATGAAAAAATTATAATTTAAATAAATATGTAAAATCATATTAATTGAATCCTTCTATATAATTTGTATTGATCCATAAATTCCATATTTGAAATCAATTAGGTTGATTATTTTTTGTTTGTCTATGTGTAAAATATGTTTTAAAATAAATCACAATGACTAATCAGAAACCAGATATTTTAATGTATTCACCATTACATTATGTATCTAATCAATAATTATAGTCATTCACATTAGTTAAATTATTTGAAGACCAATACACATTTATTTCATAATCTATTTCAAATTCAAAAGACTAAAATCATTTACTAATCATTCCAGGAACATTTACATTTTTTATCCCCTTTTCAATTGGTGGTTACACCATCTCCTAAGGATATTTTATACTATATATAAAATTTCTACAACCCAAATATATATTATATAAAAACAAATAATCAAATAAATAAATTTCAAATAATTTGTATCACCACAAAATATTATCCAAAAAATTTTACATTCATTTTATGCTCATAATTCAAGAAATAATTAGTCTACTACCATAAAATATTAATCCATTATCAAATCCAAGGATCTCTATGACATATTTTATTCAAACAATTAATTTATTCATTCCATTTCAATATTATAAACTCAAAAAAAAATCATTTAATTATGAGTTGTAAATAAAACATTAAAAAAGATCCTAATTCTAAATGTTATAGTGACCCTACTTTTTATTACACGACTCTTACTTCATATTCAAATTTAATTGTATAATAGTGTTACAAATAAAGGATCCAATGTTTGAGTGCTATTGGATTATTATTCTCATACACCACTAGTACATAATAAAAATCAATCATTTAATTAAATAACTCTTCATAATACTTTAAAAATAAAACGTTCTATTTAGTACATGAAATTACCTGACGATATACGTCAATTAAAGGGGTGAGTTAAAGGATAAGTTTGAGGATAAATCATGGGCATAAATCAATATAACATGGTTTAGTGTAATCATCATTATCATATCATAAGTATGGGATCATAATCATAATCATTAGGGAAACATTTGATAATTGAATGAAATGATGCATATGGGAAAAAAATTAAAAAACATGAAATGGTGGTTGTATATAACATATAGTTTTGGACAAAGCTAGGCTCATGTTATCGCATGACATATGAACCTAAATCATTTCAATATAAATTTGAAAAAAATAGCAATATTTTCATTCACAGTGATCATAATATCATGTGATATATTACATTACCTAATTAATTATAGGTCTATTGTAACATCCCGGATCCGGGTGCCATTCCATGGGTGCCCTGAACCCGGTTGGTCACATGACCTCAAGCTCGTTTCCCCAAATGCCAGAGGATGCTGACTAATAGTGAGGTCCTAGTTCTGATAGTGGGGAAACTATGTCCTCATTTTTTAATGTGTATTGTAATGGAGAAAATTTATTAACATGAAAAAGTGTGGAAGCAGTAAACAATAGCAAAGCTGAAATGCACAACAGTACCGAATTAAAGAAATGACCAACAATCATATATAATGATGTAATATGTCCATGAGTCTAGCAAAGTATCCAAAATAGGATACACTGCAATCTAAAGCAATACAATACAAGGGAAAAATACAGTAAAAAAAATAAACAGTGTAGAAAGAACTATGTAGCATCGCAAGCCTAAGCTCGATCTCAAGCTCTCATACTCCTCCACAACAATAAAGTACCTATATAGGGAATCTTTCCATTATCTACACCTACAACAATATAATCAATTTTGGAACAAGACGTGTCCCAAACAGGGTGTGAGAAGTAAATCCCAGTAGGCAACCACCAAAGGCCCATGCCCAACTATCAGTGAATCTGTGCAATAACAGTGTAGTAATTAAATTTTAGTAAACTAGGAAGTACACAAATGTAGCTACTCCTACCAGTTCCATTTTCATTTATTAATTATTTATCAATTCATTGTACTTGAATTATAAGTTCCCGAGACTCAGCCTCAGCCAAAAATCTTTTAAATAATACTCCAGCAAAACTACAACAAGCTATCTATCAAGTACAGGGTAAATCAACACCAAGCCTGTGATTTAGCTTGGTATTTATAACAATCACCACAGTGAATATCCAAATGTACATTTCCCTCAGGCTAAACAGTACCATGCCCTCAGTCTAATCAGATCCTTTCCCTCATGAAAAACTGAAAAGAAACTTTCAATTGTCTGATCTTAGGCATAATGGGTATTTCCCTTTAGAGAAATATATCCTTGCCCCCATGCTTTGCCCTCAGGTGAAAATAGAACCCAACCCTTAGCCGAATCAATACCATGCCCTCAGGTGAATGAATACCTTTCCCTCTTGGGAATCAAAACATTGCCCTTAGGCTATGCAAGCAAACCGGACAAGCCCAACTTATAATCAAGCAATTTGTATATATATTCTCTCAATAAAATTCAAAGCATGCTAAATCATGGCATACCCTAAGGTATCCTGGCCAAATGGATAAACAAGGGAAACACACCCATGGGGTGGCGCTAGATCCAAGAAATGATCCCAAATAGTATTTCAAACATAATCATTAAATAACCTATACAATTCTAGGCATTTAATTAGTCAAGGCCTTAGCCATACGACACCCTAAACATGGGCGCATAACACAATGGTACACAAAAACAACATGACAATTGTAATTAAACATCAAACCACCTACCTCGATGGCCTCTGATCGATTTACGTGAACGACACCTTATGAGACAACCGATAATGGTGGAGAACTATGATAAAAATTTATCCATTCAAATGTAAATAACATCCCCTCATTAATGAATTTGTAATAACGGGTCAAGGGGAAAGAAGGTCTTACCCGCACGGTTCAAACAAGATCGACGGTGGAAGAAACAGATTCTTAGCGTGTAATCGGAAGATCCTACAATCTTCGGCCTCTCCTCCCGATATCCTCCTAGTGTTCTAAGCTTCATCTGGTGAAAGAGGATGCTACTGCACGTTTTATGCAAAAAAACAACCTACACGGCATGTACCCCCATGTACATGACATATACTTTTCATTTTTGAAACTGTTCTTCTTGTGGCTAATTTTCACTACTGAACTGTTCGTCCTTCAACATGAGTACATGACGTGTATTCATGAGTATATACCGAGTACTGTCACTCCACTGGAGGCTACTTCCACCACCTTACTATTCACATGCCGACTGATTACACGGCATATAAATACTAAGTACATGGCGTGTAGTTAGTTTTTACACCATTCATCACCGACAGGCCTACACGCCCTGTGTACTCATCACACACAGCCAAAGTACACGGTGTGTTGAAATGTACATGGTGTGTACCCACAAAATTTTGGATTTTCCCCATTTTCCATATTTTCACAAAAACACTTAATCAATTCGTCCCCGAATTTCCCTTCCATGTATGGTGAAGATAATGCTCAGAACAACTCTGGCCACTGAGCATGTACGTCGTTCTCCCGCTCCCAGGTTTTATCCTCCACTCGTCCATACTGCAAAAGCACCCATACTATAGGAACCTACCGGCCTTAGAGAACCTTCATGCACTTATCAACAATATGAATCAGATTCTCCTCAAAGGATGCATCAACCTGAAGCTCAACCTCCTTGGGCTGAAAGATGTTAGACGTGTCTGAGTGATAATGCCATATCTGAAATATGTGGAAGATGTCGTGCATGGCCCGATACCTCTTCTGTAAATGAAACTGATAGGCAACCAACCCAACTCTCTCTAGAATCTCAATCGGACCCACATACCTCAGTGAAGGTTTACCCAGTCTCCTGATCCACCGGTGTCCCAACCTCGGCGAAACACACAAAAAAACCTGATTCTCGACCACAAACTCCAAGGGTCATCTACGATGATCAACATAAGATTTCTGATGAGACTGAGGAGTATCCATCCACTTCGGAATCATCTAGACCAGCTCTGATGTCTCCTTCATGAGATGTGGTCCTACTATAGCTGCCTCAACTACCTCCAACCAGCACAATGTTGATCGACATGGCCTACCATATAAAGCCTCGTAAGGTTCCATCTCAATAGTTCCCTAGAAACTATTATTGTAGGAAAACTCGACCAGGGGTAAGTGCTTCTCCCAAGTGCCCCAAAAGTCCAGGACGCATGAACACAACATGTCCTCTAGAACCTATATTGTACACTATTAATGGTCATCGGTCTGCGGGTGGTAAGATGTGCTCAGAATCACTTCTGCACCCAGTTCCCTCTAAAAACTCTTCCATAAACGAGACGTAAAATGGGATCCCTATCCCAAATGATAGAAAGATGAACCCCATTAAGACATAACACCTATCGGATATACAACATCTTGAGTTCATCATCACAAAACACCTCTTTGATTGGAAAAAACTAAGCTACCTTCATATTTGTGTCCACAACAACCCACACGGCATCATCCCCTTGAGGTGACCTTGTCAACCCAGTCATGAAATTCATCACGAAATCATCTCATTTACACTCCAAAATGGGTAAATGATGTAACAGTCCTACTGGCCTCTGATGATCCACCATCAGCTGTTGATAGGTGGAACATATCACAACAAAACCAGCCACCCCTCGTTTCATAATCGACCACCAGTACTAAAATCTCAAGTCACGGTACATCTTTGTAACTCTGGGATGCACTACCCAAACTAAAGCCTTAAATTCCTACATAAAATCCTTGCATATATCCCCTAAAACCCACACTCATCCATAGATACGCAGTACCTCATCATCTCTTATAGTCCAACTAAGTGGAGGGTCCACAATTTCTACTGACTCCCGTAGAACTATGACTTTAGAATCCAATAGCTATCTTATCGTTACTCTCTCTAGGAGTGTAGAAGTCATAGCTTAGGATGAAAGATAGGCCCTCCACTGACAATCGTGCAACTCCAAATGCTTATTAGAGAATAAATCCATATGTTACCACTCACCACTAGCCTCATGCACTTCCTGCATCTGAGTCATCCTACTCAGTGCATCAACAAATGTGTTACCCTTACCTAGTTTATAGGCAATCTCAAAGTCGAAGGACTGAAGGTATTCAACCAACCTTCGTCGTACCAGATTCAAGTCACGCTGGTTAAAGATGTACATGAGACTTTTTTGGTCCGTATACACCACAAAATCTTATACCAATAGATAATGTCTCCAACAAAATAATGCATGAACAACTACAGCCTACTCAAGATCATGTGTTGGGTAATTCTATCATGTGGCCTCAACTTCCGAGACCCGTACTCAACTACTCGATCACTCTGCAATAACCCCGCTCCATGTCCAATACTTGATGCATCACAGTAAACTGTATAGATCTTCCCTTTTTCTGGAAGTATCAGGACCGATAATGATGTCAACCTTCCCTTCAGTTCCTGAAATGTTGTCTCACAAACTTCTGACCAAACAAAATTCACACCCTTCTTAGTCAAACCCGTCAACGGCACTACCAAGCGGGTGAAGTCCTGTATAAAGTGAATGTAGTAACCAGCCAACCCCAAGAAACTTCTTATCTAAAACACGTTCTTATGTTGTTCCCAGGAAACTACTACTCTCACTTTCTCTAGGTCTACCGCAACTCCTTCCTCTGAGATGATATGATTGAGGAAGTGTATATGGTCCATCCAAAAGTGTCACTTTAAGAGCTTAGCATATAGATGATGCTCTCTCAGTGCACTCAAAATGATCTCAATATGGGTTTCCTGGCCGTGTCGAGTGAGATATTACACCAAGATATCATTCTCTAAGACTACCGCAAAAGAATCCAGATATGGATTAAACACACGATTCATCAGAGCCATGAAAACCGATGGCACATTCATGAGTCTGAAGGGCATGACCAAGTACTCGTATAGACCATATCTTCTCTTAAAAGCTGTAAGTGGCAGTTCTGATGGTATAACACACAACTGATGATATCCAAATCTCAAGTCAATCATCGAGAACACTCGTGCTCCTCAAGGTTGATCAAAAATATCGTTAATCCTTGGAATGGTATATCGGTTCTTCAACATCAACTGGTTCAGCTTCTGATAATTCACTCAAATTCTGAGGGTACGGTCTGCCTTCTTCGTAAATAGGTCAAGTAAACCCTAAGGCGAAGTACTGAGTCGAATGAACCCCTTTTCCTGTAACTCCTCTTACTACTTCTTGAGCTTTTGAAATTTTGTCGTAGCCATCCTATAAGGAGGAATGGACACCGGTGTTTCTCCTGGAACAAGATCAATAGATAAATTAACCTCCTGCTACGGAGGAAGGCCGAAATAGTCATCTGGGAAGACATACCTGAAACAATCAACTACAGGAGGGAAATACATCTGGCAAGTTCCCTGGTCATGTAGATATAAACTCGCAATCTAGGCTGTCACTCCACCTCTCCCATGATGCTTAGGTCCAAATCAGCTCGCCTGGACATCCCATTCTCCCTTGTATAGACACTCTCTGCCCTCTGGTGACGTGATACTCACCCTGCAATGAAAACAATCCACAAAGGATCAAAAGGGTACCAACCAGTCCATATTGAGAATGAAATCCTAGCCCGTCATCACTAATATATAGAGGTCCCATAAAAAGTGACACCCACCAACATAAAGGGGGCACTCCTTATACTGACACACACCTGTCATTATAGTGCCCAACGTAGTGTCTAGCATCATAATATCGGACTAAGAAGAAACACTGAGCCCAAGGCTCTCCATATTGGTCACAAATATAAATCTATGTGTAGCACCCATATCGAATAGAACAGATGAAAAAAAAGAAGCAACTAGAATAGTACCTCTGACAGTAGAAGATCTGGGATCCTTCTCCTGTTGGGTCTCTTGCACTGCATATGCCTGATCAGTGTCACAGCCCAACGACACACCTAGGTACCATGAGCTGACCTGCCCTATTGTCTATAAGATCCTAGTGTCTAGATACCATGTCCACAACCACCACCTCTTCTTGAACGTCTCGATGTATCCCAATTTCCTGACTGTTAAGAAGCTGTTGAACCTGCTCCCGCACAAGGAGTCTGCGTAGAACCCCTCTCACTAGAAATTGGTGAAAACTCCCTGAAAAATCACTGCAGATGACCCATCATGCCACAAGATCGGCACTCCACTAGGTCACGTGGACACTCTGGTCTCTTGTTCCCCTCTTTACCACACTATTAACACATAACTGGGCCACCTATAGAATTTTTCTAGCTACTAATTCCACTATAGGAGAAATCCATCTGTCTCTTCCTCTTACTAGTAGAAATAATACCAGAAACTAGTGCCGAACTGCCCTGGCTGGCACCACTTGCTTCTGGCAGGTTCTACTCAGTAATCAGTGTCTACTTCACAATAACATTCACTATAGGCATTATAAAAACAATCACCAGTGCTCAGATATCATAATGAAGACCATCCTATATGCATATTTCCCTCAACGTCTCATCACCCACTAGAACAGCTGAAAAATTTTGTAGCTCGGTGAAGTGGGTAGAATAGTCCATCATTGACACGGCGCCCTACTGCATATTCATGAACTCTCGAGCTCTATCTTCCCTCGGTGTTGTGGGATGAAAAATTCATATAAGACTGCCAAAAAATCTCCCCACACCATGTCTCGGTGATTCTTGTTCTTTGTGGTAACATCCCCCAATATCTTGGTGGAATCACATTGCATGTATGTAGAGAGCTTGACCCTACGCACTGGAGGTATCTCACAATGCTCGAAAATAGTCTGCACAAAACCTAGCCAAGACTCAGCATCATGTGGTCCTCCATCCATTAAAAATGTAGGCAGATGCTGCTGATGAAATATAAGAGTCAGCACAGCCTTAGATGTGGCATCTGACGGTGCTCCCTAGAAGGTCTGTATAAACTGAATGAATCCTTCACGGAAATGCACCTCCACGCTTGTGTCCAGTATAACGGTTGGCACCACATCTAGCTCTACTGGATGATCCATCGGTAGCCTATGGCCTACCGTCTTTAGAGTAAACTCATTTCTTCTCTCCTGGAGAACAACTCGTGGTTGTCTCAATAGCATGATTCTACAAGGTCAAACACACGCCTGAGATTAAGATCATCAAGGACTGAAAATAAGGAGTGTATGGATGGAACTTGATAAAGAAATCATTCATGTTTTAAAAAAACAATCCTACAAAATGTGTATAATAACTACATAGAGTTTTACCTTTATTCTTTCACATGAGCCTATAATTATGCCAAAACTAGACGTGTAAACCCCAAACACACGGCGTGTTGTCCACACACATGGCGTGTACTTGAATTTTCTTTCCTTACCCAAGTCCTCCTATACGGCATAGCCACATGACTCTCTTTTGAATGACACTACATGGCGTGTAGAATAACTACACGGCGTGTACTAAACGAGCTTTATCGACCTGTGTTGTCTATTACACAGGTAAGACTACATGGCATGTTCTATACAGACACAATGTGTACAACTTATATTCCAAATGCACGTGTTGTCAGTGACATGACCGACTACTCAACTGACTCTACACGGCGTGTTACACCCGCACATGGTGTGTAAACCACCCTGTTTCCCTAGCCACATGGACAAATACACATAGTCGTCCAATGTTAAAGACTACAAAGTCTGTCCCTCAAGTACACGACGTGTTTAAGAAGAGGTAACACCGACCCGTGTTTGTTAGTTACATGGCCGGATCCCCAGGTCAAATTACACGACGTGTTTTTCATCGATATGACATGTATAATATCATATTTCTCCACCCCTGTTGTTAGTTACACGATAGACATAGGGTCAACACAACACGGTATGTATAATAACAATACGGTGTGTTCCTTCAAATTTCCCTATCCCATGTTTCGGCCTACACGACCTATGACACAGAGAGAAACTACACTGCGTGTACTATTTTTTTTTAATTTCTTCCTGGACAGAATATTAAAAGGCTTGTAATCAAAACTACATGGAGTGTATTCTGGGTTTTTCCGGACAGCTAGCCTCAGAAACTACTCCGGAGCATAGAAAAACACTAAAACCAATACCTAAGTCCCGAATTTCGATCTGTGAGGGGCCATACTCCCCGCGAATCAATTCATGGCATCTTATGAAAGTTATAACAAGGTAAAAAAGTCAATGATCCACCACATTCTGGTTGATGAGGGCATATACTCCTAAAAAACCATATTTTGGCATTCATTCACAGAACCATACATAAAAATACCCTATCAAATAACATGTATTTTATCAAGGGATCTATCACAGCAGCATGCATTTTCTAGCACAACATATATCACAACAACATGAAATTTATAATGCACCTATGTGGCATGGAAACTATGCATGGAATGTGATTCTAACATATGCCGAAATGATGCATGATATGGAAAACCCTCATCTCATCGGATTTCAACTAAATAAACCAAGTTATAAAAATTTAAACATCACACAACAAGTGTGTCAACCAATGTCAAAAATCAGATCAATTGTAATGATCAAATACAAGAAATCACAATTGAATTTGAGGTAATCCGGTATTTACCTGTACACGGGGTAGCTACACCCGGGCATAGTTATTACCGAATCCCTTAGAAATCTATCTCTTTCCATAGTCGTGAAATAATAAAATAACTTAGAGTAAAAGTAAATCCTTTGATACCACTTTGTAACATCCCGAATCTAGGTGCCACTCCATTAGTGCCCCGAACCCGGTTGGTTACATGACCTTAAGCGCATTTCCCCAAACGCCATAGCATGCTGACTATCAGTAAGGGCCTAGGTCAGATAGTTGGGAAACTACACCCCGATTTTTCAATGTGTAGTATAACAGAGAACATATTTAAACATTAAAAATTTTGGAAGCAGTAAAAAATACCAAAGCTGAAATGGACAACAGTACAGAAATAAAGAAATGACCAACATTCATATATAACGATGAAATATGTCCCTAAGTCTAGGAAATCAACCAAAATACGATACACTAAAATATGATGAAATACAATACTAGGGACAAATACAGTAAAGCAAAATAAATAGCACATCAAGAACTCAACAGTATCACAAGCCTAAGCTCAGTCCCATGCTATCCTACTCCTCTACAACAATCAAGTACCTGTATATGGACTCTTTACTTTATTTACACCTGCATCAATATAATCTGTTTGGGACCAATACATGAACCAAACCGGCTGTGATAAATAAATAATAGTAGTCAACCACCAAAGGCCCATGCCCAACTATTAGTGAATCTGTGCAACATCAGTGTAGTAATGAAAATGCAGAAAACAAGGAATTACTCAAAATAAATTACTCCTACTAGTTACAGTTTAATTTATTTATTATTTAAAAATTCACTGTACTTGAATTATATATTCCTGAGACTCAGCCTCAGCTAAAAATCTCATAAACAATGTCACAAAAAAACTATAACAAGCTATTTAACAAGTACATGGTAAAACGACACCAAGCCTGTGCTTTAGCTTGGCAGGTATAACAATCACCACACTTAATATTAGAATGTACATTTCTCTTAGTCTAAAAAGTACCATGCCCATCGGCAAATTAGATCCTTTCCCTCATGAAAAACAGAAATGAAAACCTCAGGTATATTCCCCCATGAATAATGAGTATTTCCCTCTGGAAAAATAAATCCTTTCCCTCAGGCCTTTCCCTCAGGAGAAAATAGAACCTAGCCATCTGGAGAATCAATACCTTGAACTCATGCGAATCCAAACTTTTCCCTTAGGATAAACAAAAAATGTGCTAATTCCAACATATAAACAAGCAATTTGTAAACATTTTCTCTCAAGAAAACTCAAAGCATGCTAAATAACGGCATACCCTCATGTATCTTGTCCAAATGGATAAATAAGGGAAACACACCAACGGGGTGGCCCTGGATCAAAGAAATTATCCAAAATAGCAGTTTAAACATAATCATTAAATCACCTATACAATTCTTGGTATTTAATTAGTGAAGCCCATATCTATACGACACCACAAACATGGGCGCATAACACAACGGTACACAAAAACAACATGATAGTTAGAATTAAACATCAGACCACCTACCTCGATCACCTCTGATCGATTTACATGAAAGACACCTTCATAAACAACTGATAATGGCATAGATTTGGGATAAGCATTTATCCATTAAAACATAAATATCATCGACTCTGGAATGAATTGGTGAGAATGGTTCATGGAGAAGGAAGGTCTTACCTACACTGATCATACAAGATCAACGACAGAAGAAACAGATTCCCAGAGTGTGGTCGGGAGCTCCTCTATGCTCCGACCTCTCCTCCTGAGCTCCTCCCGGCGTTCTAAGCTTCCTCTACATAAATAGGAGTCTACTATCCATTTTGAGAGAAAAAAAATTACATAGTGCGTACTCCCAAGTACACGACGTGTACTTTTAATTTTTTTATATGTTCCTATGGAAGCTAATTTTCACCATTGAAGTGTTCATACGTTGACATGAGTACATTGTGTGTATTCTTGATTACACGGCATGTAATGTTGCTCCACTAGCAGCTTCTTCCACTGCCTTACTATCTACCTTCCGACTGATTACACGGCATGTAAATACTAATTACACGGTGTGTAGTTAGTTTTTACACCATTTATCACTGATTGGCCTACACGCCATGTGTACTCATCCCACACGGTTAAAGTATATGATGTGTTGAAAAGTACATGGCGTGTACCCACAAAATTTGGGATTTTTCCCATTTTCCTTATTTTCACAAAAACACTTAAGGGTAAAGGAAAGGAAGAAACATGTACCACAAGAATATGAACTGTGTTCTTACATCTATAATTATTTGGGACCACCTTCCACATCATAAATTCTCATAATCATGCAATCCATGTAGAATGTATAACAACCGTATACAAAAAATAATTCATGGAATAGAATTTGTTTCAAAAGTATTTAATAATTAATAAATTAATGAGTTATAATGGGGTGACCAAATTAATAAGTTAATTTCTTAATAAAAATTATCATTCTTGTGTGATGAAGAAATAACTCAAGAAGGGTAAATGATGTGTTTTAAAAAGAAAAATATTTTTTAAAAATCATTATATTTGGATTATAAATTAAGGTGGAACCATATATATCCCAAAAATGGATGGTTGAAAAAGTAAAAGGAAATTTAAGAAAAACTATAATAAAATCCATATAAATATTTTTGTGTTATAAGGATAAACAAAAGAAATTATGTTGGGTTTGCGAATACCCTTATCTTAAATCTCACGTTATTTAACTACTTTTCATCCTCTTAAATCATTATAATAGGTTTATTAAAAATAGATCAAGAAATAATTTGTAATAATTTTTACAACTATTTAACCATTATAAAATTTTTATTATATTTCATAATTATCATGGACAAAGTGAAGTTATTTTTTTCTTATTTTCCTTAAAAATTCTTATTTTTTATTAGATTTCCCTATTTATTCAATATAATACACACATTAGTAGTTTTAATTAAAAAAATTTAAATACCTATATTAATTCAATTATACCTGTTATATAATTTTGAATGATCATACATAATGGTTGTGATATAAAATAAGTTAAAAACTTCAATGTCGGTGGTTAATATACTATTATAGGGAACATTGTCAAATGAGAAGAAAACGAAGTATAAAACATAAATATATCAATAATATAATTTTAAATTAATTTATCATCATTAATATAATGTTAAAATACCATATAATAAATATTAGAACATTTTTAATTGGTGATGATAAGTTAATAAATGTATATAAGTGGAAAACATAAATAAGTTTTGATTAAAACATTCCCTCTTATATGTTATTCTTCATTTGTGAGACACTGTAGTTCCTTAATGACTGGATTCCGATTACTCAGAAATTTCCAAATAGATTATATAAATCATAACATATGTTATTTTTAGAGATACATTGTCTAATAATGTGTTTTAGGAGTGGTTTTCCAAGGGGATTTATAATGGTTATTGATACTTGAGGGAAGGTGTATTTTTTGAGTAATAATTTTGAATAAAATACAATATATAATGTATGTTTTTAATAGAGACATTTTTGTTATTATAAACCATATTTGAATTAAATAACCAGAAATTTTTTACATTTAATCTATTTATAATTCTAATTAATTAGTTTAACAAAAACGAAATGTGAAGAAATTTGAAAATATTATTTTAATGAAATATTTTTGAATTTTTGATTTGTAGAGAACATTATAGGTTTTGAAATAATGTTTTTACTCTTTAGTGATTCATATATCAAATTTTATTTAATTTTATAGATATCAAGTTAAATAAATGAATCAATTCATTATTACATAATGAATTATGTAATTTATGATAGACTATTTATAAAAAAAGAACTATATTTTTTCTAATGAACAAAAAGAATTAATTATTTCATAATATTTAAAAAAAATCCATTTTCAATTTATGAAATACTAATTCAAAAAAAAGTAATTTTATAGAAATAATTTTCTGTCATAGATTATTTTAATTTCCAAAATAAAAATAATGATTTTATAAAATAAATTAAAATACAGTTTAATTAATATGATCTTATATTTTATTTTATTTTTTAAACTCAATATTTAATTTTTCTGATTTATAAAATTTAAATTTACATAAATTCTTCTTGATAAATATTATTTATATCACATTTTATTACTTTGAGGTTAAATTACCCTTCCAAAATCAAATAAGTGTATCCAACAGTTAGGTTGTTATTCACAACTTTAATGATACTATTCCAATGGACACATTACTATTCCAATGGTCACATTAGCTTATACTAATGCCTATTAACTTATTCTTTCATTATTTAACTCAATTCCTCTCAAGACTCTGAATTTTTATTTTATATAAGAATGATTTTTTAAAATATATTTTTTTCATTTCTGTAGTTTTGTTAAAAGGAGGGAAGATTTTAGCTCATCAGGGTGAGCCAATGATTCACATTGTAGTTTTTATTTTTTCTAATTTTTCTCCATTTATAATATTTTCAATTTTAATGGGTTAAATTTTTCACTAATGTAGTACTTTTTATTAATTAAAAATGTGTCTTTTTAGTTTATCTATTAATTGTACATATAATATACTTTATAATAGAATATAAATTTATATAATGGAATAAGTATTTTTTGGTAAATATGGTTTTTTATATTTGTCCCACCTTTATAAATTTCATCCATGAAATTACTACTCATAATATTTTTTGAGAATACAAGAGAGTTCTTATTTACCATTTTTTTCCTCTGGTTCCCATGTTTCCTCATCAAAATTATGGTTCCCCTATAACACTTTTAAAAAGTGAGATGTCATATTACATAGATGTTTTTGTCTAAAACTCAATATATTTACCAATTAATAATTGTATGATTGGTCATTCTCATGTTTTTATAATAATAGATTTAGTAAATGTGAGGGTTCATGTATGTACTTCAATGGGATAGATACTTGGAACACACTATTAACTTGATCAAAATTTTTTGGATGTGGAATTTGATAGGCCACTACTATTATGTGATAAAGTATTTCAATAGGACAATGTACCTATAAATAAGCTTTCTTTCCTTTCCAAACAACATCAATATTCTCCATGCTGATACTAGAAGGAAAATTTTTCTATTAACATAAAACTAAAATTCCTTTTGATGGTTGTTAGGATAGATCATGTACCAATGTTGACTATCATTTATATTTTTGTGTATGTCCTGAATATTATATGTCATATATTCCTCAAAATCGCGTTCAAGTAGATTTTATTCACCAACTTCCTGAAAAAAGATGGAGTTCTAAAAATATTCTTATATTGGGCTTCATATGAATCAAATTGAATACATGGGGGGAAGATATTCTAGTAAGATCACTCATGTAAATAGAAATATTGATCCCATCAACAATTAAATTTTCTTGAGAAGACTCTCTTCATTTACTAGAGTGTCTATATATTATTTTCAAATTTCCTATAAGTTTGGGGTTATAGGGAACACTATAATAAATTTATTAATCAAATAATGTTTAATACATCTATAGAATATATAATTCAACCTTGGATCATGATAATAAATGGCTAAATGTGTTACCTATTCGTATTCAAATCTTACATTCCATATATGATTCTATATTATTGAAGATATAAATATTCCCATTTAGTGGAGAAGTGGGTAGTCTTGAAGAGTTCATCCACCACCAAACATATAACATTATTTATTTTTGATTTCTTTTCAAGGACTAGTAAAAATATCCATAGTGATGTTCTCCAATGTCAATGTGGGCATCTGAAATGGTTTCACCATCATTGTAGACATTTATCTCTCTAACTTGACATTATAACATACCAAGAATCTTGAGATATAACAAAAAATATCCTTATTTATGTTATCCCACTAGAATTGATATCAAATATCATGATAAATCATATAAAATATGGGATTGATGCAAAAGAATGAACTATGTTTATTATCTAATATATCAATATTTTTCTCTATTAGTAAAGCCATAAAAATTCATGTTCCAAACCGAAACACAAAATAGTCATAGATCTGGAATTCATGAATCTTCTCTTCCATAAGTGTATTCTCTTTCATTTGATTCTCTAAATTATAGCTTTGTGACTCAATGACCATATCATGGATATATTTTTTTGCTATTATTTGGGAGTGGTATGTAGGATTCACAACTATTATGATTTCTAGATCCAACCTTTTAATATAAAAACGAAACGGTCTTTTTCAAACCACATAATGGGTAGAGGAGAAGGATTATTTCTACTAATATCATCTTCTACCCTATTCATATTTAGTTCATGGTAGTTAATAGAGTAATTATTTCCTTGATTATATATAAATATATTATTTTACTCATATTGATCACCATATGCGTGAATATATATGTCCGACTCAAGGGACAAATATATATATCACACGTCTCTCCATATTTTTAGTGCATTAAAATAATAAAGGTGAAGATAAAAAATATTAACTCTAGATCCTGTGTTGGTCAGTTTTTCTCAGGGATCATCAGCTTTCCTAAGGTGCATGCTACAAATGTTTCATTCTCCAATAGTACACTACTTAAGCCTTTCCTTAAAGCATGAATATATAAAAAAACCTTACCACTTCAAAGTAGTTCAAGTAATAATATAGTTATTAAAATCATTATTAAATCCTTAAATATTTTCCCACATTATTATCTATAGGAATAATACTTCCATTTCGATGTTAATATAGTTATAAAGCTATAACATCATGATAAATTTCACACAAGGTTCTTAAAATATTACCTCACACATGGTCACATTCCCCATGAATATATCATACTATATCTAAAAGTCAAACTTTTATAAGATAGAATACATTTTCAACATAATGTCACAAAAAAATCCTAACATGTTCTTAATTTTCTTTCGTAATCATGGACTAAAATAGAATAAATTTTCTAAATACCACCATAAATGTGTTGAGGTATTCACTTAATCTTGTATTCAAAAAATTCATAGTGATTTTAGAGGAATTAGTATATTTGAAAGGAATCATTATGCACTCATAGTTTCCTATAAATGTATAAAACACCCACTTTTTATTAGCTTTCTTCTTCTCCTTCAGCTATTGGTATCCTCAATGATGATCATATTTTGAGAATTTTTTATCTCATTATAGTTAATTGAATAAGTTGTAAGTACTTTATATGGGATTATTTTTCTCACTGTGATCTTGTTATGCTTCAGGAAATTGATACAAAGACACATTGATCTATCCTTTTTCTTCCTAATTTTCGCCTGAGCTTCATAATGTGATGTTTTAAGGTGGGTGAATCCATTATAAAATTCTCTTATAACTGATTTTTCTTCTCTAATAGTTATATAGAGGACATCATATAACGAATTTTGAGATAGGTGTGCCTATGATAATCTGTTCTGCTAATATATCTCCCATATGATCTATGGTAAATTTTAGTAGATCTTCTAGAAATACATCATTATATTCAAAAATAAAGGGAATTTCTCCATGGTTGATGGTTTCCTTTAACACAACCATTTTGTCCAATTATTATTCTTCACAAGATATCATCACCCACACCATAGAGTGATTTTCCATAGGAGATTCACCATCTTCCCTATAGTTGTAGGGGATAATGGGATAGATCAAAATATAAAGTTATTTTCTTTACCAATAGTTTATGTGTTCCCTATATATTTAGATCTCATCCATCCCAACTATAGAATTTATTTCCACAGAGATTAGAAATTATAATATTACCAAGTAAAAATACATGAGAATATTCCGACACTTTGGTTTAAATAATAACACTGCAAGTTATTTTTAGAGATATTTATACATTAATGTATACCATATTTCATTCAATAGTTATATAAAAAATGCATGATATAAAGGAATGTATTGAATGAGAATAAAAAAACTATATCCAATCATATGGGAATAAGAAGTGGACCTTGTATGATTTATTTTTCATGATCCACCTTAGTGGTATTGTGGACATAATAATTTTCTTTCTCCTTTGGATTTAGTGGTTTCCATATATAATTACCTTCAAGAATTAGTGGTTTAGAACACATTATTACATTTGTCCCTTTATACCGCTAGTTTATGCATTGAACCATTGGTGTCATATTAGGAGGTGCCTTCCATTAGTTTATAATGTTGGTCAGCTTCTCCATGTATCTTCAACCCTCATGATCACGGTGTCCATCTCAGTCACTCTTAAATTATTTCCAAATCCATTTCTAAATGATTTGCATTATTCTTTTTACCACTAATTTGTCATGTAGTTGGATGGATAATCCTTAATTCATTTTAATTTTACCCACCATCTTGAAACATCATTATTCTGTTCTTTTCCACATGTGAAATGATTAGTCTAGAAACTTTGTGTCTCGTTTTACAGCACATAGAATAGATTATTCATAACACATGAATTCATGAATAGAAAACGCCTTTTTATGGTGGGGATATAATCCAATAAAGAGTTTATTTTTTTCTATAATTATAGGCAATAATTCATAATTCATATATTGTAATACGTGTAAATATTTCTTAACAAATTAGGATAGATTGACAATCATTTTTTTAATCTCTCCATATTATCTCTACAAAAAAATTTAATAGTTAAATTGAAATACTTTTTAATAAATATTTTTTTAATTTCAAATCACTCCATATCTTCCATTTCATAATTCAGAATGGTATTATTTATCAAAACCAACATTTGATGTGCTTCCATATCTATGTTACATGTGTTAAGAGTCACATTCTCCTTCTAAGACTAGTAGATACCATAAAACATCTTTTCTAATAAGTTGTATCACTCTTCCATGACAAGTGGATTGGAGGATCCATAACATTCATGTGGACATAACATTAAAAAAGGTTCTATATCTCGGTTATCCTTCTTCAGTGATGTTAGATGTTCTACGTTCTTTAGGTTATAATTTATATCCTTAGTCAAGTGTAAAATCATTGACATGATGTTTTAAACTCCAATACCCATGGTATTGGGGATTTCATTTAAAATAATCATTTAATTTTCCATCACATTTTTTGTTGTCCTAGTTTCTTCTAGTTCCCACCATTTAATAAAATTGGAATTCTTATAAAAAATAAAATTGAACCATATATGAAAAAATTATTTATTATTTTCCATAATTAATTCAACAAGAATATAATATGGGATCCTAATGATTATTATTTTTCAATAGTAATCTATTTGTATGTTTACCTATACATTGACATACCATATGAGTTTTTACTAACATTATACAATCCAAATTCTTAAATTAACTAAAATTTATGTTCGATATTTACTATAGTGACACTATGTTTTCATACATGACTATTACAACATTTTTAAAATAAAAAACAATAGTATAAGAAATATAGGATTAAAAGGACTAATTTATTGTGAAAATTATGATCATACATTACTTTTACATAATAAAACAAAATAAATAATGAATGTCATGCATCTTAATTCTTCTAAAAGTACCCATTATCCTAAATAATCGTAATCAATAAGGGATATAAAACAATGAAATGGAGATATAATACCCAGTTAGAGGAGGGAAAAGGGACATGAATCCATATAACATAGGTGATAATAATAACATTCGTCATATAATAATAATAGGATCTTCATATTAATCATGGGTGAAACATTTGAAAAACGCATTATATGGGTCATATTCATAAAACTGAAACACCATGTCTAGTGGTTAAATACTGGACATAGTTGCAAACCAATCTATAATCATATTTACATATAAAATATTTTCATAAATCATAAAATCATAACTGTGAAAAAAATAGAATCATAATAACATATATTTCACATAATCTGTTGATACAAATCACATAAAAAGGTTAATTTAGGTGACATATAATCTTGAACCCAACCATCACATCATATATTATCTAATAATTCATCCCACACTGAATGTCTATCAATCATAGTCTTGATATACAACATGGGAACAAATTTATTTCATAAGTATTTCATAAATAATAATTTCCGGAATAAACATTCATTTCCCAAATTAATAAATGGAAAACATATTTGTAATAAATATCCTAAAACATGAGAAAAGAGTACAAAACTCACGAGCAGTCAAATATTTGTTTTGGAAAGAGATTCCTATTTGTAAAATCATTGTATTTAGTTTATAAATAACATTAGAAAAAATATATACAAAATAAGAGAAGGGAAAACAATTAAATGATATTTATGTAATGTTATAGGAATATACATATCAAACATGATGTGAAATGGTATATGCCAAAGATTGGGACATGGGTTTAAGAATCACCATACATTAAATTTCATTTTAATTCATCACATTACTTCTCAAGAAGAAAAAACCTAGGTCTTTTAAAACATTTATCAAAAAGTGAATTATTTTAATATTTACAAAATATTATCAAGGACAATAATTTGATTATATATCATGATTTCCTTAGTTTGAGGGAAGATATTTTGAGATAATATATTCATTATTAATATCTTCTTATTATACGATTTCATTGTTCAATTCAATGTAAATTACATGTTAGTAAAATTAATTATATTAGTATGAAATAATCTAATTTATAGAATAATATTTTATTATTATTTCATAGAACCGTATATAAGGGTGGTGATATAAAATAACTTATAAATTCATTTTTTGGTGATTAACCAACCATTATCGAGAACATAGTCCAAATGAAGGGAAATAGAAATATAAAAAATTAAATCATTAAGATAATATTTATATTATGATATAATCTGTAATCTATTTTTAAAATACATAATTATTAATAATATAAGAATTTTTTATAGGGATATGTAAATATAGTAATAGAATAGGAAAACACAAACATGATTTGATGAAATATACAATATTTGTGGTGTTTCATTACCTGGATGGAACTAGAATTCATTTATGACATGATTTGGATTATCCCAGTATGTCACTATGTATTTTATGAGTCTTAATAGATAATGTTTTGGTTAGATCATTAGATTTTTAATGGATGGTTGGAATTTTTTCTAATGGGACAGAGAGGGGATATTTATACTTGAGAAGAGGAATATTTTTTTAGTTATAACATTAAATAAAATATTATATATAAGATAAAATTATAATAGGGATATTTGTTACATTATAATCTATATATGAACTAATGAAAATTATTTTATTAAATTCAGTCACTATATAATTCAGATTCATAAATAATTGAAATGGAAAAGTGAAAAATTGTGAAATTATTATTTTAATATAATAATATAGATTTTAGACATTGGGAAGAAATTTTTAGTGTTGGAAATCATTTTTATTATATTTTGATGACACATGTGTCAAGTTAAATATATTGTTTTCTCTATATTGGTGTTCTATAAATGGGTAGGTAAGTATTACATTATGAATGATGTAATTGAAGATACACAAGTAGAGAAAAAGATTTTTTTACTATTCCCCTGAAAGTTGATGTATTTGAGAAAATTAGAAAAAAACATCCCATTGAAATTTCAACATTACAATTTAAAAAGTCATATTAATTTTATAAAAATCTATCTTATCATAGGTAATTTTAATTCTTATTCTAAAAAACATGATTGTTATGAAATAAATTAAAACATAGTTTATTAATAATATGCAAATATTTTCATTGAATTTTTAGTCATTATATTTATTTAATGGAATTATAATATTTATATTTAAATTTATTATTCATCATAAATATAATTTATATAACATTATATTATTTTTAGGTTGAATTATTATTTGATTTGTCTGATTAATGTTCCCAATCATCAGGTAACTATTCTGAATGATTAGTTTACTATTTGAATAGTCACATTACCTCCTATAAATGTCAATTCAGTTTTTCCTTATTTTTTCTCCCTAATTATTCTTAAGGTTGTAAATTTCTATTTCATATTGTTTTTATTTTTTGTGTAATATTTTTTTCACATCTATAGAGTAGTTTGTTGGAGGGAAGACTCAAGATGACTGCGGTGGTCAAACTTTTCCCAATGTACTTTCTATCTTTTTAAATTTTTTCCATTGTAATATTTATAATTTTAATGGGGTTAATTGATTACTAATGCAACTATTTTATTTAATGAAATATGTTATGTGTTTTTTCAATGTGTAGTATGTGTATAATAATTTATAATATAATAGACATTTATTTCATCAAAAAAATATCAATTAAAAACTACGGGATATTAAAAATTTCCCCTTAAGAAACAACTTAACAGTATACTCCAATTTTGATAAATCATAACATTACACTATGAAATAATATATTGTTTTTTTTTAAAAAAATTTATCACATAGTTCAATGGAAAATAATTTATTTTGTTAATTTTCATCAATTTATATCATGTAGGCCTTTATTATTCACATTTACTATTCGGTCAATATTTAAAAGGATCCTCATTGTGGAATAAAAAAATTTCAAATAATGTATTCTAATGTTTAATTCCATAATAATATGAAAATGAACATAAAAATGATTTAATACAAATTAGGATATATAATATATGAAGATAATTTTATTCTAATTTAATTTTATATGAAACAATAGAATAATACTTAATGGTAAAATAATCCTTCAAAATAATAATAAACTGTAAATTTAAATATTTTTGTGATAAATTATTTTTATATACCTCTAAATAGTTAATTTAAAGGACACATTTTCTCCATAGTGAATAATGAAATATAAAATCACTTATATTTTAAAAAAAAAGTAAAAACCCCTTAAATTTTAAAGATAAATTAATATACTTGATAATAAATAAATAACTATATTACAAGAAGTTAGTATAGAAATATAAGAAGAAATATTTTTTTATTATAATAGTGATCATTTGTGTGGGAGGAGGGTTTTTAATAGATGAAAAATAGTAAAACAGAATGTGTGGTGTAAATAATTATGGGCCGAGAGAATAATAATTAGAACCACTAAATCAAATTTATTTCACTTTATAATACCTAGATATAAATAAATTGCTAATAATTCTTTAAATTTAATAAATAATGATGGATTTTTTTAAATGTACAAATAATATTACTATTTGATCACACATAAGATGATAATATTAGTCTTAAAATATTATAGCAATTGTAAATAGAAAATATATAGAGTTTCTATGTAAATTTTACATAAGAAGCTTAGATAAATAATTTGTTAGAGAACTAATGGGTTTTAGATAGACATGATAAAATAAAATAAAATAAATTAGATAAATCATAGAAGAAAATATTGATATAGATAAGGTATTGAATAATACTTATTCAATACCTGAATCTTAATATGTTCATTTTACCATTCCAAATTCATAATGGTGGAGGTAGGGAATTTATATGCAACATTATAATATTTAAAATTCATTGCACATACTATTAATGACATATAGTAGTATTGAAATTTTAGTGGATTAAGGAAAATGTTTAATGGGAATTAGTATTACACTAATTAAAAATTGAATTTTTTAATTTTATTCCATTTTTATAAGTAAAATACAAAGAGGATAGTAGGGTACCCCATTAGAGAATGTCTTCTTCTTGCTTTCTATTTTTCTCTTATTATCATTATCTCAAAAGTCTAAAAAATATCATCATATGGTTTTCATTCAGAATTAATTATTGGGTATGTATATTTATTATTCTTTATAAATATTCACAATTTTTTTGGTCTAAAATGAAATGAAAAATATCATAGGGAATTTGACATTAATTTTTTTAAAATAATGATATAAATACATTTAAATTACATATTTTTTTATTTGGATCACCATGATAGATATAATTAATTCTATGGATTTCATTAGATTAGTTATCATTTCCCAATCACCTATAAAAAATAAAACATTATATGTTGAACTATATAGAGGATTCTTATATATGATGTCTATGAATATTATAATTATCATATTTCGAAAACATTAAAAAATAAAAGTGGATTTTTTGTAAGATCAAAATTTTATAGGGTCTAAATAGTGTATTTAAATGATCAATTATACGAGGGGTTGAATTGTAGTTTTAAAAACTTTTGTTTTTAACAGTAAGGAACCTTATGTTTGGAAAATTCAAACTAGTTAAATTCATAAACTGTATTTTTCATAACAATAAAATAAACCACTTAGGGTCCGAAAATATGAATCTGGAAAATAATCATAAGATCAATTTTTAAAGAGAAAAATTCTACATTAAAGCATATAGACTATAATTTATCAGAGTATTCAAAAAAAATAAAGTATAAGAATGTTATAATTTATTTCCTTAAAAAATACAGGGGAAATAAAACATGAAACAAAAACATGTATCAAGTAAGAAATCATATAAACCGAAGAGTAGGGTATCTAACAAAGATGGATAAATGACCCATGATTTATATTTCCACGAAATTCTATCTTACCCACACCAGGTTAATCACTCGATAAGAATATCTGAGTCTCTCATGCAATCCTCAAAATCCCTCAAACATTAAGGTAGTCAGAAACTCTGCCTTCCAACCCTTAAAAGCCCTCGATTGTACTCATCATAAATAAGAGTCTCACTCTGAAATTTTAAGAAGGTGTTCACATAAAATCAAGATTTTCAACAATACGCAAAATGCATGAGAGTAATTATATCTCTAGAAATCACATCACAACATCACAACAAGTAATCTCTATAATCCTATAATGACAATGAGATTGTTCAAATGAGATAATATATATTTGAAAAACATAAATGGTTGGATCCCTCCTCGAAATATCATATTTTTTTGTGTATCTTAGAGGGACCTGTAAACATTTCACTCAACCAATGGTTAATAAAAAAAAAATTGTGTGACATCATTTTATACATACAAAATCATGTGTAAGAAAAACTATTTTGATTAACTAAATATGAAAGTTCATAATCTAAGGAAAAATTGAATTCAGAGTTTAATCATATAAACAATCATATATTAAAACATGGATATTCAGATTCCGTTTTTCAAATAAACCTGAGTACTAATTCTATGGAATTCAGAGACTAAATTCTGATGAATTCATATCCTAAATTCTGAAGAATTCAATGTATAAATTGTAAAGGAATTCGAAGTCCAAATTCTATGGAATTTGAATTCTGAATTCTAATGAATTTGGAGTCTGAATTATGATGAATTCAGAGTCTGAATTCTGAGAAATTTGGATTCTGAATTCCATATAATTTAGAATTCGAATTATAGATAATTTCAAATCAGAATTTTAGAAAATTTGAAATCTGAATTTTAGATAATTTATAGTCTGAAGTTGAGATAATTCAACGTCTAAAAATAATAGAATATATATTCAAGTATTCATAATATTCCATAATTTTAAATAAGGATTTGAATTTTTTACTTTCTAATAAAAATAAACTTGATTTTTAGAGAATATAAAATGAGACAATGAATATAAGGGTAAGGAAAAATTTTCCTGAGAGAAAGGAAATTTTTCATAAAAAAACAATCTTTAGAGAATGAAATTTTTCTTAAGATAATGTGTTTATGAATTTCAAAACATAGAATAATTTAAAATATATAATGAAACCTTATTAGATAAATATTTTTTCCTATTAATTTATTAATTTAATGTGGTATCAACTCTCATTAGAGTTTTTTAGTTTTTTAGAAATTTAATTTTGATGTTGTTTTATATTAGTTATATTTACAATGTGTGATATTTTTTAAACTATAATAATATGGTTTCATTTATAGTTTATGATTTTGGAAGAAAAAATAATGATAAAATCAACGTGAAAACAATCACCAAATAATGAAAATTCACCTATAAATACTTTGATTATAAATTAAATATTTATTAATAGAATTATTTGATTAATCATGGTTATTATAGGATATCCGTGATAAATATGATTTTTTTAAAAAATGACTTTACATAAAATATCAATATTTCTATAAGAAAATAAATTTTCATATTTTTTAATATATTTTATATTTAATGAACATGGGATGAAATTTTAATTTTGACATATTACAAATTAAATTTTATTATTTCATTTTTAATTTTTTTGAAAAAAATTGTAGGATTTTATATAAAGTATATATTTATTTTTTAAATTATTTTAAGAACCATTGTACATGAATTGAATTTAAATTTTATAGAATTTTGTATATAAATTTCATGTGTGCTGAATTATTTTCAATGAATTAGAAAGGCTTAATTAAGAATACAGGGTTAGAATTGATTTATACACTAAAGGAGTAAAATATTTCAGTGGAAATATATCATTATATGCATGCTCTATTTTTAATAATGGTTTTCATTTGATATTTTTACATAGAAATTATTTTTATCTTATGGTTTTGAAAAATGGTTAAATAAAAATTACATGAAAATATAATTATTATTATAATAGTTCATTGAAAACATCTAATGAAATATCAATGGTAGAATGACTATAATATTAATATGGGGTTGAGATATCTCACAGTAACTATCCAAATCAATATTGTGGTGAATTGATCCATCAAAATGAGTTGTTTTTGGTTTTCATCGAAGATGAAGATTCCATGACACTAAAACATTTATCATATAATTGAATTTATTTATTTCTTCAAATATACACTTTTAGGGAGTTATCATTGTTATTAATGACAATCATGATACATTACATTCTATCATCCGTTATAAAATGAATATTGAAGATAATTACAAGAAATTTACATGAATATCGAAACATAATCTGGAAATTTTGAATAACGATGGATATTGAAACATGCAATGGATACATGAAAATAACCATTAATGTGTATTGATTCAGAATTGATTAAAATATTGAATAATTAAAATTATTAGGAAACTCACAATAGGGAATATTATTTAATATATGGTTACTCTCTAAGGAGAAATATATGAGTTTCCAATTTGATGAAATGGGAAAATCTAAAATTTGTGTTAACCATTATTTGGGTTATAAAAATTTTACAGTGGGTTCTTTATCAAAAAATATCTTGTGAATTAAATTGATTAAAATGGTCATAACTAAATTCATTTTATAGATTATTGATGGTATGAAACCATGTGGTAAAAAAATTTGGTTTTGAAACTCTATAATTATATATAAAATTGATGCATAATTTTCAATGTGGATTCAAGTGTGAATATATTTAAATCACTATATTACATATAGAGAAAAAAATAATTACACAAGAAGCCTTGTTATAACTCATTTTGAGATTAAACGTTTTGTGTTTTTCCAGTTGTGGATTAAATGAAACCACTAAAAGTCACATGTAATAAAAAATAACATTAATTATATATTACATCTTCTCGAGAAATGAAAATATTCATTGTTTATGTGACTTATTTCTAGAAAATTCAAGAATTACTATGAAAAAAATTAAAATGTTTTTAAATAAAATATTTTGGATTTATGAAAACAAAAAATGGAAAGAAGAAAACCTTTCATCAATATTTATAGGGGGAATATATTTGGACATGGTTTATTTATTTCAATTACCTAAAAACCATGCTAAGGTAAAACCACTTACAATATTATTTTTTTAGTAATGAATTATATAAATAATATATTTTTGAGTAATATATGGACAATTCAATGTTTATTTTGGAAAATTATAATAATAATTTGAGTTGGAAATATGTGGTATTTCAATTAGCATATAGATGATTTTATCAAGGATTCACACATCAATCATGACTACTGATCAAATTATAATGCTATAAAATATCACAATAAATTTATCATCTTGATACTATTCATTGTAATAAGATGATTAATCTACTCATTTTTATATCATTGAGAAGGGGGAGAGAATGTGATTAAACTATTCGAGTCATACTCAATATAATAATATTGTGCACAACTTCTTTAGTATTTGAGGCAATTGAGGTAGGTAATTAAAGATAAATTATACCAACAGGTTTCATATAGATCATATTTACCTTGAATATCAATTAATATAATTATATATTTTAATCCATGTGTCCACATAGGATTTGATTATTCTAATATCAAAATATCATTCTTTATTCATTATTAACATATTTATCTAGAATTCATTGATTTTAAATGATTTTCTATAGTCTTGATTGATCATCATGAATAATTTTAAATGATGAATATATATTATTATTAAAAAAATTAAAATAATAAAATAATCATAAAAATATTTGATAAATCAATAAAAAATTTCAAATATGAATTCAGTGGTTGAGTTACACTTGGGTTGATATTTAAAAAATTATATGTTATTTTTTAGACCACAATAACGAGTATTTTGGGTTTTTTGTTAAATATGATAAAAATATCATATTAAAAAATTTAATGTTAATCCAATCAATTTTATTTATATTTTAGTGTGGTGTATGTTATAAGTTTTTTAGGCCCCTAACAATGTTACTAACTGGATAGTGGGTGTCTGCATCGAAGTTCAAATTATCATCGAGATGGTATTCTCCCATAGACTATTTTACCACTACACTTATTTTTTCATCAAAATCCTATATCTTCTCCGTCCTGAATAAAAATTTTAAATTTCAATGTTATATTCCTGAATTTTAATTTTAATAATAATATATAAATAATGGTTTTTTTAAATTTGATGGGATATTTTTTTAGAAATTCATTAGAGAAGATTTGAATCTAATACTTTCTCACTACATTTTAGATGAACACCCATCATAGTTTTTTAAAAAATATCTTATATCTTATTATACTACACTTCCTAATTTAATTAAAATATTTATTATTGAATATGTACTAATAATTCTATAATCATATTGGGGATAAAAAAATCCGAACTTATTTGAATAATTTTAAGAATTAATAAAATAATATAAAAAATGATCACGAAAACTATAACATGATAAAAAAAATTGAATATAATTGGATTGTATTTGGATTAATTTGATGAAAATGTTAAAAGCTATCAAATGGAGATATTTTGAAAAATCCCCACCTTTGCGTTGAATTTAGAGGTTATATTGATTAAATTTGAAGCTAAAACTTTTGTAATTGTGATAATTTGTATTTTATGAAAATGATATGAGTGTTTGGAGAAATTTTAAAACTTCATATGTATAAAGTTATTTTAAGGGTTGTGATAGATGTAGACTATTTCAAGTGGAGTAGAACTAAATTTATATAATATCCCATGTAATAAAATCTTTTCTCGTAAAATTAGGTATTATTTGTAATGTTATATTGAATTAGGGATGCTCTCAATTGATACAAGATGGTGAAAACACACCATTACGCCGGATAAAAACATTGGAAGATGTTTGTATTACCGAATTGTCCATATAACTAAAACATTTGAATGAATTGGTGTTCTCGTCAACAAAATAATGATATAATAACACTCTTTTTCCTAGAAACGATATGGGAAACCTAGAAATATCTAGGTCATTTAATCATAATGATTGGATGTATTATTTTATAGAATTAAAGGCTATAAGGTAGTATTATTATTTATTTTTTTGACACAAGGGCAATCAAATCATGATCTAAAGAGTACCAAGATAACATGTTGTTTTCACATCATGGTAGTCATAGATAAACTGACCTGGCACAGAGTGGTGCGTCGTGGAACCCACTTATGTGATAAAACAATGTACCACACTGGGTGGAACATAGATTAGAGTATTTTGACCTATAAATGTTTCTGGATTCTTCTTGATATCCCAACTCAATAATATGTGATGAATGACTGATGTATTTAATCTAGTTGAATTAAATGTGCACATAATAATATGAAAATAATCTTAAATTTATGGTCATGAACAAGACTCATTCTATGTTATTTGATTAATATAGATATAATAAAAATATATAATCAATGAATGATGATTATTAGAATAATAAATATGGATAAAAATGGGGTATTATATTTTACAATAGTTATTACTAATGATTCATGTTAGTAAAAATGATTCAATCCTTGTTTATCATATTTAAATATATTTTTTCTACAAATGTTAAAATATGATCAATAACGATACACAGGAAATGTAGTAGATATCATATAATAAAGAGATATGTCATGAGGGATAGTTATTCAAAACTTATGAACTAAATCAATGGAAACTTTTAAATAAATATATTTTTAGACTAGGGGGAATGGACGAAGAATATAGTGGATCTACCAAGAATAACATTAGCTGGGTTGAACATGTCTAATTGCAATAAAAAGTAATATAGATGATCTTTTAATGTGTTTTAATGGATAATTCATTAAAATACATTATTTAAATAATTATTATTCACTTCATATGACATTGGGAAGTGGGAATATGTTTTGGTTGATAAAATAGATATATTTTATATGTTTGAAATATTTTACAGCATATAGTGGGATCCATGACTATGACTAAGGTGACTAATTATATATACTTATCTTCATTGATATGCGATGTAACATGTCTCATATGTATATTGATGGTGATGTGTTTCTACCACTTGGCCATTAATTCCCAACATGGGTGTTTAGGTGAATGTGGGGGTAAAATTTTCAATCAGTTTTGACTAGTTCATGTTCATGGGTGAGTAGGAATCAAATTATCTTTCCAGTTTTAAAAACACAAAATATAATGATATTGAAAATTAAATTCAATGACATGAATATAGTAGATTCTTAAACACTATAATATACAATAATGTGTGTGTATCGATGGTGTGTAAATTTTTCTAGGGATATCACTATGAATAATATATTATTATATGGTTTATAAAAGATATATTACAAATCCTTTTATCACTATATGTTTTCTGGATTCCCTCTGTACTTCAATTGAGAGTTATTATATTTTCAAGAATTAATTAAAATATATATGAATTATTAAAAAAATCCCCAAACCATTGTGGGTTTTATGAATTTACTCTATTTATTGTTACCAAATCTGAATAATTAATGAAATTCATCATAATAGTAATCCCTAAAAACATTTACATGATTTATAAAAGTTATATTCTTTTATACTCTTCAATAAATTTTACAAATTTTATATAATTAAAATTTATTTATTTGGTACCCATTTATTTTCTATAAGACACCAAAAAATTATTTTAGAAAAATACTGATTAATATCAAATTGTGACCTTAAAAATCATAAAAATCACACAAAATTTAAGATGCATTTGAGTATGAAAAAATCCAACTATTTTCATGATTTATATTGATTCATAATTTTTTATGGTGTGATTCACATTAAAATTTCATGGTTTTATTGTTAGTTAGTTCACAATTGTTTGAACATTGTATAAAAATTACATACATAAAATCTTGATGAAATTTAGTTTATTTTTTTAAAAAAATATGTAGGATGGAAGCCCATTATTTTATTATGTTATACCATGAAACCATCTTTTAACAATGTTGAGTGAACCCATTATATTCCATATAGTCCAACTAAAATTTAAATCTCATTACAACATTATATCCAGAGTAATTGAACTGACACATGTCCCACTCTTACTTCCCATCTCCACAAATCAGGTCAAGTCATCACCAGAAAGCCATCACATTTTGTCCCACATTTTCTTTCTGTCAGATTTGACCTTTTATTACCATCTATAGGATGACTATCTTCAAAAGAAATCATCATTATTTGTAGTTATATCATCACAAATCATCCATACATCATTCCTTCCTTCATCCCATATCCATATTCCATTAATGTTTCCACCTAGTGACGACCCTTCCACATAACTATGTGTTAACTCCACCACCCCAATGTTGATGACGCATCCATTTATTCTATGATAAATCCATTACACCATCATTTTCAGTAGTAGATACCTCAAATAATCACGTGCATCATGCCCATATATATGCTTCCACCGTCCGATAAAAAATGTTATTACTTGTTCCCTCATGTAATACACAACCCCAATAAACCCCCATGAGTGGGGAAGTGTATGGATTTTATTCCTTGAATTTTTATGCCTCAAGGAGTTACAAATCCATTCAATCTAAATTCTATTGAAAAATAAAACATTTAAACATCTAAAATATCTTATTATGATCAACTCAAAAAACCTCAAAATAGAGACCCATAATGCAATGATGTTCTTATTATGGAATATGAATTCAATTTTCTATCACTATTGTTTTATGACACATTTTTTATTTCATGAACTATAAATTACTCAAAACATAATATATATCTAATTTTTCATGTCTTTGAACTATTAAATATCTCTTTCCCACATCCTTTTACCTTATCCTACATCGTGATTCATGTATCATGATGAGCTGAAATGTGACATGATGTCCTTATCCATCAAAAACAGAGAAAAACGATAAATTCATGGAGTATTCACTTTTTTATTCCTCTCATCCAAACACAATATCCCAATTCTCGATGATGTGACTGCAATATATCATGACTCTTATGAAAACAAATTTGTGGCCTCAACATTAATGTTACACCACGGTTACCTTCCTTTAGAAAAAACATCTTTAATGAACCATTGATCACATATAAGAAATTTTGATGTGGTGTAATACCTCCAACAGTCTAACCATCGTCCCAATATAGTTCACCCAATAAAATATTGAGAAAATTTAAACATGCTTGAAATAATACCATGGGCATAAATGATTCCCTACGATCCATTTTGTTATCATATTTTTGAGACCTATGGTGATAAATCCTACTGTCATTCACCCTCGTTATCACTATCTGGCTTTATAAACAAACAGGCCACATGTACTGGGGTGGGACCAAATTTGACTATGTTGTTATCGAAATAGTCATAGATCCAGTCATTAAACACATAGAACTACTTGAGTGTGTTCCCTTGGAACATGTTGTAGGGGAATTAATTACTGAGATAAGTGAGATCTTCTTCTTCGATACTTGATTATTCTGTAAACCACAAGATTCCAAAGTCCAAAGAACTTCATAAATAATTGGGAACCCAATCCATGTTAAATGTTTAGCTTTAGTTCCTCGGATCCGATATAGGATATTTGGGATCTTGGACCTGAAGAGAGGATATAAGATCCCATCTAGGATGTGGAGCCTAATTATATCTCATAGGTACCAATGGTGTGTTATGCAAGGGAGCGTTCCAATTCTATGGTGGGTGCTGCTGAGCAAGAGGCTACGACTGGGGTGGTGGGCCTTGGCGATGCTATAGAGGTGGCTCTACCAGTAATAATTAAAACATCATGTGGGCCTCTAATTTTGTTCCACTGGCGGTCTCAACCTTAGAGTCTCTTCCTGAGGGAGCTACCGGAGGCAATGGACATGCCTAAATGGATTGTAACAAGGCATCCTCTATACATTGATCTTTGATAGAGAAATCCTAAACCCCCCCCCCCTGGGACGTTCTGAGTGATGAGATAATGGGCTGGTTTGTTCATCACATTCCCCAAACAAATCATTAGCAGTTGTTCAAGGGTTAGCGGCATTTTAAGGGAATATGTGAGGCCCTTCTAGAAGATAAAGTCTACAACGCGTTCATCTGGACTCTCCTTGCACATTAAGAGGTCGCCAGTTCTTGTCTTCTAGGTTGCTAAATAAACTTGATGATAAACATACTATGAAGATCCTCCCAATAAAAAAATGATCCAATGTGTAATTGGATATACCAAACAATGTCGGGCCCTTTGAGTGTCTATACGAAACACCAGATCTTGGAGGCCACCTTTTGCATAAGAGTTACCAGCATGGCTCCACACCCTGAAATATAGTGGGACATATGTTGTAGCGAATCACCTACCCCATTAAAGGGGGAGAATGTAGGATTTTCAAAACCTCTTGGGGATGGAATATCATCCAACCATGCTAGATATGGATTTACATCATAAGGTATTTCCACCTGTCAGGTTTCTATGGCCTCGAGGCAAGAAATAAGTGCTTCAATAAGATCATCTGGATGAGGATTATGATTCTGATGAGGGTCCCTGACCACCAATGTGTTGGAAGGTTCTTCAATGTGGTATATAGGCCTGAAAGCTCATGGAGTGATTTTATGAATTACCCATGGAGTGGGGGGAATAATCTTTATAGGGGCCCGTGGAACCTGTGGAGTGGCCGGTGGAACAATAAATGTTTCTGAGGGACAGTTGTCAGACAATTCCGGTGGATTGGGTGATGTATATCACAGCTTATTTCCATAAACATCTTTATCTACTCTGTCTATATGGGTAGGGTTCTCCAGATCATCAAAAGGAAACTCACTGGGAGGAGGTTTTACCTTCCCCTTCCCAGTTTCCTTGTTCAATGATTGTTGCAATCTAGTTGACGTTCTACGGCACACTAGGTGAGGAGCTCATGAACCATATTTTTTCTATTCAATAATATATTGATGCCACTACTCCTTTTTAGGATAATGTGAGGTCTTTTTATCCATGCCAGAATGTTTGAAGTGTTTTCAGTCCCAATTTTCTCTTTTCCTTTGCTGGGGTCTCAGTCTAGAGGAAATGACTCAGAAGGTGTAGTAAGGCAATGAAATGTTCGTTGTTGGCGATTATGGACACCTATATGATATGTTGGGTTTTTTACTACCCCAATGGGCTATTCATCTTTTCCATGCCTTGTTGTAGTTCACTCTTCCAAGAATATCTCAAGAACAACCATGTTATTTGTGATGATACCTAGAGGCATATCCTCGATATCACTAGGTTAACCAGGTTGGAACCTGATAGGACTTTATTGTTGGGCAGTATACTCCCCCCATATATGGATCTGGATATTTGGATAATCCTCCTAAATAATTTTGTTGACCATAATGAAGCTATAGTGTAATTTTTACTCGAGGGTATGTTGATAACATGGATACACAAGTATATGAGAAACATAGAGTGTGTCCAACTCTACTAGAAGACATTGATGGCTAGTATCATCGTAGTGTTACCGGCTCTTGGGGAATGCAAACTACTAACAATGGAGATAGAAATGAATCATCCCTAATGTTTTTAAAAGGCACAAAACCACGTACTAGGTATGGGACTCCAGTATTTTTAATTATTCAGTTGCAATTTGTTGAAACATCTCTAGGAAATGGTGGACTATGAGAATTTCAGGCACAAATATCAGTTCAGACTTGCGATCTGATCCTTCATTTGCCCACTCTTTGACTTGATTAAATAGTTGGACTGATAACAGTACTGAAGTAGACCATTGTCGTGGTAGACTAGATAGTGGAGAGTATAATGTGCAAGCTGACAAGGCACTTCTTCTTGGGTTGTTTTCAGAAGAATGCATAGATCACACCACAACATCCTTGAAAGACGACTGAATGACAACTGATTCCCACGTAGGGATGTGGCCATTGGCGGTAGGTCACTTTGTTTCTTATCCCTTATTTTTTCCAGAAATATCTCTATGTGATATCATGTCGAGGTATAGAATTATCATGTTGACTATAAGGAGGATCACATGGCTAGGTCTCTAAAAGGGAACAAATCTTCATACTCTCGTATGTATATTCAGATGGACGTAGAAAACTAGTGGACCTCCCCATCTAGAAGGATGAGGATGATATACATTTTTTGAACTCCATCCCTTGATTCAGAGGATCGATGCATAGGTTCTATCATCGAATAGCACTCCACATCAGAATTCGAAAAGTGGATGGGTTTGACTGTGGTGAGAGGCTTCTCTGGATTTCTCCTCTGGCACCTATGACCCACCCCCTTACACAGGTATAGTTCTTTATGGAATGGTTGATCTTTGACACTGGTAGGACCTCCTCTAGGGTTGGTAAAGCATAGAGGAGGACCTATATATGTACAACCCATGATGTGGGGATAAAATTAGAAAGTGTGAAATGGAACATGGGGAGGACCTCTGTGATTGAGGGTGCTGGAGCGAGGATGGCCTTTACTAGACCTGGAAAGCACATGGGGAGGAACTTCATGGTGATCACTTGTAGAGTAAGGTGGACCTCCACATCATCCAGCTCTGGTAGCTGTGGTACAAAGAGGGCCTTCATACTTACCATATTGGATATGGTGTGGACCATCTTGAAAACATTCGATGAAGAGGGGAGGGGGGCTTTACTAGAGTCAGTGAGAACATAAAGAGGACCCACATTATTTTAGGTGATATGGAAAGTATGATCCTAAAGTAGAAAACCTAGTATGCAGGGGAAATTTTCATACCTAAGAAAAGGGAATCATGGGGGATTTTCATGCATAAAGTCAACAAGACAGGGAGGACCTCCACCTGGTTGGATGATGGTTTCACGTGGATGACCTCCATGCTTGATGTGAGATAAGGGAGGACCACTAACTAGTATGATGATTATATGAGGAGGACCTCTGTACTAGATACAATCATTGTGGATCAGCTCACGATGGATGCAACATGCACCGGTGACTGGGGAGGTCAACTCAACCATCTTATGAGGTGGCTAGTGCCTCACTCCCAACTGATCATGGAAGAGTCCTAGAACTAGGATAGGGAAGTGCCTTGGCTCTAAAAGAATAATAGAGGTCCAATGGCACACAACAACGATGGATCAGGACACAAAAACTGCGGATGATGATTCCCCTAGAAGGCGTCTTCCAGATCATGAACTCGTCATTGATGTTTGGTTAGCTGAACTAGGGCCGGCTATGTGAGTGTATGGACCACCAGCCCCTTAGTTTGTGGGGAAGGCTAGCGACGCTGACCCGGTTTGGTGGGAGTCCTCCTCGGTGGCTCCCTTGCTATTGTCTTAGCTGGGCAGACTCAGAAATCCCTTACTCAATTCCCATGTGGGATGTAATTGTAAGAGCACTCAAGGGATAGGGTCTTTTATCTGTTAAAGTTTGTATTAGGGAGCAGTGTCTCCCAGTGTTACCCTTGAGAATGGTAGCATTGATGGGGTGTGGAGGACTCCATGTCTTGGAGGCCCATATCCATTGTCGGGATGAACCCCTCCTATTCATATTGGTGAACAGGAGTATTAATGACCTTCTTATGAATAAATTTGAATGGTGAAATGGGGTTTGGGTGTCCGAAAGCAATGGTAGA
Organism: Viscum album; assembly: GCA_963277665.1. Classification (NCBI taxonomy): domain Eukaryota; kingdom Viridiplantae; phylum Streptophyta; class Magnoliopsida; order Santalales; family Viscaceae; genus Viscum; species Viscum album. The sequence continues at coordinate 1,709,010,375 of OY728126.1, read as the reverse complement.
GACAATTGTCGCTTAAGGAATGATGTTTTGTGGGAACACCATGTTGGCATTGCCCCTACCACTACATCTATGAGTAAAAGTTGATATGTTTATTTTAGGTTTATCTCGGGTCTTATAATGAAGAAAAATTCATCCATCAGTACAGTAATAATGAATGTGATGCCAAGTTCCCAGTGTCATTCAATATTCCATGGCTGGATAGAATCTTCCACATTGACAATGTCACAGATCGGATGCCCAAAAAATAACTTCCCCAAATCCTTATGAGTTTCATGCTAACCCCACTATTTTCTTGGAGTTACCTAGGGATGAATAGCTATATCTGGTGACATGATCATCTGTTGATACATCTAACACTACTAATCCCCATAATGATGATAATAAATTTACATCGGGTTCACCATTTCTATTTCTGATTCTTTCGTTGGGGAATGCACATCCATCTATCAAGGATGCACAGTTGTTTCCGTGCATTTCTAATTTCCAAAGGTGGGATCAATACATCACATCTTCATATATGTTTTCTCCTTGATCTAAATGTGATGATGTGATTTCAGTCTCCCCTTATGAGCAATCCTCCTTAGAATAAATTTCCTAGTCTGGGTCTCCATAAAATATTAAGAATATTTTTGTAAAAATCCTCTTTGTGACACAACATTGTGAATTCTGTTTATTAGCAATGCTTCTATCAGGGCATTACATGGGGTCATGTGAATGCATAATCCTTCAGTTAGGGGATTTTTCACCCTGGGAATCAGTTGCCTATCTATGAGCTAGAACACTGGTACACCATGATTTTCCCCAAACGATAAGGCTTATCGAGGGAACATAAGCTTGAGAAATATCTTTTATTGTGTGGGTAATTATATGAAACATTCACATTGTCTAGGTTTTCATGGGTTTACCATGTTTATCATGGGGTATTCCATGAGTTTAATGTCTAGAAGAGCACAATCGAACTGATCAGAACCCTGATTAAAGTGGATTATATGGGTTCATCCCTTAGAGGTTGAACCATGATTTCATTCTAGATGGGCGGATTAGAACACTCAATGAGGAAATATCTAAGCCAGTGTTTCCTAGAGAGGGATGATATCTAACCATTGAGGCAGATCTAGACACCTTAAAGGATTGATGGGAGGATGATTGGGTCCTGGAAAAGGTGACACCAAGATTTAACATTGGATGTGATTGAACCATGTCGAGGCCTCCTACGTACCCTATATAGGAGATAGGGATGAAGACCCATATAGTTTGAGAGGGTGATTCAAAGAATATGGGTGTACAAAATGGAAAAAACCTAAATAAATGGTGGTGTTTACACGTGGTTAGTGTCACATGGGCTACAAAGGTGCAATGAGATGGATTGGGCTTAAACATGGTTAACTACCAAAATGGATGGCGTGATTTCACTCCGATTTGGTAGCCCAGGTGGAATAAGGATGGATATGGATGGAGTGTCGAAGGATTGAATGAGTGGGGATGGAACTGAGGATCAGTGTAAAGGTGAATTTTTTGGGCTTGAACATCGAATATGTTTCCTTTGTATCCCCATTATAGGGAATCAAATTCCATGTAGTTCTAGAATGGGGTGATGAGTCACCTGAGGAGGTGGCTCATGAGAATGGAAGCATGAATGGGTACCCGATGGGACTAGAACTAATGGGTTAACGAATAATTTTTCTGGACATAAATTCTCAAGGGAGAGACTGGGATGGGGAATGTGTGGTGATATTAAACATTCAGAAGGCTTCCTATGTATCCTCATGGTAAGGAATAAATGTCAATGTAATTCAAGATGGGGCATGGAATCATAACATAAACAAAAGGAAAACAACCTAATGGGATTATTGGGATTACATGTGGTTAGTATCCCATTATAAGAGGGACACTATAGGTTGGAAGATTGTAGATTATGTGTGGGGATTCCACATGGTTAGATACCCACGAACTGGTCTAACACCACTAAAGGGAAGACCAAGGATTTGTGTCCCAATAAAGGGGGTGTGGAAGATTACCAATTTTTGGGGTTGATTCTTGGGGAGGAGTTCTATGTATGACCTCTTAATAGACATGGATCGAAACACACATAGTTTAGAGATAATTTATTTTGTCATGTGAGAGAAGAGGGGAAGAAGTGTATCGTCTTTCAGGACGAGCAGTGAACCAACATGAAATGGTCTGGATAGAGGGATATTGGGATTGAACCTCGTAGAGGACTCCTATTCACCATTCCTTGAAAGGGAAAAGAACAATGTCCTTGTAGTTCAGCTAAGAGGTTCATGAGGATTACACACTAAGTAATACCATAGAGGATGTCAGGTCGATGCTCACTCAAAGCCCATGCGAGTCATGCTTGGTATGAGAAACAAAAGGCGGAAATAGACCCAGTAATTGTGTTATGAAAAGTGCATCCATGAGGGTTGGTGTGGCGATTGTGAATGGGTAGTAGCCTAAGGAACACTGTGGCATTCTCCCGGAGGGAGGCCCAATGTGAAAAGAGGGTGTCCATACATATGAGGAGGATATTTCCATTGTACCTTAAACACCCCATCATAGGGATAAAGGGAATATGTAGAGACTGCCCAAGTTGTGCATGGAAACGAAGAATTGAGGGAGAGGGGAATGAAAGGGAACTGGTTCCCATCCACTTCATGGTTCTCTCTGGGATTTTCACTTATGTGGTCATCACAGTTTTTTGGAATGTGTTGAGTATGTGGGTTCTCAGAAGCTTAATGTCCTGCATCTCAGACACTGAGGATTCACTCCCCATCCCAAGGACATACATAACTTGTAACAATCCACTATTTAGGGAGGGAAGGAACATGTAATTCCATGTTGTAATGGAGTTGGGGAGTGATCCATTAGGGGTTCCACATTAGGTTGGAAATGAGAGGAATCTATAACTATTATTGTGTTTATATGAAGAAGCATGAGGGAGGACAATGCAACATGAGGAACCACCCAAGGGCCCTTATAATCACTTCATAGAAGACTGGAGGGCCTCATCGAAGAGGGGTTCACAACGAAAAGGGACTCGTAGAAAGTGGCTTGTAGAGCTCATGGGATCACAGAGCACAGCCCTTCAAAGAGATCATGGGCTCGCAGAGCACATGGGCTCACAGAGCATAGGGATTCTTAAAGCTCATGGAATTGCACAACACATGGGATCATATAGAAAAAAGTGTTCGTAGAGTTCATGGGATCATAGATCATAGGGCCTCGTTGATCACATGTCTTCACAAATCATATGGATTCACAAATACGGTAGCTTTAAGAAGCATAGTTTTCATGACTAAGCATGGAGTAAACATGTTATTAGAAGGTGATCTGTGAATATTGGGTGGTTTGAGATGTCCCCACTACCCAAAGGGGTCTCATTCCATTGTGATAGCCAATAATAATCACAAAGGGCATCCCTTCTTGAAATAGTGGTATATTTTTGCAAAGGAAAAGTGTTTTACCAGTGCTTAACTACCTTGGATTATTCATTTTCGTGGTTGGATCATAGAGAAATGAAAGATTCATGATTTTGGAAAATGGATGGAAAATAGTTGGGGCCACAATCCATTGTAATTTGGTGAATCAGGTATTTATAATCTACAGAGGGCGCAATGCTCTAAGGGTGTGCCATCAAATAACTTACAGTCCTCCATCGGAGGAATATTTCATCATGTTTCTCAGAGTCGTTAAGTCGACCATCATCCCCTCCATGGTGCATGGGCTCTCTGTGTTCCTATGTTGTAGTCAGAGAGCCTTCCATAAATTTATATGGTCTCACAGAGGTGACCATATTTCCATCCATGACATGGAGTGTTATGTCATGTTTTTCATAGCCATAGAGTCGACCATAATTTTTCTCTACAATGGTCGCTGAGAAGACATAGGCTTAGCATCGGCCACAGTTCTGAAGTAATTTCCAAGGTTGCATCACGAAGTATCCCATTTGAAACAATTTAGTTTCCTTTTTGTATTTTTTCCAACAAAGATATTTCAGTTACAAGACCCATTATACCATTAAAAATTCAATTATCCCCACTTGTCATTACCCTTATAACTGGATCCCCATGCCACCATCACATTTTCAGTAATTATTTTCCAACATCGTCATCATAATTGGAACCTCTTCCCTCCATCAAAGCCTCTGGAATCCCATTTAATATTCCGACCATAAAATGTGATCATTAAACCCAATCAATTATATTTATCCATAATATATAAATAAATATTTTAATATATTATTCTATAAATACTATACAAGGTAACTATGACCAAAACAAAGAAAGAATTATAGCCTTTACCACACAACACCAGGAACATTGGGCCTCAAACTACTGATTTATGAAATCATTTATTTTTCTTAACTATATTTAATTGATTTATTAATTTATCAGAAAAATATATATTGACATATAGGTATAAATTTCTGATAATAAATATAGTTATTTATTTTTTAATTCTTACATAAGATGATTTTTCAAATATAACATTATTCTCAAAAATAATAATATTAAAATGCCTGTTTTTAATCAATAAATAATTTCAATAATTATTTTTTATTGAGAATCTAAGAGTAGAAACTATTATTAACTACTCTAATAATATATAGCACATTGTATATTAATTACCATATGAAACAAAATATATTTCAAAAAATATGATCGAATGCCTGAAATATTTTATAAATGAAAATTAATATTTATCCATGGGAAAATACATATTGTTGAAGAATTTAATTTAATTTTAAAATTATTTAATCATATACAATTAATTATTTTATGGAAATAATTATAAAATAATTCTGATCAATATTATTTAATTAGTTCAACTCTACATCACACCACTATTTTTTATATTTTTAAAAAAATTATATAATATTAATATTTAGACTAAAACATGAAAATACATATTTACTATTAATTATGATAATTATAAAAATTAAAAAAAAAATATCTAATGAATTTAATAAATCATCAAACACAATTTTTTAAATTACTATAAAAAATATTTATATGTGGAAACATTTTCAATATTCTATATTAACTATATTTTTCCTTGGTATTTTGTATTATTTACAATTACATTATGAAATGTAATTAATATAAATTAGAACATTATATAAAACTAGTAAAATTTTATGTGATTTATTTAAATAATACATTAATTAATATATAGTATTAATGGAGGAAAACATTCTTCAATATAAATTATTATTCCAATTAAAATTCATAAAATAAATAATATTTCATTTCTAGAATTACAGAATATGTAATTTATCATCTTCCTTGTAATATATAGATTATTAAATATTTATTAAGCACTGAATGTTTTGTATATTGTTATCTATTTATGGTTAATTCATTCTATTTAAATATATGATTCCAAAAAAAAGTTAGTCTCAAAATTTCATAGTATAAAACATTAAGATGTTATAGATATCTTACTTGGTATTTTTTTGTAGTGTAAATCACTTCACATAGATTATTAAATGAGAGGGAGAGAAAAGTAAATCTTGATCTTGGAAACATAGGCTTGGCACATGGGGAGAATCATAGAAAAAAATTAAGTAGATTTACCTGAATGCAGAGGAGTCTTTGAGGTCATCTGGACTTAAGAATGAGTAATGATTCTATGGGGGTATCGTATTTTAGACTACACAAATATATCATATGTGTGGATATTAAATTGAAATTTAATTAGTTCCTAGTGAGTCTATCATAAATTATGTTCATCACTCCTAAATTAAGGGAGAGACAAAATATCATATTTAAAATTCTTAACCAACACAAATACAAAAATATCATTTCTTAAATTCATTATGTTGATTTTAAAAATGAATTATATGAGGTTCTTGAAAAGAAAATAAAATTATCTGTAAATTCATTACTATGAATTTTTGAGATATACCCCATATATATGGGTAACAAAGATTACCCCTGACATATTTTATTACACTTACATATGTATAGGAAATTTGAGGGTACCCTTATATAGGTAACACATTACCGTTACAGGAGTCTGGGGTATCCACAAATAGGTATTTTAAAATATAAGTTACACATATCAAACTTTACCCTTAGGTGAATACCCTATCATCGATTAGTGTATTTCATAGTTACTCATATATAACAATGAAACGACAATTATACATACATTGGAATCAGTTGATGAACCTTATGTTATTTCATTCCATCATAGTGACAAATGTCCCATGTCGTACTGAATCAATAAGCATGGTCATAACATATCATAACCAAATATCGTGGTGGATGATATTTATTCTTGATGTGGCAGAAGAAAGGATCGATAGGATGAGGGACAGTTCGGCATGCATGATTCTTACTGGTGATAGGATACGATAATGGTCCATGATTCATTGGTATCGATATTGAAAGTGTTAATGGAGACGAGATATGGTGGATTAATTTTGACTATGAAATAATGGAATTTCTTATCGATGATGGTGAAAGGAATCAGTGGTTATAAGGATGAGTGGTAGAAACTATAATGAGTGGTGGTTCTTGGGTGATGATAGTGGAATGGTTTGGAATATTGGTGGGGATACATCAATAATGAAGAAACATATGTTTCTATTTCTTGGTTATAAAATTATATATTCAAGACACATTTTCATAGTTTCAGATAAATGGTCTTTTGTAGCATAATTACTTCCTTTAAAATATACCAAGTTAGAAAAATGATAGGGTCTATCAATAACCATCGGTATAAGGAACTGTGTGACTATTAATGATGTCATTTCTCGATGTGAATCCTAGAAAAATGTCGAGGATGTTGGTCAAAATTTGAATCAATTATATCAGGGATACACTATTCAATGATTTTAGATAATTGTGTACTTTTGGGATTTTTACTTGGGCTATGTGACTCTGGGAAAACATGCCATCTATATGGTTCCCCCAAAACCAATTAAAAGGGATTTATCCAAAATAAAAAAACATGCTAGGCCTTCTGTCATTCAGGTTGTGGCTAACAGTTACATAGGTTGACTATTACCTTTACAAAAGTTGATTGAGTGCATCTGATCCATACATAACACATAAGAAACCCTTCTGTAGGGAATTATCTTCCATTACACAATTCATATGACTTCTATATTACCATTTTGTAACATATACATATTTTTCTTACTATTACACACCCCATAAAAAATAAGTGTTACCCTTACACCAAAGCATAGTAATTAATAACTATAAGAATAAACTTTAAAATATAAAATCTCTTTCATCGAAAAATTATATATAATAATAAAACCCTTTATAATATCTTCTAGATTAAATTCCATATATAGAATTAGAAAATTGAAATTATATCCATAATTTGTAAATAAATTAAACACTTTTCAAATTATAAAATCATTTTAAAAATTACATTATTCTTTATAAAACATTTTTTTGAACCACCTAAAACCATCAAACAAGAAATTAAAGACCATGAAAATTCATAAACATACATTAAATTCCCCAAAATTGATTATTTTTATCAAGAATTATAACAAAATCAAGAAAGAGAAAGAACATATAGTGAATAAATCAATCCCCCCCACAAGATACCCCTTATGGAAATTTCAATATTTGGTACATACCAACCACTAAAGGGAAAATAATGTAAAATAAACAACAATATTACACAATATCGTGGGAAAGATACCCCTCATGCATGGGGAATAAAATTAACAATACATTAAATGAATGAGGAGGATCAATATCATATATCAGAATGATATTAGAAAATTAATCCAAATAAGAAAAGATTCCAAAAAAATTGATAATAAACACCCTTTAGTTACTCTTATTCCAAATAAAGATTAAATAAGCATAACATGTGTAAATAGTATGAGATAAAAGTAAATTTTAAGAATATAAGAACACAAGGTTACATAAACATTATAGGGAAAGCCTTATGAAAAAACCACAATATATCAGAACAAAAATTAAAAACATAGAGTAATTAATAAAACACTAGTCATAAATAAATTAAATGGAAATATATAATATTTTGTTTTCCATTAAAAGGGTCTATATCAACTCGAATTAGTGAAGATTTTATTAATTAAATTAATACAATATATATAGGAACCCATTCCCTCAATCTAAATCTCCACCACACTGGGCCTGAGAGAACTGTATATGTTAGACATAATGATACCCCCCTTCACAGACCAAACATGTTACGTATCATACGATTTAATTAATTAATTTGAAAAAGTTTAGAGAAAACGTGGTCCTAAAGAAAAAATATTTATCAACACCTGGTCTATGGATTGATTTATACTTACCGCATATACTGTAATTTTAGTTTGTGTTGGAAAAAGGTATAAATAGTAAATATGATAATGAAACATATATTCGTTGGTTGAATTAAATCCAATATATGAGGTTGTTTCCATACTTTCATTTTGAGGTTCTTATAATCAATGAAATATGAAAATCCATGTTAGCCACTTCAAGGGGATTGAATTTTAAGAGTTTTTTGGAACAATAATTAAATATAAAATACTCACCACATAAAGAGAGTGGAGGACAAAAATACCATTAAAGAGGTTGAACATCACAGATTGATGGAAAAAATTTCAAGATAAAAATAAACTCATCCAAAAAAACTAATTTAATAGTACCCACCCCAAAAAAATATTAAATAACTACACATAAAATGTGTGGATAAATAAAAAAACATTCATGATAACAAATTGAACAAAATCACAATAAAATAAACCCAAATATATCTCCATGATAATGATTTAGTCTAATCGATATCATTGCCTCCTCCAAACAAACCCATATCCCATGATCTTAAACAGAGAACTTAGAATCTTAAAGACAATAGTATCGGACCACATAGTGTGTCTTCCTATGAGAATAATTGTCACTATTCTACAATCTACATTTATATACTAAAAATTATTTCTAAATTTTTCTAAAAAACATGATAACTATGTTACCATGTAGTCACATGGATTCACTCATACAAAATAAATACTGTTAGGGACTCTAATCCAAAAAAAGAGATTACATAGGGATAAGTTGTTTTGTATTTTTTAAAATATTTACATTTTATACCCCAATCAAACATAAGAACATACATGCATGATTCATGAAAATTTCCCTAGTTTGGATCCAAAAAACAAAATCACATCACTTGGAATAGCATGTCAAATTGAAGGAAAAACTATCAGATCATATGGGAAGCTAATATTTCATTCCCTACTTAGTATCCATTATTTATGTCATATAAAAATCTATGATGACACTTTTTCTTCTTTATTTCATCAATCCCCACTTTTTCCTAACTCAAAATTCCATCCCATCTCTCTACCATTATTTTTCATACAACCCAATCATGACACTGGCCCCCAAATATACCCCCTCTGGGGCCAAGAATGAAGAATGATAGATATTGAATCTTGAATACTGCCTCTAATAGGCCACGAGTTATATTCTATTACTTGTTGTATAAGATACACATATATGGGAGGAATTAACGATTGGTAGTTGAAAATAGGTAATATGAAAAAAAACTACAATAAAAATTCCCACTCATCAAAAAATAAGAAGCAACCAAACTACATTGTATTAATTTATTGGCATACAACTATAGGTCCCAAAAAACCATTAAAACATATCCTCATTAAGGACCAAAAAAGTCCAACAACTCCCGAATAAATCCTAAAAAAATCAACATGATCACTAACCATCTTCTACTAACCTGGTAAATAGATTATATATACATATCTAGAGAAAATCATGTATAGTTAGTTTGATCCATCATAAAATCACTCAGGATAAAATTGAATATATCATGGTAATGTTTAGTGGGTAAACAAAATAATCTAACTCATCACTAAAATAGTTTTACTTTTATTTTATCTTTTTTACCGTGGATATCTCTTACTATATACCACGTACAAGAGAACATATAATTTATTAACATATTATTTTCCCCCACAATAACTTCCGCACCAGTTTGATAAACAATCCCAATGTGACTATATCTCCACAAATTCAATATTCAAGACACATAGGCCAATATATTTTGAACCATGGGTTTTATATTTTCCCATTATCCCAACCACATCTTTAAATGATAACTTTGTAGTTTCGAGGATCCACCAAAACCATTGATCATATATGATACCTCAATCTTTCATATCCAAAACATATCATTCCTATAATAACTATTAAAATACTATATTTATAGATACTTAGGTCATGAACCAGGCCCGAATTTCGTCCAACCTGACACCTGACCCAATATTCGGTATGGCCCGAAGGGAATTCTAGAACCCCATGACTTGGAACTAGTACCTGAAATCCAAAATAATATGAGTGGGAATGATTTCATCCCCATAACCATGATAGAATAAAAAATTTTATCAAACATAGCATATAGAAATGACCAATAACTAAATCTCAAATTAATATAATAAAATGACTCAGTGATAAGATACAACTAAACAAATAAGAAACCAAAAAAAAGACCAAACCGCTACCAACACGATCTCTATGTTACCTCAACATTACAAATATCCACAAGAAAAACCCTCTTCAAGATCTAGCGTAAACTAGAAAACATGAACAAGACTATAACTTCAAAAAAACATTGGTTTACTGACACCAAAAGGTACAAGTAAGGTGAGATCTAAACAATTTAGTTGGAAAACACTAAAAAATAGTTGGGATTCCATTCCAGCAAAATAAATCCAATAACAAAAGTTTGAAATAAAGATATAAAATTGGATTCTCAACATTTTTTTAATAAATATGTACATTTTTTCTTTTTTTCCACAAAACACATTCCATGTTCCAATTTTCAAAACAATTTATCTGTTTTAGATGACAAATACAAAAACTGAAATCCCAAATGGTGTTACCATGAGAGGTTGTGGATAAATTGATAAACAGTAAAAGTAACCAAATGTATTGGAAATTTAAAAAAATTATATATAGTATGTCACGACCTATCCCCCGGGGCCCATGCTATGACTACCCCAAGCCCTCTATACATAGTTATAAATATTTTCCACGGAAATTACTGGTCTTTACATGTTGATGCTTTCCTTGAATCTTCTTCAACGATTGGAAAGGATTTTTTTGTGGGTGACTGGTTGTTCATTTCTTTACATCATGATGAGCCAATTGATACCACCCTAAACGCAGAGGGTTCGAGCCAAACCAACATTTCCCGACCCCTCTACCCTTCTTTTTTGTGACAATATTTGTTAGAGTGATGAGGCGGCATAATGACGAAGTCTACGACGAAAAAGGTCATGCTAACCACAGCCTCCGCAAACCGCAATGCCCGCACGGCGCTCTGGTGCTGCGGGACGAACCGCGGCCTGCTGCCCTAACCCCCCCGGCCGCACTGCCGCCGGCCCGCACCACCCAGATCTCAGCCACCGTCGGCCTCCCGTGCACCTCGGACAAACCCTTCCGGCCCGAGACATCCCGAGTCGCCCCTGCCGTCCTGCACGAACACCTCTCAGCCGCCTGCTAGCCCTCTTTTTGGCCTACCCGGATGCCTGCTGGCCTGCCCAATCGTCGTCCAATCGAACTGTCCCCTAGCCGCACAGTCTGTCAGAGCCGGCCCATGGCCCCAATTCTTAGATCCCTGGCCGAACCGGCTCGACCGCACCCTCCACGATGAGTTGCGCCAGGCCGCGCCCCCAGGTCGCTCCAGGCCGAACTGCCCACGCGACCGGCTGGGCGGGGCCCAATGGGCCGGGCCAAACAAAACAAGAAGACTCGTACAATGGTTTGGGATAGACCCAATAGTTCTGACTGGGTCAACTCACACTAGGATAGCCCAGACTGGGTCGGACCAGACCGGGGTCCGCTACCGACCCTTTACTTTCATTGGCCATATCTTTGGAACCGGACGACCGTTTGATGAACCGCCAGCAACACTGGTATTCATGGAGTGTGGGGATCCCTATTTGTATATCCCACTGGTGTTCAGGGTATAGTGGAGATACGGTCAGTTTTGATCGAGCATGAATCCAACCGGTTCCCCGAGACTAGAAGGCTAATAAATCACAGACTAGGCATCTGATTGACGCGCCGTATATTTCGATGAGACCCCTATAATGTTGTAGGCCTTTGGGATACTTCTTCTCGAAACTTAATGGCAGTTTATATATTGAAACTTGTCTTGAGGAGCAGATCCTCCCAATATCAAGAATGCTTATTATAGAAACCATGTGGTTGGATGCTCTCTGACTACTGTTCCTGGATCTTGTGTGGGTTCGACAGTTCTGGCCGCTGTTCCTAGATCCTGTGTCGGTTCGGCAGCTCTAACTACTATTCCGGGATCCTTTGTGGTTTTGACAGCTCTGAACACTATTGCGGGATCATATGTGGGGTTGACAACTCTGACTACTCTTCCATGATCCTATGTGGGTTCGACAGTTTTGGCTGCTATTCTTGGATCCTGTGTGGGTTCGACAGCACTGACGAATGTTCTTGGATCCTATGTGGGTTCAATAGTTCTGATTTCTATTCCCTGGTCCCATGTGGGTTTGACAAAATAGTTGATCTAGTGATTACATCTAAGCATCACTAACTCTCTAGAAAAGTTTTATACCTATGTGAACTAAGTTAGTTACTTTTGTGTTTACCTTGTGGTTGAGATAGATTACTTGATAACATAGGTATATGTATGGGAATATACCTAAGTAGGGTTATATGTTGATTTTCATACTTTTTGATTTATCCATGATGGATTTTGAGAGACATTGAGGGTCTCGGGGTCCCTACTGAGTATCGTTATACTCACCCCTACATGGGTTATGCCCTTACCTCGTTGTGTTGGATGCAGACGACAGACAGCGCAGACCGAGGCTGAGTGTACTAGGACGGGACAGTGCCCGGAGGTGGACCTCATGACGTGTCGGTACCTTGAGGATACTGACGTAAGTGGTGTGCTGAGGAGGCTATCTATACCTACCCTTCAGGTAGGATCTGCGGTGGATGATCAAGGAGCTTCTTTTCATATTTCATCTATTTTTCCCATTTTGGTTGTACTTTTACTTTACAGCTGGTCTTGTATTTCTGGACCCTTTACCTTTTATAACTCTCTTGTTATATAGTTTTTCATAGTGTTTTTATCCAGTTGTGTGCTCTATTGTGTGTGTTTTTATAGTAATAAAGGAAATGCCTTCCAAAATTTAGGGAATTACTCCATTGGTTCTAGTCTCCAGCCCCTGGCCTAAGGAAGGTGGGCTTGGGGTAGTCCCAGCACGGGCCCCGAGAGACAGGTCATGACCTAGTAAACATTTTCATTCCTATAAATCCCTAGTGTGATCCCTATATTAAATCATTTTGGAACCACATTTTAGCATGATATTAAGTTTTACATTCTACGACTAGCTGGACACCCTAAATAGACCAAATCTACTAGCACAACCCACCTTTCCTCTTAGAAAATGAAAGGGCTGTCACCCCATCTAATCGTGGATGGAAATAAAAAATCACTTGATCCTCTAAAAGATGCCCAAGAACCCCTAAAAATAATATACTATGTATGTAGGAGGCCATCACATGTGTGACTCATCTTACCTCCCATCGCCGCATTTTCATTCCCCAAACATCGACACCTCTTATATAGTATCCCATATAGAGTAATCACCAATTTGAGTTCCCACTACATATGTATCACAACACCAATGGTGAAAACAAGCCATTACATCATATAAGATTATGAAAGAGAATCTCAATCGTTTCAATATTCCTATCAAGAATTCACATTTTCAAAACTATATTTAATTCCCAATATTAGAAAGTGCCAAAATAGACTTATATCAAGTCTATACCAAATACACATTCAAATAATTTTCTCAATGATTCTCAAATTCAATACAAAGAACCACTTTCGAAAACAAAATTTGAAATATTCTACTATTCTAAATCCAACATAATTTAAAAAACATGATGGAAACACAAAATGCACTTAAAGATGAAAAACATGATTACTTATCATATAAGAACCATCCATACTTTATAAAACACAAAAAATTCTATAACTCTTAGTACAATCTTGAATCTACATTTTTTCATTTGTGGAGTCATGGATCCATTTTTTTAAACAATGAATAGAGGAATAAGAGATGAAGACCCTTTTTAGAAAACCAATGTTCAAGGTGACAGTAATTTTCCATGCGATCATCATTTTAAATCCCATCCATTTGTTAAATCCATGCACCCAAGGATGTTCTAACATCCCATGGCACTCCCCATGTTTCCATTAAACCCTTTAAAAATAATTTTAATAAATATCACTTTCTATTTAACCAAACCCATGGATTTCAAGTGATTGAAATAGTATAAATGATCGCATTAAAAACATTCAACCACAACCATCAAGACATATAAATTACTAGTTCACACGCACAAATCTAGTTCAAAAATCCAACAAATTTAATAAAATATTCTTAAGGAGAAACATCAACCAAATCACCCAATTTTTTTATCAAAATGCAATTATCAATTTATCAAACCAATTTGGTATACATACAAATAAGTATAAACAAATAATCACTTGGAAACTGATTTTTATAAATTTTCTCAAATAAGAAAACACAATAATAGATTAGCCACACGTATTATCAAGGTTTGTATCATATTTAAAAATTAATTGAAAAATACAAGAATAAAATTTAATTCTTAAAAAAGGATAAGTATGGAGACACCTACCTCAATTGTACGAGGAAGTGATGAATCCTTCAGAGAAGATAAATCTAATCTCCATAGTCATTTTCTACACCCAAGATGCAAATAAAACTACCCAAAATGAAAACCATATTCATGAGAGTTCATCAAAAAAAATTCTGCACTGAAGGGAAACCATGTAAATAAGGATGAATGGGAGAATGAATGTGAATGGAGGAACCATAGAGGAGGAGGAAAAAGGAAAGAGTGGGGTTGGGACCCCTAGGAGTGCCAAATTCAACTAAGTGGTAGGAATAAAAAAATAGAGATAAAAATACGGGAGGGGAAAAATTAATTTTGTCTTTTATAATTAATGGACTGATCACATTCTTTAGCCACACGGTTTACGAAACTGTGCAACAACAATGTGGTAGCCATTTCCCAAGAGAGAACCGACTACATGACCAACTCGCATGGTTTGACCGATTCTGTGCAAACCATCTCATATATTCCACCTATGAGAGGAACAACCACATTACTAGACCAGATGGTTTGAACACATGTTCTTAAATTGTGCGGAAGATTCAATCCAGCACCAAGACCAGTTGCACGTGTATGTGGACAGAACCACATAGTTTCTACTAGTTGTTTCATGCCTATGCATTGGTTCAAAAATCACATAGACTTCCAATATTTTAAAATTTTAATTGAGTTTCAACCTGATCATTGACCATAATGATCTACTATCATGAAAAGAATAAAATAAAATATTTTCTAAGGTCAGGGTGTGATAACAAGTCAATGAAAAAACCACAAGACATTAATATCCTCTATAAACACATATATATAATGAAAACCCTTATGAATAAAAATATATATTATATCATGAGAAGAAATGGAGGCTTCAAAGGGTGTAATTTTCCATCTATTCCTCATGAACTTGAATATTTTGAAAAACCCCTCCCATAGTCTATTAGGGGTTCAATATCTCTACAGGTGTGGGGCGGTATATTATGTATTTAAAAATGATATATATGAATCTAACAACCACACTATAAAAAATATCGAATCCATAGAATCATATACCATAGACGAAACACATGAATCCTGACTGCCACTATTAATTCCAAGGTATCACAAGCATACATGAGTTAATATTAAAATTAATTAATTAATTTTCCATTAATTTTTATTATTCTATTTTCAATTCCATTATTAACAGTTTCCTTTTTTATTTATGTTTTAATGAAAAAATTAATTATTTTCTTCTATTATAATGTATATCATCATCATAAAGGTTGAATTAAGAACCATCCCATTCTCTCATTAAATCATATATAATTAAGTAAATTTTCTGTTATATATGACTTTTTCCAAGCTGATTATATTAATATTCATTCATATGTGATAATATCAATGAGTTTCCTACGTTAAGAAACTGATTATATAAATATCCACTAACCAATATCTATTAAACTTGCATAGGCATTATCAAGTAAAAAACCCCAACATTCAATAGAATAAAAAATGGAAATCCAAGATTAAATAATCTATGTTAGACCTAGGGCCATCCCCAACACCACTGTATAGAATAAAATATCATAAATATCATGCTAACAGCATAATCGTAATTTTAACCGTGTTCAACTATAATAGACTCACATATACCCACCCATCATTATCATCATCATCATCATAACTGGTACTCCATGCCACCATCACAACCTCATGAATCCCTACCCATCATTGTCATCATAATCAGCACATTGTTCCACCTTTATGGCCTCAGGCATCCTTACCCATATTCTAATCCTCCAAGGATATCATTAAACAATATTAATGATATAAATACCGAGAGACCAAATAAATATTTATATATATAGTTGAAAACATTTTTTCAACAAAATATATAGCCCAAACAAACAATAAATTTAATCCATAAACAAATCTAATCAGCATCTTTCATTCCAAATTAAATGATTTAATAAATAATTGTTTTTTTCAATCATTAATTTATAAACTTTTGTAATAATTAATTTAATCCGCTCCATATTTATATAATTCAAAGAAAAAATATTATTTATTTAATTTGGTATACCACCATATTTTGTATTTAAATATACAATAAATTTTGATGGTAACTATTACAACATGTCCTTTTTATAAGAAATTCATCACTATCTTAACATTTTTATTTTAAATTAAATAAGATCAACCATTATTAAAAAAAAATATAGAACATTATCAATTAAATATCATAGCAGTGTCAATATATATCAATTGAATGAAATAAAACTGAAGAAATATTTCAACTTCGAATATAAATATTCTATCATTCGATGATTAGTATCTTTCTAAAATTTAATTAAATTATTACATGTTATATTCAGATCCATTTAAATAATTTAGTAATTATAATTATCAAAAAGGTATATTCAATATTATTTTATATTTTTAGCATCACAATATACACTTTTTTCTCACTCTTGAATAATTCCATAGAAACTAACTCTAACAAAAACGATAAAAATACTTATTTCTTATTTCATCTAATATTGTACAAATTATTAAACATTATTATTTACGTTATGTAACAAATCATTGATATCGAATTTTTTAACCAGTCTCAAAGTTATTTATTTCATGATAAAATTTCTATATTTTATGATAAATTTATTTATCCTTGTATAGAAAATTATTTATAATTTCATTATAGAAATTTAATAATAATGTGTTAACCATTATCTCACAGCATTGAAGAATATATATAATTTTCATGAAATAAAAAATAAATGAAAATAAAAAATCAATAGTGTAAAAAATTCTAAAACATAAATTAATATTCATTTTAAAATTATGGAATTTATAATATATGAGTCATATAATTACTCTACATTTTATTTATCCTCATCATTTAAAATTTCTAGAGTATCCCCTTTTCATTCGTCAAGTGATTACATTCAATATTGATATATAATTATGGTTAATATAATACATCTGAAAAGGTAAGAATAAATAATTTAAATGTAAAACATGTTAACTTCAAAATGAAGAGAATTCATAGATCCCCTATCAGGGATTTATTTTCTGGTGTAATATGATGCACCTAGAAGGGAAGAGTAGAGAGAGATACGAAATCCTTTATCATAGAACAATTGTATTTTCATGTGAGGGATATTCCCAGATCAATTATATATATATTTACTAGACTCTAGAGGTGTCTATGATATCATATACACTTAATAAAGAAAAATTAATAAACGTGAATATATTGTAATTTAGAAAACATAGATACAACCACCACATAAATATGATATCTGTATTTAATTTTATTCATCAAATTTATAGAACAACCCATACATAAATACTGACATTAATAATAGTAAACATATCATATTTAATTTGATTAATCAAGATCACAGAAACTTATTAAAACATTAAATCCCCTCATTTATGATAGAAAATCATTACCATATGTTCTTAAAGATAAAACTGTTTTTTTTTTGAAAAATTTATGATACCCTTATGTGTGACATACCCACTTCATAAGTGTATAAATGATTTCCCCAAAAAGGATGTATACCCTTGCATAGATATATATGATTTTATATAACCCTTAAAAAGGTTAGAATTTCTCTTTATAGAATTAGGATTACCCATAAATTTTTATTAAATAACCCAATCTACCTTTATAGTACTCCGCCCTTATGTAAATTACCATACACAACCATATTAATTTCTCAACTTCCCAAACAAAAGGAATAACTAAAATTTATTAATCCTTTTAATCAATGTATAAAACATACATTGTTTTAACACTACTAATACATGATATAGGGGAGTTCAAATAACCATAACATAGTGGGGGATCTATGATTATGTATAGAATTTTATACCATTAAACATGGAATAATATATCCATGTTACCATTATGTGTTCTTTATAAAAAAATTAATCTTTTGAATTCCATAAAAAATAGGTTTTTCCCTTATTTATAATCACATAAAAGAATTAGGATAAGATCAAAATAAGAAATATTAAATTTAATTTTTTTAAACATGTATATATAATAATGAAAAAGAAACATTGGAACAATAAAATTAAAATCCAAATAAATATTTAAATTTTTTAAATTACAATTATAATTGGAAAAATAATTTTAAAATAGATTCACCATTTAAATTTTTTTTAAATATATTCTAATTTTATGAAAATCTATCGAACTAATGGATAACTTAGAGAAACAAATAAAGGCTTGAGAAATTCCAAAACATTAAATGTAATTTTATAATTTATTCATCTTTGGTCGTAATCCCTATATATTTTTGAAAACATCATACTTATCTTTTTTATATAATCTTCGACTCTGTTATTATCTTGGTTGTTAATCAAAACATGTCATAGGTGAATAATCATGACCTCAATATTTATAAATTTGTATTTATTGTCCAATTGGTTACTCATTGTTCTAATCAATGCATTATCAATTTTTCTCATTATTAAGTCATTTCGTCTTGAGTTAAACCATTTTACTACATAAATTATAGTTAATGTATGATAATAAAAAATTTAAAAATGTGAAAAAATATGTCATAGATAGAAACAATATAAATAAAATGTATAATGTAACTTGGGAATCTCAAGCACTAATTCTATGTTATACAGAATAATTTTCTAATTAATTTTCCTATAAATATTATATTTAAATATATTATATTATTTTTAATATATAATAATATTTTCCAATGAATATCATCATAAATAATTTATCGAGGTGTAAATTGTTTTCCCCACTATTAATGCATTGAGTGACTATCAAGGTGACATAGAATCTAATTTTTTTGAGTGATTACCCTATGTTTTGTAGTACTATATATTTATCCACATTCGAATATGTTGAAGGGATGAAATATCTATGATGCCATAAATTAATTAAATTAATAAAACCTATATATTTTATCTTATAGATAGAATCATTACTAGTGTTTTAGTAAAGTAATTTTATCAATATACCTATATATAACTAAACTAATACACAATAATAACAACACCATGGTCTGGTACTAACTAGGTAACCTAAGACCCACACTCAAAAATCTCTTGCTATATACATATTATTTAATAAATAGCATTGATACAATATTGGATAAACATATATTTAATTTCCATCACTTTGTATATTTAAATGTTATTTGTAATACATAGTAACATACACCCATGAATAGAATCATTAGTTTTATTGAGGATGTGATACCCATTACCAACACTCTTGAGAACCAATGATCATATATTCCCTCTTTAAATAGAATATTTGAAATTATTTGAGTCAACCTTCTTCTTATAATACATAATTACTATATCCAAAAGAAAAAAACTATTCACTTACATTTGGATGATTATTTAGGTTTAGTATCATAGAGTGTTATGGAAAACGTCTAAGTAACTATGATAACTTATTTCTCAACTAACAGAATGTTTTCCCACTATATAATGAATTATTTAAAATATATTTTTCTTAAAAACCAACCAAAATTTCTCCCTAACTATTATTTTCATTGGGACATATCATATATAATAAATTTCCTTATATCTAGGAGAAATTGGAACATAACAAGGGTGATCTAAAATTGTTATTAAGAAAAAACTAATATAAAAAAATATCAATGCAAGAAAATGGCATGAATAATATAGTGAAAAAATGATAATATAACAATATCATATAATTAATCACATGAACCTATAAAAGATCCTTGGGTAATTGTATAAATAAAAAATGGTAAAAAATAAATGACATCATGTTAAAGTAATTGATAATTCTTCAAATATATTTCCATCAAGTATATATCCAATATAACATTGATTCCGTTGAGGCCGCATCCAAGATAACACTCTTCCCTTCAAGATCACAACCTAGACATCATGCTTTCATTGGGTAAGCACGCACTAAATACCAAAACCTTTTTTCTAATGATATAAACCAATTCATCATGGGAACATATAATACAAGGTCCCAATAGTCCCTTTTTTAAATCCATTAAATTCCTAATAAAAATTTTATGAATCTCAAAATAATGCATAATCTCAATTCCTTGGGAATCAATAAAATCAATATTTATATGAAAACAAACATAATTTCAAAAAAAAATTACATTTTTAATAAAATTAATGAAATGATAATCTGAAACCTAAAAAAGATACAATAATTTGTTAAAAAAATACATAACCAACATTCTTAATTTATAAATATTTATTTCAAAATAACAAATAAACATATTTAAAATGATTTGATGTCAATAATTGGAATGTTTTTACATATAATCTTCTCTCAAACTAAAATTATATATTGAAATTGGTATTTATTTATTTCTATAATTTCCCAAATAAATTAATATATGAAATATAGTTCATCTCTCATAAATAATCTGAAGGAAATATATAGTGTTTATTGAGGAAAGTTATTTGAAGGAAAAATTAATCCAATAATTGTTGATGATTTTGGAAGACACTGATTGTGGTAGGTCATTTCATTAATTAAATTGAATAGTATAGAAGATATCTAGATATATAATATAGGTGGTATAATCATAATAGCTTTTAAAATCAATCATAATATATGTCTAATAGAAATGAAGTTTTTTGAAAAAGTACCTTTCATGAGTTTTAATAAATCTATGTGGAAATAATAAATATCCTGGATATATTGAAAAAAATAAATTTTATAAAATTATGATAGTTATAATTTCATTTGAGAAACCATAATGTCTTATATGGAAGTTTTTCATGAAAGTAGAAATTGTGTAAATATGTGTTCACACATAAGCTATTCGTAAAAAGTGTTTTTTGAGGAAAAATATAATATTTTTGAAAAAATATCAATCTTCATATCACATTCCAATGTTATTTCCAAAATTTTGAAGTGAAACCATTAAAAAATTATTTTATTAAATAATATTCGACACAATATCCTTGAAAATTCATATTTGTTTTCAAATTAAATGTGGGGTTAAAGATAAAAAATTTAGTTTGAATGGACATAAAAACAATTTTATAATTTTAAATACCTTTCTTGAATGCATCATTATATATAAGGGAATAAAATATTACCTTTGAAATGTGTAAATTTTATATTGGTGGGTTAGATATGAACAAAAAATAAATAGATTTCCAAAATGTAAAGAAGAAAACTGGTCAAAAAAATATAAATAATTATAGAATAATATAATTAAATATGATGTGAATTATTCTTAACAACGATTTATTTTTCTTGGGAATAATTTAAATGAAAAGTGGGATTTTAATCCAAAGTTTCATTTT
This sequence comes from Viscum album, assembly GCA_963277665.1. Classification (NCBI taxonomy): domain Eukaryota; kingdom Viridiplantae; phylum Streptophyta; class Magnoliopsida; order Santalales; family Viscaceae; genus Viscum; species Viscum album. The sequence continues at coordinate 1,708,988,401 of OY728126.1, read as the reverse complement.
ACCTAGAGAAAAATAGAATGTAACAACAAATAAAATATTCATATGGATGAAACCAATCTTGGATGAAATAAGTTCATGAAGAATCTTTATAAATCAAGAAAGGTAGTTGAGTCAACAAAGACACTTATAACTTTAGTATATTTTTAATAGATGGGTATTTAGGAAAAAACAAGATACAGCTTTTCAATTCACCAAAATTTCATGAATGTATAAAATGTATTTTATTATATAATTATAATAACATATAAAATTATGTATGATGCACAATATGATACATGTATGATTGATAGGAAAATGAGTCTAAGAAACTATTACAAAAATTCTTAACTTCCACTAATGAGATTGAATATCCAATATAAGAAGATATTAAAAACAAATTTAAAAAACATACTCAAATCATAACATTTTATAATTATAATTTCTTGTTATTATATATTTTTATATTATTGAGTAATTATATATTTCTAATATCAGGTGTGAGTAATAATTATTATTTTGAAAAAAAATTAACAGAAGAATTAATATTCATTATTGCCACAAATTTAATCATTCCTAGATCATATAGGTTTTTAGAATTCATTTTTTATATTTATTTATAATGTAAATATTTCATTTTATGGATTTTTTGGTTACTATACTCAAAGTTGAAATCAACAATGAGAATGATTCAGTGATTTTAACCCAATAAATGTTGGTACTATAATTAATGAGTTTAGAGTTAATGATACTCTTCCACACCCATAATCAAAAATATATTTATTATATAAAAATAATATATTATCATAAAATAATATTACACATTCATCCATGATATGTTTGATCGTATTTTTTATGTGGATTGTTAGATCTTTCAAGAAATGAACCTACCTTAATTAATGGATGAATATGATTTCAGAGTGGGTTTTATTTGGAGTAACAACATTATTATGGAATCATAACAATATAATAAAGATAATTTTTCTTTTATGACTAAAAGTTTAAGGTGTTTTAACAAATTATAATTAAACTAGTTAAAAAGAAAGATTCAATATTTTGTAGAAGTTATAGTCTGCACAATGCATGATTAATGTATTCATTTATGGGAAAATGATGATGAAAAAAAGAGGATTATTGTTTTTTTCCTCATCATCAAATTATTTTTCTATAGGTCACTTTTAAACTTCAATTTAACCCTTATAAATTTCTATGTGAATTGGTGGTGAAAATAGAATTCATTACATCATGGCGAATGTACTCCAAAAAACACATAAATGTTGATTTAGTTTTTTTAATTAGAAAATTTTGAATGGTTCATAACAGTTATTACACTTTTAAAATAAAATCAATAATATATATAACTATTTTAATTATATTTTAATTAAAAATTATATTATGTTAACTAAAAATGAAAATAAAATGTGTTATGAAAAATATTTACTCATGTCGAGGAATTGGGATTTTATTTTCAATAATGTTTGAAAATGGAGGTATTGTGAAAATATATTGTGAAAAAATTATCAATGAGAATAAATATAAATATAGGAGAGGTAAAATTTTAAATTATAAAAAATAAATCTAATTTTTTTAGTGGACATGATGGGGTGGTGAGAGGACACATTAATAAGTGGTGAGAATGGATTTTTGTAAATATAATAACATAATATAATGATTTCCCATGTTTTAGAAGTCACGAAGACTAAAAATAGACAATAATATATTCACAGATGAGATAAATTCATTAATCCATGATCCATACATTTTTAATCATTTTTATAAATTTTTCCCTTTTACACTTATAATTTTCAACTTTATGATATTTATTTTTACCATAATAACTAGTTTGTAACAATGTAAACCAATTTTATGACTAAATATAAAATATAGCGTACTATAATACTTGTTAATATTGATTAAAAATATTTAATCTATTTTATTAGATAAAAATTAAATGTTTCATCACAATTAGAATTTATAGTTGTGTATTCCACTCATAAAAACAAGTTTTTAGAAAAGGAAATTTTTATGATTAAAATATATATATATGATAAAATTATAAATATAATTTTTTGTCATGATATTAATTTTTTTCTCATAAATGAAAATTATTATGTGAAATTACACTTAATCCCAAATCAAATTTTACCAAAATAATATATAATACAGGTGGTGTTTAAAATATTTTTTATGTGAAAATATTTTTTTAAGTCGTCAAAATAGTAATAATAAGTTTACAATATTTAAAATATTATTTTTCTCATTTATATTTTAAAATTATTAAATATATATTTTTACCAATTAAGTAGTTTTATACACAAAGAGGTCTTAGTTTGAAATTCATTAAATTAATAATGTTTTTAAAAACTATATTATCACTATGAAACTAAAAAAACTATTTAAAAATATAAATTTATCTTATCTAAATATAATATTTAAAATATGAATCTATAAATTTATTTTTTTATTTCAAAACATAGAGGAATTAATTAGAAGATTTACTTTTTACGTGAGAACAAAAAAATATATTGGAATTTTTTTATAGGAAATCAGCCATTTATATGCATTAAAAATTCCAATTATTTTTTTACTATCATTTATTAATCATATTGTGGTAATATATTATTAATATCAACAATATATTTTATCCATAATAAATTTTCTTTCTTAAAATAAAATACAAAAAAAATTAAAATTTATAAAGTTTACATTATTACATATATATATATATCTTATTAGTTATTTAGCCACATTAATTGATTGTTTCCACAATGAATTGGTATTAACAATGACCAATATTTTTATTTATATTTATATTTCATAATTTCATTGGCACTTTTTGACCCTCCTATTCTATAGAAATATTTTATCAATTATATAACTTTTGACAATTTTTTTTAATTCTTCCATGTAAAAAAAGATATTGAACACATTAGGTTTGTGATAAAATATATATAATTAAAATTATAAAGATATTACATTCATCGATTAACAAAATTTCATCCTAAGAATTTTAAATATCAGTTTTTAGTTAGATTATTTAATGGTGTCTAAAGTATTTACATAACTCGGTATATATTTTAAAATGGGGTGTATATATTAATTAAATATGGATGACTAGGAAACAAATATTTTCTCTTTACTTTGTTATTCAATTGATTATAATTTCCAACACATCTAGTTTATAATATTTTTTACTATAAATTAATCGACTTCTAGATCAATTAATACATTCCCCTTAGTGATTCCAAATTTTTTTAACATGATGGGAATTGGATCATATTTCTATAATCATATCAATCAATTATGGATCCAGAAGACTATTACATTCTTCATTGTTTTAATCAGAAATTAAATTATGTTTATATTGAATATCATTATTCTTGACAGTTTCCTTGACCAAATCATAGAATTTTTTACGTTAATTTTTATTTCAGTACGTTTAACCTTGGAAAACACATCATATTTTCCATGGAACCTATTATTAGCTTTATTACATGGGGATTCATCCATTACTAATCCTCAGAGTATATATCATGTGTGGTTAAAATTGAAAGAGAAATATTTTTATATAATTTTACTAAAAAATAATCCTTGGGAATTTTTATTCTTTGAAATTATTAACTACATTTCAGTTAAGCCATAATAAATCACATTGAATCTATGAATCCATAGGTTCATATATTTAATATTCCATATCCTAATTCCATGTCCTGATTAATCCTCCCTTATTACATTTAATGAGAATGAAATTAACCACAACATATCTCAGGATAGTGTCTATCAATGTATTCAATCTAATTCCCACACATTGTAAACAACTAGGAATATTGATTAGATAAACTGTTATATTTTTCTGGTGTGGTTACCCTTAAGGGATTCTAATCTAGATTTTTGTCTACTTTCTAATATCTGGATAATGATTTAATTTAATAGAGTATCTAAAAACTTTTATAATAATAAATATTTGAGATGTTATCCTATACATATAATTATCCCTCTGGTTTTTACTAGTGCTATATTATCCAAATCCCCAAAAACTCAATATTACAACAGCTAAACTAAATAGTTTTCCATACCTTTAAATTTTATATAAACCTCAACATATCAATTCGTATAGAAATTTACATTCTCATATGATAACATCCAAACCAATAATATTATATAATAAGTCCTTTTATACCAACTATAAATGACAAGATACAATATTTATATAATTAAAAAATATAATAAAAATATTTTATTATATACATACCCATGACATTTTATGATTAATGATTTATAGAATCAAGGAAAAATTAACAAACAAAGTACATTTATCTATATTAAAAATAACATTATTATACTTATATAGGAAACTGGATAATCCATAATAATACTCAAAAAAATTACCACAAATTCTTCCCTCATGATATCTTCCACATGATATATCATGTGTAATTATTTACTTCATAACATGGTCAAATAGTAGCATAAGAATGGTGCACTGAAATTATTAGTAAGGGAATGAGAAAATAAGAATAAATGTGGAATGAATATTATGGAATAAAAAAATTATAATAAAATAATTTAATATAATTTAATATATACGATTGATAAAAATATACTAATAAAAATATAAATAATCAAATTGACAAAAAAATAACATCATGTAGATGGAATAAATAATTCCACAATTTTTATCTATATTTTCACATCCAATAAATCATTATTGTAATCATGGAAACATTTAATACATCATTTGTTCCATAATGGTCACTTCTATGACATTTTATATTTTGTCTAGGAGTAAACCATATACCCAAAAACCTTTTATTATGAGACCAACTAATGCTTTGTGGGGTCATATAATATAAATCCTTACCCATAACACTTATTATTAATATTATTTCACCTTATGAATAATATGAATATCAATACAATAAAATATAAAAATTCTTTAGGAATTAATAAACAACATATTGAGATACCAACGTATGACATATCAATACATTTCACCAAGACAATAAAATATTTAACATGAAAATAACCCATCCAAAAAAAATAATCTGGATGATTAATCAATTCAAAATCAACATCCTATGGGAATCAATAATAATCATTACCAGAATAAAAAATATAAACAATTATAGAAATTTTCACACAAAAAATAACTTGATTGGATTTATATTTAATAATCCATAAACTAAAATTATATAGAGTATTATTTTTATAGTCAATTAATAAAAATTCCCCACTAAATTATGAATTAATCATAAAGATAACATACATAAAAAATTATAAAAAATATTTTGTTCTCCAAGTGTTAAAGCATTGAAGAAAAATCATCCCATTAAAGAGGTTGATTTAGAAAGGTAAAGGTTGTAATGGATGACTTAGTTGATAAAAAATAACAATAAATAATTTTTTAATATTATTAAGGTAAATGGAATAATTTCCTGAATTTCACTAATAAACCAAATGATTTTTTATATTGAAATGACATAGATAAAACATGTTTTTAGGATTTTTAAAAAACTCACTTTGTAATAATTGATCTTTTGAAAAAAATACAATATAACACATGGATAGCAAGAATATTATTGAGAAAACAAGAAATATTAGAGTGAAATATTCATTTAAAATGTTATTTTATGGAAAACATGTGTTCATATAGATGAAAAACATAAAAAGATATTACAGAAAAAGTTACATTATAATAAAAATGTGACGTTATTAGTTAATTTCAAAATTTATTTTTAAAAAAGTTAATTAAAAATAATGAAATAAATAATTTTTCAACTGATACACTAACAATATATCTTTTTGAAAGACATTAATGTTATTGAAATAATATTTGGGAGGAAGATATAATATTTTATATTGAATGGATGGAAAACCACTGTAATATTTTAAAAAACCCTTGTTGAAATCCTATAACTTAAAATGTTGTAGTAATAATTACCATTGAAAAGTTGTAATGGAAAATAATATGGTCACATGAGGTGACACATAAATAGGATTTAAAAACATAAAGGATATAATTACATTGAAAAATATAAACAAATATGGGATACAGTTAATAAAGAAGTTGGGAATTATTCTTAATAGTGTTATGCATTTTATGTGGAAGAAATTAATTAAGGTGTAATATTTCAATCAAAAGATTAATTATTTATATAGAATCATATAAGTTATCTAGAAATAAAATACAAGGGTGGATAACACCAATATTGAATGAAATATGTTTCATAATATCTGTTATCACTCAATGAAGGGAGTTCAGTTAACAAAACACCATACAATATTGGTATCTTTTTAATAGAATTGCATTTAAATAATAAAAATAATAAGGTTTCAAAAATCAGAATAAAATTCATTAATATGGTAAAATAAAATAATTAGGATTTAGTCACAGATATAATATAAATTATGGTGCATAATATCATAGATGTCTCAAGGATTTTAAAAAGACACAAAGAAACCCTTAACTTAATTGCAACCATCAACTAAATCCCTTAAATACATTATTTAAAAAGTATAACTATTTAAATCACCTATATAAAATCCATATACATATGTAAATCCTTTTCTAAATAAATTTTATTATTATTATCTATATTTATGTTGAATATTCATTATCTTTGTTCAATATTCGTTGTGATTTATCTCGATCGGTAAGAACTAGTTTCATAATATTGATGTTGTTCTTCATTTTTATCTGAATTTACTTATTAATATATCATAAAACATAAAATATTTTTTAAAAATTAATTTTAATTATAATATTTAGTCAACTGATGTTTTTTTATGATATGTACATAGAGATCATACAAAGACCTTGTTTTTGTGTTTTTTCTTTCAATATGTTGGTATCTTAGTTAATGGATTTAAATATAAATCCAAAATTTTAGAACCAAAATCATATATTTAAAAACATATTTCTATTATATTTTATTATTAATAAATATATCATATAAATCATAGGTAATATTTTATATCATTTTTCATGTCTGTGGTTAACATAACTACATCATGAACATACCATAATTAATGGATAATTATGATTATGAATGTCATTTATTTTGGAATAATATAATTATAAAATTATAATAACAATTTTTTGGAGATATTTATATGGTCAATAATATTTTATATATTTCTAATTAGTAATAAATACACTATACGAGTCTTGAAATATGTATTGGTCCGCCAAACCCATTGTTAACGTTTTTATTATAGAAGAATAAAATGGTAATAAAATGGATTATAATTTATATATCCATATTCATAATTATATTAGATATTTCTATTTCATTATTTAATTTCACAACAAAAAATATCTAAGATAAGTGGTGGTTGGAAATAGAAGTCATCGCTTCTCAGAGTCATTAGTCTAAAAAACCTCAAATTATAGTTATTTTTTATTAAAAAAAGTGAAAATATATTACATAGTTGTTACCATGGAATAACAACATTAATTATAAAGAAATACTGCTGTAATTATATTAAAAATTTATGAATATATATGGAGTTGTAATATTGGAATTAAAAAAGATAGGATAAAGAGTATTCATGTTGAGGACTTGGGAATTAACCAAGATGAATCGATAGAAATGGATAACTTTTAATGATATATTGTTTTAATAAAGTCATGTATATAATGTTATAATATAGTGGGATAAACAATGGAATTGTTTATAGTGAAACATAATCTTGTGATTTTTCTTGAGGGGTTTTGAGAATACGCTTTTATATGTGATTAGAATTAGAGTTTTGTAAATATTTTAACATAATATAAGGATGGAATATGATTTATCTTCAAGAAGGATATAGATGAAAAATAATGGAATTTGATATCATATATGGCTGATTATCCATTATAAATCATTCTAGGATAGGATTTAACATTTTTATTGTACTTTAGTCTTTGAAATTTCAATGTTACCATTTTTTTATTTTTCATGGTATCAAGTTAATAATACAGTAAATCCATTACTATTCATAAATATGTAATAAATTTTTTAAAATAATTTTAAAATTTGGATTATAAATATCAAATATTTTTTTATTGGTCAAAATATCTATTTATAAGAAAAATGAATATTAATATTTTCACCATTAATGCTTTAAAACTTGTTTTTATAAAAAAAAATATATTAAGTATTATATCGAAGGAAAAATAATCAATGTAATTTTTTTAGGATAAAAATTACATTATTATAAAAATTAAATTTTATTATTATTTTAAATAAATCCAAATCCAAAATTTAAAAATTAATACATAATTAAAATAAAAAATAAAAAAATTCTTTATTTTTAAATAGTATCTACTTCTTTAAAATGTTAATAATTGGTTATATATATTCATTTTTTTTAAATATTATTATTTTTAAAATCCATATTTGACCAATTTAAATAATTTAAACAGATATTGGTATTGATTATGATGTCATATAATTTATAGGTTTTGTAAAAAATGAATTTTTCAATGTATAACAAAAAATTAACTAATATAAAAAATAAAAAATAAACCATAATTAGAAAATATTAACATCTTGAATCGAAAATTTAATAGTTTTTTAAAAATTTAAATTAATTCTTTTATAAATTTTCTATTGAATTAAAGTTTTAAAATATAATGATGACTCATTTATATGAAAGTAACATTTATGAAATATTAACTAATCATATTTTTGTTAACAAAAAAATTATAATAAAATCTATTTTAATATATTATTAATATGAACATAATATTTTTTATATAATAAGTTTTTTTCAAAAAATAGTAGACAAAAGATGACATTTTTTTGAATTATTTGATTTCAAATAATATAGATGTTTTACTAGGTTTAATGACCAAAATTTTGATAAATGTAATTTATTTTCATATTTAACTATGTCGTATGCATAAAAAATCATGAAAAAATTACTTATTTCATTAATTAAAATACTAAATTTATATAACAGAAAAAATAATAATAAAATTTAAAATATCACAATTGGTAAATAAATATAAAAAAATTATACTCCATGAATAAGAATATTTGGATTATCTTGATCCCATAGATTCTTCATATCCTTAAACAACTATTAAATGTAGAAAATACGTCATTAATGAAATCAATATTTTAGAAATGTAAAAACATTAGAATAATTCAAGTGAATGATTGTTGAAAAAACTAATAGGTATTTTAAGGAGTTAATATAAACGTTGAAAAAGTGATTTTTCCAGTAGAATAGTAACTAGAACATTAGAAATAGTGAACTTACCATTAGAAATTGTAACCTTACCATTGGTCAATTTGAAGGTTGTTTAATATGACCACTTTTTAATTTGACCATTAAGAATTATGATCACTGCTGATCATGTTACTATTAGAATTAGTTTATTTAAAGGGTAATAGAAGAAGAGAAATGATACATAATGGGGAAATTCTATCCCCAATAAGTTTGATCATACATTTGATTTCCATTTATCAAAACTTGGGATTGATGTAGCGTCATTGGGGTATATCATATACTATGGCTATTTAGATGTTCAACACATAATTCATGAGAATAATCAACTACGAGATATTTTCAAGTTAGTGGAGATCAAAAATATGTTATTAATAGGTGATCAACCCCATGAAACAAGCGCAATATGACATGTTACCCTTTAAGCCTATTGTTGTTTAATAAGGGGTTCTGTATATATTGCATGGTAATATAGAGGGGAAATTTTATTATTAAAATGATATAAGGGATTATTTAATTCTATTTTCATTATTATACTATTTAACAAAATAAACATTAATATAAAATGAATATGTTAAATATTTTTTTTAAATAAGAAGAACATATTTATCCTTTTAGAAAATATTCTCACATTTTTGCTAAAAAATTTGAATTATAATTAGAATTAATTATTGTTAAATAATTTTATAAAACAATATTAACTTAAACATAAATGATAATATAGTTTTACAATCCACTGATTAGATTTTATATTGGGCATAATGTAGGCTTTTTCCTAAAAACTCTTATTTGTCAATATATATTTATATTCATTTAAAAATAAAAGCAACATATTTTGAAAATTATTTTTCAAAATAAATATTTTATATAAATTTGAAATGTCAAGATTACGTTATGGTAAATAATTTAAAAATATTCTAAAAATAATTTATTTTTTTGGAATGTAAAAACATAATTTTTTTATTAGGTTTTACTAATTCATAAAAAATATGATAATGTAGTAATAATTGGAAAATAATGAATCATTAAAAAAGAATGTTATTTTATCAATGTATTTATTTCTAATTAATTAAAATATATATTTTGAAACCTAAAAATAACATTCCAATGATTAAATAGAAATTATGGTTTTGAAAACGTTGTTTTGGGAAAATAGTATCCCTCAAAAAGAAATTTATATAAATTTTTAATTTTGAATATAAAAAATAAGAATAAATCATTCATAATGTCAGAAAAAATAATTGAAATTAACTTGTAAGAAAAATATTTACCAATTTCCACAACATAGTATTCCAAGGCTTATAATTCAGAAATTATTAAATGATCGACCCAAAATTCCATTAAATACTTTCTCCTATTACATATTTCAGACACTCTCATTCTTTAAATCACAATGTTCAACTGTCTTTCCAAAATGATATCCATCTTGATGATGTTTTTATGGATCCAAAAAACAATCTTATTTCTTTAAAATGTTGTCTAACAATGAAAGTGATCCTGTGTATATATATTTTTCAAAGTACATGCATTTAAGTCGGTCTTATAATTTCAAAGTTATAATGTTATAAATAATTTTTGATTATTTCATTACTATCATTATTTTTTCTATCAATGATAGCCTTCTATTCTGTCTCATTATTCCAATTCCATAAACCAATTCATATATATGTATTGGTGCTAAAATCACCATTTGACTATTATATACATCTATTTCTTATATTTTTAACACCAAACCCTATTTATACTCAAGGGTATTTATATAAATGTTATTATAAATAGATAATTGTTGATTTCCATGTTTGGCGCCGATATTCCCTTTCTTTGAGTTAAAAATTATGAGACTTTCATGTTAATAAGTACTAAACTACTCAATGATTTCATATGAAACCAGTTATTTATTTTCCATAGGTTATTAATGAAAAGCATTATAATATATCATATATATGGATCACCTGAATCAAGACAAATTAGGTGTTCAACTAGATAGTTCCCTAATGCATTTTAAGGAATTAAAATATAGATATGAAGTTTTTATGGTACCGTGTTGAAACACATTTTTATAATGTGTTATAACACCTTACTTTTTAGTATTACTGTTATGATTATGATGGTCTAAATTATTTGTAGAAATATTATGATCTAATTTATCATATAAATACGATTATACTGTAATGTAAAAAGTAATCTTTTTATTTTTGAGGGTCACTCATTTTACTTTTCCTTTTTTAGCCTTATTTGGATTTATGGAGACCCTTTTCAATTGATGCATGTCTACGAAATATTACATCATGTTCTGTGAAATGAGTTAGAGTAATGAATAATTATATCAAGTAGAGTAATTTTTTGTCTATATTTAGATTATGTACATTCTGTATTAGGTACTTAGATTCAATGATGATAATAATAAAAATGTTATTCTAAGTCATTAATTTAACATTTTTATGAAATTATGTAAAAATCATATATTAAGTATACAGGTCATTATATTTTTTATCAAATGAAAGGTTTTTTATTTTTGAAAATAAAAACATGAATTAATTAATACTACCCCAAATTATATGCATTAACATAGAAAACCTCACGAATTGATTTAATTTATATTGTATGTGGTTTCCAACAAATGAATCGCCTTTTAAGAAATTAAAAGTACATATAGATTTTGAATAGATACACCTAAGAGTAATAAACATATTAAAGGGAGGATTTGGTATTGAAATTTTAATCACCTTGTGTATGAAGAATATTCATTATTATACACCTTGTTTAAAAATCAAAGGAAATATTAATTGGTTGATAACATTCTTTTTTCAAAAAAATTATTAATGATATATACAAAATTTTATTTTTTTAATATTGATGTAAATAACCTTTGATGTATTATATTATAAAATTTTTGTATTAATATATAATATAAAATTATTATTATTATATTTATAATAGTATAAATTTTATCACTTATGTTTCCTTCATCTATAAAAAAATTCAATAAATTGAAGGACACGTTTAAATATTTGATGAAATTTAAAATGTGATTCAAAAAATAAAAATATTGTGGGATGTTGAGCAGAAATATATATGATAATGGTGATTTAGTTTCCTTATTTTATAAAAAACCATGTAAACCATGTGGATCATCCAGATTCCCAAGGGATGGAACAAATACAAGTTGGAAAATTAATTTTTCAATGAAAGCCTAGCTTTATTGAATCCTCTGATTCACCAATCACAGAACAATAAATAATTTCATTAGAGAAGATGATTTCTATAATAAATTATACTATTAATAATAATATAACATTATTAGTACACTTACTATAGGAATAATCTTACCGAAAAAGGATACTTATCAAGAACCTTTTGTAAAGGGGTGGAGTGGAAACCATTAAATGGGAAGAATTAAAAAAAATCATTTATATAATGTATTTACCTAGAAACATTTCAACCAAAATGGATAAGTAATTTCATTAGTTTAAAAATATATAAAATTAATCATAAATAAATTATGATATGAAATATATATCTCTCGAGTGATACAATTCTTGGTTTCTTGTTGATTCGGATGGGAATATTGATCAATTTTTTGGTTGACATAGACATTATTAATGGAAGTATTTTGAAATTTGATACATTAAGATTTATGATTATGATGTGATCTGATAAATTAAATTCAGATTGGAGTTTAACTATGGACTCATGGAATGAATTAACATAAGATAAGGAAATATATACTTTTTGGAATCAATTTTAGCCATGAAAGTGAAGGGAAGAAATCAAAACATTCCATGTGCAAAAAAATTGAAGAATGCACTCGAGGATTTTTCATTAATAAAGAAGAAAGTGTTTCATATATTGATGATAATTCCTTATATCTTAAAATTGTTTGGTGGTGCTGTAAAGCCGTAATATCTCAATGTCAATGAATCTAGGAAGATGGTACAAGTAGAATACTAGGCTAAGGGGTGCATGTAAACTTTTTTAATCAATATCCATATCAGAAGATAATAAAAGGAAACCACCATCAACCATAATAGATCTAAATAGATTATGTTTGATATTTTCACATAACAATGGTATAAGTCCAGGTATTGAATGATGTTGTGTAAGGTATACTCAATATACACTCCAATCTAGAAAGCGCATTGTTTGATTTTGGATCTATATATTCATTTATATCATTCATTATTTTTAATATAATCTAATTAAAACCTATACTTCTACTTGTAGGATTATTAGTTATAACATGTTGGGGATCCATTCAATAATAATTGATATATATGGATTCCCATATTAACATTGTCGAGTATAATCTCCCAACAAACCTAGTTCTCATTCAAAAAAGGAATTCAAATTTATACACAGGAATGATGGGATGCAAACATATAAAGACATGATCAACTATAGAATCAAGGTAATTAAATTTTTTCATGATTTTTAAAACAATAATTATCATCAAAGAATTTATATATTTACATAAGTCATTCCTTGAAAAAACTAATAATAACATATTTATGTAAATGACTGGTTAATTAAAATATGAAATTTGAAGTATAAAGAGAAGATATGTTCCCTATTTTTGGGAAGATATTGTGGTATTTTTTGAACTTCTATAAGTATATCTTATATATAGATAGTTATAGTTAAAAATTAAACACATACCTAGATAGATGAAAGTATCTATGAGGTCCCACAAAAACATTTATATGCTAAATGTGAGAATTTTTTTAGAAACAAATGCATTATGTTTTAAGACATGCTTATGCATAATGCACAGGATTCAACATTTTATTATACAACCTTGTAAATATGTTCATCTATTGTAATAATTTTCATCTAGATTATATATTGAAGGAAAAATGTAGAGTGATATATGGATGATCTTTATAAATTATTTTTCCACTTGGGAAATCTAGTTCCATTCTGAAACATCAATTGACATAACTATTTAATATTAAAATCACTATTTTTATTCAACATCCAAACTGATGAATCTATATCAATGAATTTGTAACTTTTTAATATAAATGTTTACCATAACATCTAATATATTACGGAATCCATTAGTATGCTGAATTAAACCATTAATAAAAATGTTTTCATTTTTACATTAAAAAAAGAATGAATTAATTAATAAGTAAGCCTAGATATGTAGTGGACCAAAACTAATGGCCAGGTTGTCTATAAAAAACCCCCATAGGAAATAACATCAAAATATTATAAGATTAATTTAGATTATATAATAAATTATAAGGAATATAGAATGAGTATTTAGTCCGCAGTTTATTATTTAATTGGTTCTAGGGGAAATCCAATTCATTAGCAAAGGAGGTCAAAAAGTACAAGTGACTATAGATATCATGGAATATATAAACATCATTGAATCCTTTATTTCAAATCCACCCATGAAATATGGATTATTAAATTATTTCAATGAAATAAAATAAACTTTTTAATGACTTTTAAATGGCCTATAAGAAATTTTAAATCACACTATAAATCTTATTAACGAGAATACATAATTGTCAATAAATATTGCAGGCATGAAAAAAATTAAAATGATCATATATATATATCACAAAATACTCTCTAATCTTGTTACATAATCATTACCATTAATTTTTTCCTTCTGAGAAGGCATCATAGAGTAAATAATATAAAGTCTGAAATATTTATACTTCCACCTAAAGATAGAAATATTTGTCAAGATAAAAGGTAGGTAACCTATTTTAACTCCACTAAATTTACCATGTATCTTTAATTTGTTTTCATAAATGTTTTTCCAAAAGAAAAATAATTATTATTCAAACAAATTGAGTAAAAAAAATCCTCATATATTTTAAAGTTTGTTACAGTGTCCTTGAGATTGTTCTCTGATGCTTCCCCAAATAGAATAATATAATCAACAAATGAAAGTGTTGAAGGTGAAAAGATATCCCTTATACCAATTATTATTTTGTATATTATAGAATTAGAATTTTCTAAAAAAAATCTACTCGTTTAATATAATAAAATAAAAAAAATTGGACATGATATGGGATCTCCATATATAAAAACACAATTTATCAAAAAAACCTTTTTGGATATCCAGAGAGAAAAATAAATATTCTAAAACTCTTAATAATAAAATGTATGAGATTAGTGAAGGTGCTGAAGACCCTATAACACATATGGGAATAAGAAATAATGTTATATATAATGGAGTAAAAATCCTCATAGGATAAAATTTAGATATAAATGTTATCATCATTTTCATTCATCCCTAAAAAATCATATTGAGTTATTAAAGAAACAAAATTAAATTTTACTTTCATGAAATACAAACTGATTAGGGTTGATGAATTAATTTATTTTTTTCCTAGGACTAATATCCATTTTTTTATTATGATTTTATAAATATTATTTATAATAACAACTGTTTTGAAATCATTAATTTAAAAAACAGGATCATTTATTGGAAGTGGATCAAAAATTTGGAATCAAACATAAGTTTAATTGAGGATATAAGGAAAAATATAATATAGGTTGGACAAGATAATTATAAAGAGTGTCTAATAGAATAAAAAAACATTTTCTTCAATACATCTAAACCCACAACAATGTTCATGTAAAATTAAAACAATAATTTTTTTTATTTCTTTCATCTAAGGTTAATTCAGTGATGATATATTCATTCATATCATTAATGAAACATGTTATGTATTCAATTATATAAGGGGAACCAACCATATATTCATACATATATAAATGTATAAATTATTACAATAAACGTCTGAGATTTTAGCTTTGGTATTTAGGATGTTTTCTAAAATATCGATAACAAATATTTTTTTCACCTTCATATTAATATGAATGTCCTCGAATATTTTGGTGTTCCTATCCCTAAATTTAATCCATTTAACATTGAGTACATTATTATTATAGGATTATTTAATGAAAATTATATTTTTCAAGCTTAGAGTGTAGCTTGATTTACTCAAGGGAGATGTTTTCATTTTTCTACACTCTCAATTCTAGGAGAGAAATATCACATTAATCATTCCTAAGTTCCTCATGTGTCTTGGAATTGTATTAGTTTCTCCATGTCATCAATAAGGACTTTATCTCCTTATGTATTTTATAAAAAATATGGATTTTACTTCCAATAATTTCAATTTTCCAACCATCTTGTACATGTTCACTACATTTGAAAATGGTTAGTAATGAAATATTAATGTAAAATGGAATAGGGTACGACCTTGTGATATTCACAAGAAAAAATTGAAATGATTAGATTATTATTTTTATGATAATTTAAGAATATAGTCACTAGAAATATCTAATGGTTTTATATAATCATCAATGTGAAATAAAAATATGTTAACTATACAATTATTTCTGCCATTAAATACATATATTATAAAATTTTATTCTTTCAAAAAAATTAAATATCAAAATAATTGAATGGATAAATTCACAAGATACATTCATTCAATGGAATCCTTATATAGTTGGAAACAATTTTCTCATATAGATTTAGAATAGTGATAAAGTCCCCAATAATGATTTGGTTCTTCTTCAGAACAATATTCACAGTGAATAAGTCTTCCCATAATTAAATAATTTTATTATATGAGTTATTATAATAAATGATCTTCGAATTGATTCGAATTACATTAAAAACAACACATATAGTTACATGCTAGAGTAATTTGAAAAATTATATTATCTATACACTATCATGTTTAAGAAACCAATGTGTTTGAACATTTTTTTTGAAGATTATTATTAATAAATTAATATCCAAGGGTTTCCCACTTGAAGGATAAATAGATCCCAAATTTCAAAGTGGATTCATAATTTCCATCCAATATTAAATTGTAAATTACAATAAAGTGCCTAATCTATGAATCTTTTAGATATTAAATAATCCATTGATAGTTTTGATGGGAACTTGCATGGTGGTTTCATCACTTCCTCTTGTGTGGATTAAATTTTGAATTTATTTTCTCAAATTTTCACTGACTACAAGGGTGTAGTGTATTTGTAGTGTGAGGTCGAATCTGATGGGAGACTAATGTTGTTGTCTTGAAGAATCAGAATTTCAATTTCTGAAAAGGAGTCCTTTTTATAAGTCCTTTGTTTGGGGATTTTTTTATGAGTTACAATTGGGATAACGTTAATTAATAAAAGAGGGATTGGGATAATTTCAGGTATCTAGGTAAAGTATTCCCTTTAAGTATATCATTAGAAAGATCCTATGACTTAGTCTATGAGGCAAACGAGTGTACATATTTTAATTTGGTGGTAGTATCCAAACTCTACCTAGGGAGTAGCTATACCATGGTCAGGAAATGGGAATAGTCTATGTACATTAAGTTTGGATTCTTTAGAATGAAAACTTCTTGGGCCAGTGCTCATATATTTTTCTCCTCCAATTTGGATATGCTAATTTCATTGATTTCCATGTGGTCAGGGATGTTTGAAAAAATGGTATATAAGATGAATTAATATTATAATTACTACTTTAATTATATTTTCCATGTTTAGATATAAAGGTGAATAGATGTTATTCAGACACATCACTTGATCCCAACCAATATATATTTAGATACACTTGGTGGGGTAGAATGTAGTTAAGTAAATTTGATATATCATATATGATGGATTGATAAACATTAATAGAATCAGGATAATTCAAGAGGTTTGGGGCAGATAATTGAAATAAACATGGATAAAATGATTCACAATTATAAAGAAAACATAATTGATGAAGAGGAATGGAACTCAAATCTAAATGCTATGGCAGAAATTTAATGTGTTGAATAAGAAAAACTCCAAATATCAAGAATTAGTAAAAACACACAAAATATGAATGAATTGAGAGTGTGATAGGAAGAAAAAATGTTTTTTCAAGGGATTAAAAGGAAGAAGAGAGGATCTTCTATAAGTGTCTCCAATACTCTACAATGGCTCTTCTTATATAAGAGTTTTTGGTCATGATGTGTACATGTTGTACATGATTTGTACACTATATCCACATCATTTTCTTATGGATCTCTAATGTGGTTTGTGGGTCTTGAACATTAAATATTTTGACCAGGTAAACAACATGTAAGAATTATTCCCGACGTCTACCCTATGTTCATTCTATTTTTTCATGAATTCCTATTATAATTCTTGCTCGAGGATTTGATTGGTCATCACATCATATATGAGTAAGTCCTGATGAGAAGTGTCTTTTTTTGGTTTCATGGTCATGACTATCATCACGACATGGAATAAGGCTTTGAGATTCAGTTACATGATGTGTGTGGTGGAATCACGACATGTACATGGATGGATTTTCAATTATTCATCCATTTCATTCTTTAAAACTTGTGAATCCATTATTCCTGCCAAATTAGAAACATACCATGTGAATTATAACTTATTTTAATGAAAGCAATTGAAAAATGACAAAAATGTGAACATACAAATTATGTTTATCAAACCCCCCGCACTTGAACAATTTTTTATCCTCAAGAAATATGTATCGACAATGATTTCAAAAAGGATAATCAATTTGTAAAGTGAGAAATATTTATTATGTCCATTCAATTAAACTAGGTGCAAGTAGAGAAAATTCAATTTCCATAATCAGTCCTACATAAAAAGTCATTTATTCCTCATTCTTTCATATTTAAAAACAAATTCTCTCTCTTTAATCATAATCATCCAACTATTTCTTTTGTTATATTCCTAACAATATGCTTTTACTGGTTCTATCATCTCCATTGTGTAAAGAATATTGAAAAATCAATATTCAGGGAATATGAAATTTGGGTTCTGATGACTATATGAATATGGGTAGGTATGAAAATGTAAAAATCAAGCTTAAAAAGCAGTTTAAGTTGTGTCGTACCTTGAAAAAAGATATCCTAAAAAGTGTGATGTTGTTCCTCTTTCTAGCCAGTAAAATATTTACTTTATCAGTTCAGGTTGGATCTATATAGGAAGTATGTAAATGAAAAATATGTATATTCCTTTCTTTTTATTTAATTTTTTTTATTTTTCTTTTGTCTTTCATTTTTAAATTTTTTTTCCTAGGATATATCTCACAACCATCACCTAAAAACATATGATCCTTCAAGGAATTCAATGGTCTAGTAAATGATGATTTTTTTCCTTCCTAGTTCTCAACTCATATCATTTTTTTTATTTTTCAAAGGAACATAATTCGAATGGCATATAACAAATGGCATATGGATCAAAACCTTTCTATCAGAAGAGTTAAAAATTCATCTCTAGAAGTGGAATCATCTTATGCTGTCTAAATTCCACTCCCATACTTGTTCAAATGTAATCTACTAGCACAGTAAAAGAAGTAGGGTAGGAAGGTAAAATTCTTGAAATAACTACACTCTAACAGATCATTCATAGAAACTATGGGCTGAATGACGGGAAGATGTTTGTTGGGCCTTATGTAAGTGGCTATCAATGAGTGCCTCAATCATTTTATTTTTACACATGTTTATTCATTACTTTTATAATAATTTAGTGAATGTTCTAGTCGGCCTACATACACGAGGTATCTCTCAAGAAATATTCTTAGACCTGAAAATTAAATCATGGGCCATGATTCCTCACATCTAATGGGAGTAAAAACCAAACATTCAATCAAAAAGATCAAAAAAATTACAGAGTGGTATTATTAATCATAATTTCAACGTTTTGAATTTTAATTAATCATCTAAACTCAGAAATCATTCAAAAGAAGTTTTAATAGGCTTGAAGCGTGGTTCTTAACACATTTCCACTTCTCTTTTTCTTAAATTACAAGGGAAGCATGATTTAAAAGTATAAATAATACTTGAATGAAGAAAAATTCCTTGTAGGCTAGTGAAAACATCAATAATTTCATGGTTTCATAAGTGAAACATGCAAACCCCCCTACTCTATTTGAATGAGATAGTGTCTATAATGCAATTGAAATGCCAATGGGAGTGTTTTTTCATATGTGTGTGAAAATATTTGGAAATGGAATTTTGGTGGACATAATGGAAATTATAGGGAATTGGGAACTCCCTGAATTATGTGGTATGCCATGGAGATGATGGAAGTTGTCATAGCATTAAAGTGTACATAATTGTTTTTTGAAAATGAAATTCTTGCGCATGATAGAAAACAATAGTTCATAGGTATAAGCAGTGTGAATAGCAGAAGAATAGAAGATAGTGAAACTGAGATATGATTTTTATTCGAATTAGGGATAATAATCATAGTATTTCTAAGAATGTTACAAAATAAAAAATACAAAACAAGAAAAGGACATAGAAACAATGACTCGATAAGACTAAAGATTAGAAAATTTGGATATGGAAGTTCATCATGGGTCCCACCTAGTCAGTGGCTATGTTTACTCTTACAGTTTCTAGAGGATGTTTCCTCGACGGTGTATAGTCATTTGAGCATGTTTATCACTTCAGGTGCATTTGTGTGAGAATTGAGGAGATGTGGTAAGAAATGAATCATAGGTCATAATGGATGCGGGTTCTTGTGAGAGAAAAAAAGGTCTAGTCATCTGTCTTCTAAGACTTGTGGAAAATATGGACCATCGAAGATGGTAGAGGATTCATATGATCTTGAAATTATATAGAGAGAAGGTGGAAACATAGAAAAAAACAAAACAAAAAATAAAAAAAATTAAATAAAAGTGTCCATAGATCTTTAAAAAATGAAATACGACCTGAAATAGTCAACATCCATCCCCAACAAAATGAATGTTCCTAAAAATAAAAAATGATGCAAAAAATTCTGATCATTGGTCCTCGGTGAAAATCTCATCCAGCATTAGTCATGTGTCATGTGTCATGTGTCTGGACCATCTTGCCGATTGTAGCTATAACGCCCCGACCCAAGTTACCCAGATCTTGTTCATTATTATGTAACATTATTATGATCACAAAGATTATGTCTCGAAAGGCCGATTAGTTTAGTAGCCTTGAAACACTATATACACTCAAAAAAGTTACATTACATCATAAAGTGAAAAACTACAACAACATGGTCTCCATAGTCCACACTCATATCCCCTTCTGACTATCCCTACAGGTCATTCATAAAATACTTCTTCACATCCTGGAAAATATTAAAACATTGAACGGGATGAGCTCAGATGCTCAGTAAGGATAACAATATTTCGGGAGCTTTCATAAATAAACATAAACATTTATGGCAATGTATAACTAAAACAAAAACCTTTTAAACATGAACTTCAGCGTAATATAGAAAAAGTAAAATGAAATAATGCCATTTACTTATTCACATTGATATTCTACTAGTTGAATAACCACATGAAATATCAATAACCACTTTCATAATGATGGAATGCATAATTCCAGACTATCATAACCACGTAGCCAAGGCCTCGTGCCAAGACTACAAATAATATTTTGTCAAGGCCTCATGCCAAGACACTAGTTTGTCTCATGAGACCTGCCAATGCATCGAGGAGCTATAGCTGGCTCCACCCTTCACTTATTAATTCCAATTAATTCCTCATATGAACAGGTTTAAACATATCATAAACCATAACATAATCATATCACATAAAACATGCATAATGGATACATAAAATTTCCACATTTCAATCACAAGATATCAATACAACACATTGATATAATAAAATCACTTTCCAAACCATTTTCAATACCTAAATAAATGAAAATTAAAACATGGTATTTATTTTTCATTTAAAAAAAGTTATGGCTTGTAGAGGAAGCCGAAACTCAAATAATGGTCACGACCGCAGAGAAGTTGTTGTCTCCTAATACGTATGCCAATAAAAACATTCCTTTTTGTCATTTAGTAAAACCCATCACATAAAAAGATTCATTTTGAATAAAGGTAAAAGTCAAAGGGGTTTATACACAGTATAGAAGAAATTTGTGTATAAAACAAAATATGCCTCAATGAATTAATATTGAGACGAAGTCCCTTACAAAGATCATTTTTTTAAATAAAATAAATCTATTATGTGTATTCACTATAAGTACAGATATAGAATGTACAAATACAAGATATGACATAATAATATCATGATATAATTTGATAGTAAGAGATTAACCCAAAGAATAGAAAATGGGTTAAGAGGTTCCCTTACCTCGTGCCCGACTTCACTTGAACATTCTATAAACTCCTGAATAATAAACTAGAGTTAATTTATAATTGATTAAGAACCTTTTTAAAGTTAATTATTTCTTTTATATCACTTATTACCATGTTATGAACAATATGTAGTTATTTATATTAATAAAGGTCGTTTTGTCGATCTTTGGTACTTGAGTTAAAAATAAACTTCTTATAATTACAAGTTGTTTATGTGGTAGAATATCCCTTATCTCCAGAATTATATTCATGATTTAGATATCATATATATCATATATATCCAGTATATACATTCATTCTAAATATTATGTAACATTTAGAGGTAAGAAATGAAATGCACCGTTCATGGAGACGGTAAGTCGTACGTACGCATGAACGCTGCTTTCATTTCTATTTCGTATTTAATGGAATGAAATCATAATGATATATAGGTATATTATAATTCCAGTATAATATCATATATAATATCATTTACTCCATCCTTTATACATCCCACATATGGCATTAACGATTAAAATCACTTTATGGGGCGGTAGTCTGCACATCCTAAAATGATATTATCGCGTTTACCCATAATGAAAATCATAAAGTTATTCCATAAATGAGAAATACATAAGCATAAGGAAAACATAAATATAATATATATAGTATATAAATATAGTGACATCTTAATGGCCACCATGAGAGGTGTTAAAAGAAGATTGAACAATCATCGTTTCGTGAGGTAGAAATTCACCAACCACAGAAACAGTATGTTCTTTAACCATTATATGAAGGTATGTGTAATTTTAAATCAAATCATTCTCATAAAAACATCCTATTATATTTAAGATACTAGTTTTTTTACAAAATAATGTAATAAAAAGAGTTTATGGGGTTGGAGAAGCAAAATAAAACAAAACAACCTTAGAGAAGACATTACATTTAAATCGGGTAACTCCCCTCGGTTTGAAAAAACATGGTTTCTTGAAGAGATTTCTGCCTAAGGTAAGGCTTCTAGGATTAAGGGATGAATGTTGAGAGATTATTTTGTCAGATTTTGGCCGAGAAAAATGGCTTTGATGGTGTGAGTAAGGTGGTAGAGGTGGGGGCCTTTTATAAGAGGAGAGGAGGGGCACTCTTGGAAAGTCATGAAATATTACATTATTATGAAATGATTTTCAGATTTTAGAGGTCCCACAATTATATATTTTGAGGATAAGGTGATAAGGGTTTTACATATACTCATCCAATATGGTTTTGACAAGTTTAAGTCCTATATGTTACATTATCTTTTCATTTTATTTAAATCGTTAATTAATGAGGTAATCACTGCCTCATCATGTTGTCATAAAAATTTTAATTTATTTAATGTCTAAAAATTATATAAAAACAATACTTATTTACGAAATATTTTTATCTTTCCAATGAATATTTATAGTCCAAAAGTTAATTTATATAACCCTGGGTAATAATTGTTTTAGTAAAACAACACATGTTTGTGACAATTTTATTTTTAATTTAAATAAAAAGTTATTAATGTCATTTTCTTACCCAAGTGGCTCCATGGGGTCCCCAAGTTGACCCATGGATTCTCTTTGTTGTCCATGACTCATCCAATAAGTGTTGGACAAGTGTCAAGATATTTTCATATTTTTTTAATACCATTTTTTCCTTAAATTTCACTAATTACCTTTAATTGCGATTAATAGAACTTAAAAGTTACTATTCACCAAAAATTATTTTAATCCCATTGAACCAAATTTTACATCCTAATGATAACCATGTATGTCAGATTTTTTAAATTCATTAAATAGAAGTGGTAATGTTTTAATTACACGAAAAATTAGTTTTTAAACTACCACTTAGTGGTTTCACTATTCATCAAAAATTGAAGTTTATCAGAAAAATACCAAAAATTCACCCTAAGCTATATTTGATATTCCAAATTCAAAAATGATTTATATTTTACAAAATTAGAAAAATATAAGTTTCATTAGTTAATTTTATAATTAATTACCACGGTTACAACAAATATCGTGTTTTTAAGAAACAATATATATCAAAATATTGACAATTGTTTATGTCCAATTTCAAAGTGAAATTAATTTTAATCACCACCATTTGATAAAATGGTAAAAATATATTCTAATTATACTTTAAAACCTCTCAATGATATAATTTATCACTATAAATTATTTTGATTACAAAAGTTATTTTTAAGTATTTTTTTACTATTCATATAAAATTGGAAGTTCTTAGAAAATTACTAAAATTCAAATTAGGATAATTTCGATATTCCGAATACAAAAAAAATTCCATTTTGAATTATAAAATTAATATAATTTCAAAAGGTGGTTATTACTATTCATAACGGCTACTTTGATTGTTCACGGTGTGTTAGAATCTCGAACGTGTGTACAACACACGCTACTGTATTATTGAAAGAGAAGTGTATCGTGAAATCTTGGGGTGTTACATTCTCCCCTCCTTCAAATAATTTCATCCTCAAAATTTCTTATAATATCACATTATAAAAAGACTCGGGTGATTCCTCATCATAAGTTCCTCAGGTTCCCACGTTGCCTCTTCCATCTTACGGTTTCTTCATAGAACTTTTACAAAACGAGTTGTCCGGTTTCTCAGCACTTGTTCTCATGTATCAAGAATCCTGATGGGCTCTTCGCAATAAGACAGACTGGGTTCCAGTTCTAATTCCTCATAGGTGAGTACATGCGTTGGGTCAGGCATGTATTTTCTCAATAGTGATATGTGGAATACATCGTGATCATTGGAGTGACTTGGCGGTCTGTAGATTCTTATTGGTAGGTCATTCATCGAATAGGTATTATTTAGAGGTGGAATTAGAGTAGCTGGAGGAATGTGGGAACTCAGTGCGTTCCATGGAAGTCGTTTGGAGGAGCAGAATGAATGAGATAAGAGGGGGTGAGTTACTAGGGAAGAGGGCCATAGTGGCGATAATGGAGGGAAGAGGAGGAGGGATTGAGAGTGGTTTTGAAAGAGGAGGGGGTGAGACAATTTGGACGGGTGGAATGGGAAAGGATATCGAGGACGATGAGGGTTAAGGGTGATTATGTGAATCGATTCGTGATTGTCTGGGTCACGACCTATGATTTTAAAAAAACTACCTGCCACTCTACACGATGTGTACGGAGGAGTCACATTGTGTATAGAGTTAAAAATAGATTTGTGGTAATGAAAAATATTCATGATGTGTTACCTAAGTAGAAGAATTGTACAGATGATTGCATGGCCCAACATTGATGATCCTTCCTTATCTCAACATTCTTCATTTAGGAAACAACTATATGACTCTCCTAATATTACTTATATTAAATTCTTCATTCCATGGGTGGTCTCCAAGTCAGTACTTATTTTTTATTTGGGAGAATGATGCGTTTAATACTCAGTTGATCTTTAGTATGAGGAAACATCATTAATATAATGGTTATTGAATTAACTTTAATAGTTGACCGTTTACCTTGAACTGTGGTTCTCCATCTCGTTTTATTTCAATTTTTTCTATATGGGAAAATGTGGATGATTCTAAAATGACCAAACTAGTGTGACTTACACATTCCTAGGACAAGTTTTAATCTAGACTTAAATTTAAAAACCTCGTTCCCTGGACTTAATTTACATTGTGCAATTTGTGGGTCATTCCACTTTTTCATTTTGCATTTGTAAATTCTTGCGTTTTCAAATTCATCATTCCTGGTTTCTTCCAATGCGGTTAATTGTAATAACTGATTATCTCCATCCTTTTCTAGAACCAAATTCATTTTCTTAAATACCCAAAATAAAAAATGTTCTAATTCTACTAAATAATGATAGGGTTTGCCATAAACCAATCTAAATGTGGTTGTTCCTATGGTTGTTTTATACCCAATGTGATATGTCCATAATTCATCCTCTAGTTTCAGGTGCCAATCAATTTTTCTTGTGTTGGGAGTCTTTTCTAATATTTTTTCACCTCCATATTTTACAGTTCGAGTTTCCAAATTTTTTGTGGGTGATAGGGAGTTCTAGTTGTGTGGCGAATTCCATAGTTTTCATGAATTTTTTACACTAACTTATTTGAGAAATGAGTTCCGCAATCACTAATGAGTTACTATGAAAATAAATGTTTTTCGAACACATTATTTTTATAAAAATTCATAATGATGTTTTCTATGTCATGTTTTGTGGCTTCAACTTCAACCCATTCTGAAACATATTCTATTGCCACTAGAATTTAATTTCTACTATGTCATTAATAGAAATTCCCTATAAAATCAATGCCCCGTACATCAAAAACATCAAACTCCATATTAGAGTTTTGTGG
This sequence comes from Viscum album, assembly GCA_963277665.1. Taxonomy (NCBI): domain Eukaryota; kingdom Viridiplantae; phylum Streptophyta; class Magnoliopsida; order Santalales; family Viscaceae; genus Viscum; species Viscum album. The sequence continues at coordinate 1,708,961,763 of OY728126.1, read as the reverse complement.
AATTTTTTTCTATTACTATCGTTTCCCATTCTTTGAAATTTTTTATGTCAATGAAAGATTCTCCTACCATTATAATGTAGTTAGGGCTAGAGAAATATTCATTGTAGGATAATTTCCATTTTGTGCTCTGGTCCATGATTGCCTCTAGTTGGAGATGTGTTGAGCATTTCAATCACATTTTGTATCTATTCCTATAGGAATCAGTGCCATAACATGTCAACTCCAAAATGGTTTAATAGAAATGGTTCATTCCAAAATAAGTGTTTGGCATCAGACAGAAACTTCTTACATTGGTGGTATGAGAGGTCATGTTGGAGACACCCTGTGGCAATATAGTTGGACATGTATGAAAACCAAGGCTTGGTTGTGACACTAAACAATGCCTCATCTAGAAAATCTACTTCAATATCAATCTTTGTGTCTTCTTTAATGATTGCCGGGGGTAACCGTGAGAGGTGGGAAATAATGAAATTTTGGTTTCCTTTGGGTTCCTTGATTTCTATATCGAATTATTGTAGAAAATGAATCCAATGTATCAATCTTGATTTTTATTCATTCTTTCTCATCAGGTATAGATGGGGGCATGAACTGTAAGGACAATTACATTGGATAAAACAACGTATGAACAGAAAATTCTAAAGGAATATACGATGGTTATGAGATCCTTCTCTGTAGTCGTATAATTGATATGGGCTTCATTCAATATGTGGTGGGCATAATGGATTGGGAATAAGGTTGTGTCTATATGTTTTCTGTGAAAATATCATACAGAAAGGTCGTTGGAATCGCCCATAAGTTTGAATTTTTTTCTCAGTTTGATGTAATGATAACCAGAGACACAATCGGAATATGTTTTAGTATTTCATAAGCTTTTCTGTGATCCATATTTAATTCAAAGTGAATTTACATAGACAACAAGTGCTTCAATGGACCAATTACTTTAGAGAAATATGTTTTGAAGCATCTGTAGAATCCTTCATGACAATAGAAACATATGTTCCCTTTTACAGTTTATGATTATAGAATATCCTTGATGCCCATAATCATAGAAGGATCAACCTCAATCCATTTTTTAGATATTTTTTTCCCTATTTAAATTCCTCCTTGCACCATGAAGTGACATTTTTCTTAATTCAACACTATGAATTTCTCCTCACAGCTTTGGAGAACCAGTTCAATATTGCATAACTGGACATGAAATTATCTCTCCTAAACATAGAAATTACCCAAGAATATTTCAATAAACTCTTTGGCCATATCACAGAATATGATTTTCATAAAACATTGGAATGTTTCTAGTGCATTGAAAATATCTAATGACAATCTTCGATACAAAAAAGTGCCAATAGGGAATGTGAAGGTTGTTTTGGGCCAGTCAACAAGGTCTACTAAAATTTGATTATATCAAGAATATACATCCACGAAACATTAGAAATATTGTCTTTCTGGCCTGTAAAAAATCTGATCCATAAAAGGAAGGGGAAGATAATCTTTCATATTTGATGTATTGAAAAACCTGTATTCTATGCATACTCTACATCTAGTTATGGGGGGTGTTAAAATTAGTTCATTGTCTTATGTTCTTATAAATTCAAGTCCTACCTTTTTAGGAATGACCAGGAAGCGGCTTTCCCATTCAAAATTTGAGATAGGAAGTATTATACCTGCATTAATAAGCTTTAACACTTCCTACTCAACAACCTCCTTCATTGGTGGTGTGATCCACCAATGTGGTTTTATTTTTGGTTTTTCATTTTCATCGAGACAAATTTTTTGGGTGAATTCTAAAATATTGACCCCCTTAATATCTTCCAATCCCTATGAAATTGACATCTTATGTCTTTTTAGGGCAGAAACCATCTTTTCTTCTTGGGTGTTAGATAATTCAGCATTGATAATGATTATTAATCTGGATGAATCCCCTATGTATGAGTACTTCAACATATTGTGTAAAGGTTTTAAATCCATCATGGGAGGATAAGTTATGGATATGATAAATGGTCGTAAAATGTCTCTAGTAAGTGGTTCCATAAATCTAACTACCTCAAAGTTATAATCTTCTTCATTATATGATCCTGAATAATTGGTATCTTTCTCAATGTCCATGTACTCTCCATTTTGAGTGAGAGAGATGATGTGATAGTCGACCGGGTCATTTGGTTGTTTTGTATATTTTGTCAATTTAATCACCACATATTATTTACTGACTTGGAAGATGAGGCTTCCTTGATTAACATCAATCAAAGCCTTCCCTGTTTCAATAAATTTTCATTTGATAATGATTCAGACATCTTTTTCCTCTTCCATGTCTAAATCTATAAAGTTTTCTGAAAAAAATAAATATCCCGACATTAACAAGAACATGTTTAGAATACTTCTTGGGTATTTGATTGAAATACCATTCATATTTGGGGCTACTCTTGGTGTCATGATCACTTAGATTCCATGTTTGTGGAAGACACATGTCGACATTAGGTTAATCTTGGCTCCAAGGTCACATAGTGCTCTTCCAAATTTGTACTCTCCAATTGCACAAGGAATTGAAAATCTTCCAGGATATTTCATCTTTGGTGAGATTTTCTATATTACAGAAGCATAAAATTTTTCATTTAATGAGATGAATCCATGGTCTTCTATATTTTTCTATTTTTCGATAGAAAATCCTTGAGAATGTTTTTTTACACGTGAATTTATGCAATTTACATAGAAAAATAATTATTGATATGAAATTTATTGAATATTTTGATGTCCCTTTTGTAATGAGCCTCGTGCTAATCTTGCTTTGTTCTTTCTGGAAATGGGAGAGGTGCCTTGTATAAAGGTAGGGATACATAAATATGTTCATTATGTTTTCCAGGGATTTCACCTTCTCAGATGAACTTGCTTCTGGTGATGATGTAGGGGTGACTTCTTCTAACATTTTTGATGGTTTCTTAGGTTCTTCATATGATCCTATATATGTTGTTTGTTTTAATTTCAACACTTTTCCTCTCTTCAAAACTATAATTTTATCCTCTTATCATTGGTATGTTTAAGTGTTTCCTGTTAGGGTACCTGGTAATCGTATAAAGAAGGTCTTTGCGATTTGACCCAATTGAATCTATAAATTCCGCAAAGTTATTATCTGATTTTACATCCTAGATTATTGTATAGAAATATGTTTATCAGATTTCATAATGAAATATTTTAGGAGATTTTACAAGTTTCTTTTTAAAGGTGGAGGTTCCTGTTGTGGTCTTGGGTGGGTGGTTGGATTTTTTTGTTGGGGCTTCAAAAATGTTTTTTGTGTATATGTATGTTGATGTGGTCTCAAGATAGATTTTATTAGTGGATACTCTGGTGGTCCCTAATTTCAAAAATGATCTTGACTATTACGATGCTGAAAATATCCTTTATTGTTCTAAGGATTCTGCTGAGCAGGCATCTAATGATAAAATGGTTGTTTTTTCTGCTGCTGAAATGGTTGATTATGTTGGTTGAAATTAATGTATTTACAATATTTTGGTTCCTTATATCCAGCTTTGCATTCTTGATACTGGTGCGGTCCACCACACATATCATAAGACTGGATCTCCATGACTGGGAAGGGGGTATGTATTTTATTGGATTTTGGTTTTTTATCAGTTCCTCAACTTGCGCTACTAATCAGGTTATCTCATTTACGTGGTGGATTCCCCATTGTGGTGGTCCTTGTTCAATATGTCATAGAATATCATTGTGGGATACTTTTTCCATAATATAACTTCATGATTCATGGGTTTTAATCATAATACCTCCATCAATGGATGCATCTAGCACTGTTCATGCTTCTAGGTGGATTCCATGAATAAATGATTGCATTTGAATCCAGGTGTCAAGTCTGTGATGTGGAAATTTCATCATGAGTTCATTATATCGAACCCATGCCTCCCATGCTGACTCTCAATATTTTTGTGCAAAATTATGTATAACATTTAAAAGTGTGTAGGTTGAGATTGGTATAAATTATTTATTGGAGAAACATTTTTGTGAGATTGTCCCAAGTTGAAATGGATTTGGGGGCATTGATTTTAAGCTAATATTTTACTCATTCTCTAGGTGCAAAGGATAAGACACAAAGTCTTACAAAGTAATATTATATTCATTATTTTTGAAATTTATCAAAAACATCTTGGATGTTGGAAATATGTTCATAGCTATTTTCACTCTAAAGACTATTGAATTTCTTTGTGTTCAAGATCACATGGATGAGTGTAAGTCGAATTTCAAATATGTGGGCCTGGATTTGTGGGAGAACAATGCATGGTGTATCCCCATGGATTTATGTTAAACCATAATCCATGATGGAATTATCTAGTAGCATTAGGTGTTATATAACTTCATGATTCTGTGGGTTGGGTCCCACATTTTGGTTTTTCTAGGCCACTGTAGACTGGAAAAGTGAAAGAAGATGCCTTACAATCTCAGTGTAGAAAGAAAATGGGTCTAGTTTTTCAAAGTTCCACAGTGAGTTCAAAAGACCTTGGCACATGCACTGAAGAAGACACAATGAAGAATCTGAAAAAAAGAGGATGAGGGAATGGTAATCCTTGTTATAAAAAAACATGAGTTCTTAAATATGGCCATTGACTCCCAAAAAACAGAGCTAGAAGTTTGATTCCCTCTTGCATGTTGGTGTCATTACTTCCTCTGGTGTGGACAAAATATAGAATATATATTTATTCCCAAACATTCACTAACTACAAGGATGTAGTGTAGTGGTAGTGTGGGGTCAAATCCATAGGGATGCTTATGTTTTTATCATGAATAATTCAGGTTTCGATTTCAGAAAAGGTTTCCTTTCTAGAAGTCCATTATTTGGGAAATTTTTTTATGAGTTCAAATTGGTATTACGTTAATTAATAAAGGAGGGATTAAGATCATGAAGAGTATATGGGTGAAGGATGACTTTAATATCCAACCTAGTCAAGATCCTATGATTTATTGTACAAAGAAAACAAGGGTCACTTTTTTAATTTGGTCTTAGTCTCCTGGATCAACCTAGTGAGTAGATATTCAGTGGTCATGAAATAGAAAAATCCTAAGTGATTACTTTTGGATTCCTTAGAGAAAATGCATACTCAACTTGTGGGTGTATCTCATTCTACTAGAATTAGGATAGGGTCCTTTGTTTGATAGTCCCATGGCTAGGGATGTTCTTTTAAATGAGATAGACCGTGAATTAATATCATAATTACTTCTTAGATTAGATTTTCCATGTTCTGATTTAATTGTGCATTTATGTTATTCAAAGACGTCGCATGATACCTACCCCTACAGATTTAGAAACTCATGGTCGGGTAGAATGTATTTATTTAAATCAGAGATAGAACTTTATATGGATATATAAAAAATAATGGAATTGGGATCATGAAATTAGTTTTAGAAAGATAATTGAAACAAACATTCATGAAGGGATAAAAAATTATAATATAAACTTACTTGAGAAAAAAATGGAACTCAAATCTAAATTCGATGGTGAAAATTGAATGTTTTGAAGAATGAAAACACCATAGCTCTTCAATTAATAAGAACACCGTAAATATGACGGCACTTGTTTTTGAGAGGAAATAGGATGAAAGAGTTCACAATGGATCAAGAGGAAGAATATAGGCTCATCCGGAAGTGCCTCCAATGCTTTGTCGCCGCTCTACTTATATATGTGTTTTTGGTTACGACATGTACCTCTAGGACACAATGTGGATCCTTGATCCACATTTTTTCCCTACGGATCACTTTCATGGAATGAGGGTCTTTCACATTATGTATTTTGACCATGTACAAGATGTGTAACCATTGTTCATGAAGTATACCATGTGTTAATTATATTTTTTGTGTATATTCCATACAGAATTATTGCATGAGGCTTTGACTGGTCATCACATCATGTAAGAGTAAGTAACGATGCGAAGTGGATTTTTTTGGTGGCTTGGACATAACGGGCTTCATGACATGGAATTAGGCAATGAGATTTGGGTACATGAATTGTAGAGTGTAATAACGGCATGTACATGGATATTTTTTCACTTATTCTTTATTTTCGTTCTTGAAAACATGTGAATCCTTTATTCCAACAAAATTAGAAACATTCCACGTTCATTATCGACTAATTTAAGGAACAAAATGGAAAAATTAAAAAAAATTCAATATATGAATTATTGTTATAATGTTTCAATACACGACCTTCATCATAGATGAGAGAGAGTTGTGGCCCGTGGTAGGGGTCATCTTTCCTTTTCTAATTTTGAGAACCATTTCATTCTCATACACCATTATTCATTTCTATTTTCCTATAGTTTTCACCCCTTTTTACAAGGGTGTGATACTTTTTACATTAATTTAGATATTCATGAAATATTTGTACACTTTCTACACAAAATTGTGAATTTATACTGAATTGGATGAACATATTACATGATAATTAATTAACTTTTAGTTTTTATGCAATTACACATTTGGATGAATTGTATGATGATACATAGATAATGGTTTTTTCATCTCCTCCCTTTATTCCTCAAAAAAGAAGGCCATTTGGTCATAACCACTCTATGGCTCGAATTATATCCCTATTATGGGAACGATCTACCTATAAAATTCCATCAAATGCAGTTCCCTTTTCATCCAAATTTTGGGGAATTAAATTAGTTTTACCACCTTGAATTTTTTTCCACATATATACTAGGATGATAGGTTCATCATCTTCCTTGTCTAATTCTCATGTAGAACAATCCAGTAAAAAAACTACCCTCTTTCCCAATTCTCCTTATATAATAGTTTTTGATAGTTATAACCATTCAAAAAATAATCAAATTCATTATCATTTAATGGTAAAATCGAATCATGTCTTCATTTATATTTATAATGGGTTTTCTTCTAATGAGAGCGTGAAATTTTTTTTGACACCAATATTTTCAATTCTTGGTAGAGAGATAATTACAATATGAGAATAATTTCTCCCAAACATAAACCCACCACATAAACAAGACACATTCTTATTAACATTGGTATTAGATTCATAACAATTATAATACAGCATAGTTGTATTGATTTTGAAACCATGAATACTTATAATATTCCAATCCCTATATCAAATTAATTATAAAAAAATAGAAGGTGATGGATCCAAAAAACTTAAATTTCCTTTTAGTCCTTCCTTCATCACATGGACTCATCTTGGAATTTATGGTTATCAGAATTATAGAATAAATACCTCATATATTCTGGGGTAATATCACTACTAATTTATCAATTTTTATAAAATTTATGGAGTCCTTAAAAAAAATATAGAATGTTATACTATAATTATTAGTTATTAGAAAAACTTTTTAAACAATTTTTTTTACCAAATAATATTATATGAGTATTCATTCTATGTTAAAATATGTTTATTTCACTGTTACCCAATGCATTTTTTCTGTAATTTCCCTTTATAGAGAAAATTTATAATCGATTATAAGAATTAAAAAATGTCTTATTCCACCTCATAATTTGATTCCAAACATGGGCACTCAAATTATATACAATGGATGGATCATGAATCTTATCTTATTCCCAATCACTCAAGGTTCCCAGTTTTGATTAAATAGAACCAAAAACCAATGCTTTCCATTATTTTTCATCATATGAAAAGAACATAAGATACAATCAAATTCCCATGGTAATAATCTACTAAATATTTAATTATTATACTATAACAACAATTTTCAACTAATTAGAAATTATTTAAGAAATACCTAGTTTTGGATAACCACCCACTCAATTATTGAGTTCCAAAGCATATATAATCATTCTTCATGCGCCTCTAGATTTCCATAGAACTATGAAAATGCTATATTGAAAAACCATACTATATGAAGAGATGTAATAGATTTAATTTTCCAAATTTGATTTAGATGTATCCAAATATCTGAAATTATTCTTAAAACCATTTTATGTTTGTATCAATGCAAGATAAAATATTCAATTCTTAATATCCATGAATTAAAAAATAAAAACTATAAAAAACAGAAATTAAATAAATAATTTAGAGATATATAACCACATGGGAAATTTAGCTAAATGATCAATGAAGGAAATAAGTTTAAGGACCCATACATAAACATAACATAATCTCAAGTTACATTAACAATTTTACATTGATGATCTTTCCATTTTTATAGTTTTAGAGAATTAGTCCATAACTATAAGATTACATCTAAAAAATTAAAAATTAGACACTTATAATCTATCTAGTTTTTTCACAATAATAAAACTCTATAAATAAAACATTAATTATATTCTAGATATAAATATTCTTGAATTATTATTTTCTCATACCCTTCTTTATTCCTTGTGAAAAACATTTCAAAAACCTAGAATGAGCAAAAAAGGATCAGTAATGGTTATAAAATAAGGAAAGAAAACATTAGTCCATAAATATATATAAATCAATGAAACCATAAATTTAAATCATAAAACATAATCCTTTTAACATAACTCATAAATCATAAGATTTATGAATAATAGAAAGAAATAATAAATCATAAAGGAAACTTGTGGTATCCATAACATACACACGTTGTAGCTTTCACATCTACATTAGGAGGTACATTTAGAAAACCAATCAATGTATATTCCCTAAATATATTAAGTGAAACATTAACATTTAGCTTTTTCAAATTAAACTATAAATTGGAGGGTTATCTTGGGCTCATCCACCCTCATTTTATCATTGAACCACCCATATATGTAAACAATTCCCAAGAAGCATAACATAATCAAAACATATAAAACAAGAATAAAGAAAAGATAACATTTCCACATTGGAATCATAATATATCATTTTAAGATATTGAAATAATAAAAACTTTACCAAAACCATGTTTTATACCAAAATACATAAAAGGGTATATGGTATTTATTTTTGTTTTTAAATACATTACAACTTGTCAAGTAATCCAAATAATAAATAATAATTATGGCGGTGGAAATGTCATTGTCACTGCGTACGTTAAAAAAACATTCAATTTGTCATTTAGTAAAATTCTTTGTAGAATATAAATTTTCATTTGAAATAAATTGAATTATATTATAATAGAAAGGTTATAATTATACTTCGTATAAAATAATGTCATGTTTAAACCATAATATGCCTCAATGAAAGGATATTAAGAAGAAGTCCCTTACCTTGAGTCCGACTGGTTCTTTGTTCCTCCTGAATAATAAACGTAAGTTAATTTATACTTTATTAAGAACATTTTTCAATTTTATTATTCCTTTTATATCAATTTTTGCCATATTATAAACATTACATATTTATTTATGTTAATATCGGTCTTTTTGTCGATATTCGGTACTTGAGTCAAAAATTAACTTGTTATAATTACAAATTGTCAATGTGGTAAAATGTCCATTCTCCCTAAAATGATATTAAAAATATAAATATCATATATTTCTGTTATATATATTTATTTATATTACTCCACAACATTTGGAGATATGAAGTTAAATGCACAATTCTTGGAGATGGTAGGCCTTACGTACGCATGAATGATACTTTCATTTATTTATCATATTAAGGAAATGAAAACTAAATATTTAATTTCAGCATAAAATCCTATTTTATATATGTACATAAGTTCATTACTAGAATCCTTTATATGATTTATGTATGACATTAATGATTCATATCACATTGAGGGGGCGGTTGTCCGCACTTCGTGAAATGAAATTATAATATTTAAACATTATGGAAAGTATGAAGGTCTGATTTAAATAGAAATTACTGAAGTATATATCAATTTTTTTTAATTATATCATATATAAATATATTTCCATAATAACAGACACCATTAGAGGTGGTATGTTAAATTTGAACATTAATCATTTTGTGAGGCAGTAGTTTTCCATACGCAGAAACAATATGTTGGTATCAATTAAGTGGAGGTATGTGTAAGTTTAGTTTAAATAATTCTCATTAAAAAATCCAATTATATTGAAAATACTGTTTTTTGTTATGTATTCATCAAAAATTAAGTGAATATGGAGTGAACAATTAAAATAATGCAAAGAAATTTTACAAAAGATTATACCTCTAAAACTATTTACTTCATTTGATTTGAACCAAAATGATTTCTTGAATTTTCTTTTTCGCAAGGTAAAACAAATTATGAAGGGATAGATATTGGGAGCTTAATTGGACAGAGTTTGGATGATCCTAGGGGCTTTATAGTCGTTTGTAAATGGGTAGGGGTGATTCACTTTTATAAGAGGCAGGAGGGGAACTTTAGGAATGTTTGTAAGTATTATTTTATTATAAAATATTTTCTATATCAAATAGTCCCAATGTCATAGATTTCAAATATAAGATGTTGTTGGGTTTAAAAAACTCCTTCAATAGGTTTTAGAAAAGTCTAGGTCACAAATTTAAACATAACTTTTAGCTTTAATCCTTATTTAACAAATTTAACTCTTACCATATGTGCTTGTATATTCATATTATATGATTAATATCTTTACAATAAATTTTCAATAGAACCTCAAGTGGTTCATTGATGAAATATTAAACATTATCTAAATAATTTCCATGAAACTTAGATTTTTTATTATATTTTATAATTTAATAAAATAGTATTTGTTTTAAAAACTCATTTATGTAATTTTTTACAATATTCATATCATGAATTTTTTTGAAAATCTATACCAACTTTATTCATTCAGAAAAACATAATTAATTCTAATATAACAAGCCATAGTCATCAATAAAATTGTTTTATGGCATAAAATGTTTCAAAAATATTTATTTTAATATTTATAATCCCTTTTATTCAAATTATTCATTAATATGGTAATCAGTACATCATCATTGTGTCATAAATATATTTATTTAATTGATGTCTAAAATTTATAAATAAAATACCATGATATGTGATATATTTCAGGATTTATAGTGTATTTTTAGATTTAATTATATATCATATATAATCTCACATAAAAATTGTTTTATAAAAATATACATGTTGGGGATATATTTTTCGTTACCTTCAATTAATTCTTATAAAATTCCATTAACATATCCAAGTGGCACCATAGGGTCCCTAAGTATTTCCAAGGATGCCCATGGTCAGAAATATCTCATTAAATAAGATTAAGACATGTTTTATGGTAGTTTAATATTAATAAAATATTATTTTTTAAAATCATTTACTAGATTTACCCTTTAAATATTGTTAATAAAATATTTACTGAACTTACTATTCATAATTTTTAAAACTAAAAGGTAACTATTTACAATATATAGACCTCATGATTCTAAATATGGATTCCATTTTTCCAAATTCAAAACACCTATTTGGAATAAATTAATTTAAAATTAATTCCCTTTGTCAAAACCCAAATGCGTGTTTTTAAGAAATAAAAACTACCAAAAGATTGACATGTGTTTATGTCCAAATTCACAGTGAAATATTTTCAATTAAAAAAATGGGTAGAATGATAAAATTTTAATCTAATTACACTTTAATAACAATTAAATATACAATCTATCTATATAAATAAATTATATTAAAATGAATTGTTGATATAAAATGTGTTACATTGACTATTCGTTAAAAAGGAAATTTATCCAAAAATTACTAAAATATTATTACAAAAATTTGATATACTAGTTCAATATAAGAAGTTTATTTTTTAGTATAGAAAATAAAAAAGTGACCAAAACATGATTTTAATATGGTTCACCATCAAAAGGTGGTAAAATTATCCTTTAGAAATATTAGAGTATTCCATGATTAAAATTGGATTCGTTCTTATTTTATGCCTCTAAAGTTAATCAGATAAATGTAATGAAATTTAAAAAAGCATGTATAATAACATTATAGTTATTTCTGTTCATTCCCTCCAATACAACATCAATGCACTGACTACCATTTAAATTAATAATATTATATTATTTTTTGGTATAACTCAATGTATTGTGAAATGTAAGATTCCAATAAACACCATTATTTCTTGTTGAGTATGATATTAGAAAAATCAGCCCCATTAATTTAATGATAATATCTAATTCATAAATATTAATTGAAATGAAAAATTAATATTCTCTAAATACCTTGGTTGTTACATCCTTCCCCCTTTTGGGAATTGTGTCACCATAATTCTATTATCATATCTAATAAGAGGGGGTATTTATCCCTCAAAGAATTTTCCGATTCCCATGTTTCCTCTTCAACCTTAGGGTTTTCCCACAAAACCATCACTTGATGAATTAACCTATTCCTCAATACATTCTCTCTTCTTTCAATAATCTGGACTGTTTTTTCCTCATAATGTAAACTCTCTTCTATCTAAACAACTTATAGACTAAAAACATGAGATGTATCTGGAATATAATTTTTTAATATTGAAACATAAAAAAAAATTATGTACATGGGATAAACATGGAGGTAAATCCAATATGTAGGCAACTAATCCATCTTTCTCCCATATTTCCTAGGGTCCATTGATCATCGGACTCAGAATTCCCATCAAACCAAACACATTACTCTTTTTCATGGAGAAACATTGAGAAATACATGATCATCAAACTTAAAACAAAGATCCTTCCTCGAGTTATCCGCATATCATTTCTTCATGCTCTGAACAATTCTTATGTGCTTCTGAATCAACAAAAAAATTTCTGCCATTACTTCTAATAATTCTGGTCCCATCAACATCCATTCACCTACACCATCCAAAAGGATGGATTTTGAAATATCATTCTATATAATGCATCAAATGGTTCCATATGTATACTCAAAGAAAATTTTTTATTATATGAAAAGTCATCCAAAGAAAGATGTTTGTACCAAATTCTCTAGTAATCCATTGATGAAGAACGTGGCATGTATTCTAATGTATGAAATTTTCATTCTGACTGATTATCTATTTACGGATGAAAAACTATACTAAAATTTAATTCAATACCCAACGACTTCGGAATGACCATCGAAATGTTAGAAATTAACTTGGGATCCACATCAAATACAATGGATAGTGGAACTCCTTGAAACCTAACTATCTCTTTAATATATAATCGATAATGTTGATCTAGAGACATATTACCTTGAATAAGAGAAAATAAGAATATTTGGTCAATCAATCAATAATAACCCAAAATTCATTTTTACCTCGAGATGTATATGGTAATCCCACTACGAAATCCATGGAAATATTTTCCCATTTCTAATATAGCACTAGAAAAGGTCGATTTATCCCTTTCGATAACTGTCATTCTTCTTTAACTTGTTGAAAATTCAAACAATTCATAGTAATGTTAGAAATACCTCTTTCAATTTCTTCCTACCAGTAATACTGTTGAAAATCTAAGTACATTTTAGTACTTTCATGATGAACTGAAAACATATAACTATGAGTTTTACATAACAACTCTTTCTTCAACTATGAATCACACGGCATAAATAACCTCAAGGAAAACCTAAAAAATGATATTTATCAATATTAAATTTATGTAACTTACACTTCTGAACAAATTCTGCATTTTTTTCAACTCACTATCTTCTTTCTATACGTTCTTAATCTGTCGGCTATAGATGACTTTACATCCACCTGAAACAAAACAAAAGAATTTCCTCCACCAACATCTTCTAATCCAATATTCACCAAATCAAAAAACGAAGGATCTTATTCCAAACTTATCGTGGTTAATGTATCATTTCTCGTTCGAATCAAAGTGTCTGTCACTTTATTAGCCTTTCCCATATGGTAAGGGAGTGTAATGTTATAATCTTTTATTAAATCGATCCTTCTTCCATGTCTCATGTTCAATTAATTCTGAGTGAATATATACATAAAATATTTAAGTTCTGCAAATATTTTACATTTTACTCCATATAAGTTATGCCTCTAAATTTTTAAATCAAAAAAAACATTAGATAATTCCAAATCATGTGTATCAAAATTTATCTCATTAGGTTTCAACAAACGTGAATCATAAGAAATTACAGGATAATTATTCCAAAGGGAATATCCATGACTTTTCAATAATTTATCACTATAAAAAAATTCACCATTTATTAATGGTATTGGGAAAACTATATCATTCACAAATCATCTATTCAATTCTTGAAAACATTCATCACATTCTTTTGTCGAGATGATCATAACACCTTTCTGAGTTAACATAGTCAATGGGCTATATAACCATGAAATTATTTCATAAAACATCCTCTAATAACCTTCTAAACCATGAAAACTATGAATATTGGTTATATTTTTTGGTTTTTCACATTATTCAACAACTTTTGTTTTAATAGGTCCAACTATTATGCCATATTTTGAAACAAAGTGACCAAGGAATGAAATGTTTTTTGACGAAAACTCACAATTGCTAAATTTAATATACATTTTCTTTTCTTTTATGGTTTTCAAGACTACCCTTGAATAAAAATCATGCTCCTATTTACTTTTATAATATACAAAAATTTCATCAATAAACACAACCAAAAACATATTAAGGAACTCACAGAAAATTATATTCATATGATCTATGAATATAGCTGGTGCATTGGTCAACCCAAAAGGAATAACTAAAAATTCACAATGTAAATATCTAGTTTGAAACATGTTCATTAGAATGTCTACCTCCGTTACATTCAACTAATAGAACCCCGAACACATGTAAATATTTGAAAAATACTATTCTCCCTGGAGATAATAAAAAAATTCATCGATATAAGGAAAATGATACTTATTCTTAATATTTTTTCTATTCAAGGCTCTATAATAAATCCAAAGTCTCATTTTTCCATATTTCATTTTAAAAAAAAGATAAGATAACCCCATGGTGATGTTCTAGGAAAAATAAATCCATTATCCAATAACTTATACAATTTCTTCATTTTGTCTAAAAGTTTATTTTTTACAATTAGATAAGGGGGTTTGGAAATTATCTTAGCATCAGGAACTAAGTCAACAGTAAATTCAACTTCTGGATCTGGTAGTATACTAGGAAAATCACTTGAAAAAATATGACGATACAAATTGACCACTAGAAAATCATTAATCATAACCATTATTTTTTTATTTCTACATTACGTACATGCTCACATTCATTTCAATATTTTACTATTTTCTCTACCACCTGATATGTTATTATAATTAAGAATTAATTATTGTACACAAACTGAAATTATTTCTGAAATGAAACTTTTTTATCTCTACATTCAATTCTAGAATGATAAACAGAAAGACAATCCATATCCAAAATGATATAAAACTCTACTAGAGGGAAAAAAATTAATTTTTATAGGTAGATTCTATTTGAACACAAGTACAAAAGGTTCTTATGATTTCTTTTCTATCTCAACATTTCATCCATGTGTATTTACCACATGTTTAAGATTCATATCTTGATAAGGAATTCCCAATTTATTATAAAATTTCATAGAAATGATATAATGTGTAGTCCCTGAATCTAACAATTGGTTTTTATAATATGAAATAACAAACTATGTGTCTGATACTAATTCTTTTGATGGCCCAACATCTACTAAGGTGGATTCAAAGGTTTTCACCTCCCCTTTCTTCTTGTAGTCTGGCTTCTTTCTATCATTTGAGTTCTTTATTGGACACTCATTTTCTTAATGACCCATTTCATTGAACATAAAATAATATACTCAAAGAAAATCAGATTTTTTCTTACAATTAAACTATTGTTTCTTAGTGAAATAATGAGGCTTATGTCCCATTTTTACCCATCACAATCACCAAACAAGATTAAAAAGTAATTCCCTAGTGTTTTTTTTACCACAATTTTCTCAAACTATAAACTTAGGGTTTTTTCCGTAGGAAATTTCTGAAGAGTTCTTACCTTTCATCAGCCACCTTGACCACTTATTCTGTTCTTTTTCAAAAAACACATGATCATCAAAAAAAATTATTTCCACCTTCCCTAAACATCGAACCACCTTTAGAAAAATATTTCTAAATAAAAATAATATTGAATTCATCCCAATCAAGAGCATCAATATCCTCACTATACGTAATAATTTTAACCATCGATGACCACAGATTGGTTTCACCTTCAACACAATAAATTGAAAGACTAACAAGTTGATATTTTGAACACCCCATTACATCAAAAATATTTTCCAGTGCTTTAATCCACCATTCATCTAGCACAAGGTCAAATGATCCTAAGAATGATAGGGGGTGTTGCCTCATTAAATTCTCCTCTACTAACATATTTCTCTGGGGGTAGATCTGGCTGATCACATGCATGGATACCACTACCATTTATACCTAGAATCAATTGTTTCATCACTACAACAAATTGTTCAGTTCTAACTGTGACGATCTTAGGTTTCTAATTTGGAAGGTCATTTTCCTCTTGATGGAATCTCATCCAATTAATCTTGTCTACACTGCGTAAAACCATTCTAAATATAGGAAAATATTTAACGAAAAAACATGATAATCATCAAATGTTAAATAATTTCAATTTTCTATAATGTATATTAATTAATATATATTCATTTAATAGTATTCAAACTCATAAATTTATCTAAATGATCCTATGATACTAAGTTTAAGTCCCCATCCTTATACATAACATAATGATGAGTTATGTCAAGAATTATACGTCGATGATCTTTTAAGTTTAGAGTTGTAGATAATTAGGTCATTAATATTACATTGCATCTCCAAAATTACAATGTAGAAACATCTACTCTATCCTATTTTTCACAATAATTAAACACCTTAAATTAAACTTGAATTAATTTTTTATATAAATATTTTTTAATTCATTGTTTCTCTTATAATTCCCTATACCCAATGAAAATAATATCAAAACCATGGGGTGAACATAAAAGGCTTAGTAAGGGTCGTAAAATAAAGAAATAAAACATTTGTCCATCAATACATATAAATAAATGAAACTATAATTTTCACTCATAAAGCATAATCTCTTTAATATACCTCATGAAATAAAAAGATTTATGAATAATAAAGAGAAATCATAAACTATAAAGGTAACTTATGGCGTCCATAACATACATACATTATAGCTTTCACAGCTACACAGGGAGTTATGTTTGGAATACCCATAAAAAAATATTTCCTAAATCTCTTTAGAGAAACATTTACATTTACCTCTTTCACGTTTCCCTATGAATTAGAGAGCTATATTGGGCTCAAATTCTCTCTGTTTATCACAGAACTGCCTATATACATAAACAATTCCAAATAATCATAACCTAACCATAACATATAAAACAAGCATAAATGAAAGATAACATTTGCACAATGAAATCACAATATATCATTTAAAGATATTGATATAATAAATACTTTATCAAAACCATTTTCAATACCATAATACGTAAAAAGGGTATATAGTATTTAGTTTCCTTTTAAAAACATTACATCTCATTAAGGAAGACAAATATCAAATAATAATTGCAGTGGTGTAAAAGTCGTTGTCACCACGTATATTAAAAAGAAACATTCTCTTTGTCCTTCAGTAAAATTCTCTGTAAAACAAAAGATTATTTTCTTAAATTAGATTAATGATATTAAAATAAAAAATGGTATATCTAAACATTCTATAAAATAATGTCAGGTATAATCCAAAATATTCCTCAATTAATAGTGATTAAGGCGAAGACCCATTCCATGAGTCTGACTCATCATGTTTGTTCCTTGTTCTTCCTGAATAATAATCAAAAGATAATTTATATTTTCATCAAAAACTTTTATAAGTTTATTATTCCTTCAATATCACTTACTACTATTTTATAAATAGTACATAATTATTTATGTTAATATTAGACGTTTTGTCGATATTTGGTACATGAGTAAAAAATGAACTTGTTTTAATTACAATTTGTCCATATGGTCATAAGTCCACAATATTTATATTAGTATCCATAATTTAAATATCATATATGTATAGTGTATATGTTGTTACAGTAGTCCATAACATTTGGATATTAGAAATGAAATGCACGGTTCATGGAGACAGTATGTTGTCTGTACACATGAACACTACTTTAAATTATTTAACATATTAATGAAATGAAAAATAAATATTAAAATGCTAGTATAATATCATATTTTATATATGTTATATATGTTCATTAATTTTAACCTTTATATATTCATTTTATGTAAGGAACGAGTCAAATATCATTGATGGGGCGGTAGTCTAAACTTATTCATTTGAAATTATCATGTTTACACATTATAGAAAAAATAAAGCTATGATTTAAATAAAAATAATATAATCATAGATACAAATAATATAATATATATCATATATAAATAAAGTTACATCATTATGTCCACCCAAATAGGTGGTAGGGTAATGTTTAACAATCATCATTTCTTGAGTCGGTAGTTCGCTATACACAGAAAAAGTATGTTCGTATAAATTAGATGAAGATGTGTGTAAGTGTAGTAAGAATAATTATAATTATAAGAAAATAGAATATTTAGAATACTGGAATTTTTATGTAATCAAATAATAAGAACATCATTGGGATTTGTGATTTAAAATAATGTAAATGAATTTTAGAGAAGAAGTTACCTCTAAACGTGTAACTCCCTTTGATTTAAACCAAAGGATTTCTTGAATTGACTTTTCACAAGGTAAGGATTCTATGAAGAAGGTAGGTATATCGAGAGATTATTTTAGCAGAGTTTGGTTGAGCCAAGTGTCATGATATTTGTGAGTAAATGGGTAGGGGTGATGCCCTTTTATAAGAGGGGGGTAGTAACTTTAAGAATATTTTGATGTTTTATTTTATTATAAAATAATTTTCGGTTTCAAATGGACCCAAAGTAATTTATATATAATAAAAGAGTTTTTTGGGTCTAAAAATCTCAAACAATAGGTGTTAGACATTTCATCATAAAAAATTGTAACCTTATCATTTATCTTCAACTCTTGGTTAACTAATTTATCTCTTACGATGTCTGGTTGTATATTCAAACTATATGGTTAATACAGTTACTATAAGATAACAATAGAAACACAATTGGTTCATTAAAAAAATTTAAAATATTATCAATGAAATATGAAAAAATCATATATTTTTAGGACTATTATATTATTATTAATATAGTATTTGTTTTAAAAAATTATTTATTTCAATTTTTAAAAAATTCATATAATCATTTTTTTAAACAAAATCCATATAAACTTTATTATTTCGAAAAAACTTAATCAATTCAAATATAACAATTAATATTCATCCATAAAATTCGTGGATGGAATAAAAGGATTCAAAATTAATTTATTTTTACATTTCTAATCTCATTTATTTAAATCATTCATTAGTATGGTAATCAGTACATCATCATTGTGTCAAATATATATTTATTTATTTAACATCTAAAAATTAGATATAAAATATCGTGTTGTAGTAAATATTTTTGGATTTATAATTAATATTTATATTAGAAGATTTAACTTATATAAGCCTATATAAATAATTTTTAATAAAAGATAAATTTTTTAGGTTATATATATTTTTTACATTAATTTAATTCTTATAAAATAAAATTTTCACATCTGTGTGGCCTCATGGGGTCCCAAAAATCATCCCAAGGATGCCAATGGTTGGAACTATATCATCCAATAGGATTAATACACATATTAGGGTAGTTTAATATAATTATAATATTTTATACCCTTATTTACCAGATTTAACCTTTAACCATGGTAAATTAAATAATTACTGATATTTCTATTCATAAAGTCTACAAATTAAAGAGACATACTTACTCAATTTTAACATATTGATTCCAAATAAGTAGTTCATTTTTTAAAATTCAGAACACTAAAGCTGCAGATATTAATTTATAATTAATACCCTTTGTCAAAACCAAAAAACCTGTTTTTATGAAGTAAAAACTATGAGAAGATTGACATGTTTTTATTTCAAATTTCAAAGTGAAATCACATCCAATGAAAAATATAATAAAATTAAATTTTAAAACCATTTATTATTAAAATCTATCTATATAAATATATTATATTAAAAGGCATTTTGACTTAAAATGTAATATTTTCACTATTTATTAAAAAATGGACTTTATCATAAAATTACCAATAAAATTATCCAAAGTAAATATTTATATATTGATTCTATAAAATAATATTATTTGATCAAATAGAATATATATAAGTGACAAAAAGAATATTTGAAAATGGTTCACCATCAAAGGGTGGTAAATTGCCATATAAAAATATTAGATTATTTCATGCTTAAAATCTAGTTTGTTCTTATATTAAGAATATAAAATTTATCAGATAAATGAAATGATATTTAAAAAACATATATAACCATATTATAGTTAGTTCGGTTCAGTCCCACCAATAAAACAACTAAGCATAAGATACCATTTAACATAATAATATTGTTATATTAATTTTTGATATAACTCAATGTTGTGTGCAACGTATTAATTTAAATAAACCCATTGTTTTGTGATGTGAATACTATCAGAAAAAGAATCAATATTAATTTAAAAATAATATCTTCTTCATAAATATAGTTAGAAATGAAAAATTGTTATATTTAAATACCTTGGTTGTTACCACAACTCGAGATACTATATATTCCAATTGTTGAAAACGTTGGTATAGGCATTAGAACCATTGGTATAATATATACCAACGGTTTGGAAAACTGTTGGCTAGTAAGCCATTGGAAAAGGCCTATACCAACAGTTTTTCTCTAACCATTGGTATATGGCACTGTAACCTTTAGTATGCCATCAATTTATATAAAAATGTTGGTATATATTTATAGCAACGGTTTACCAACCGTTGGGATATGTAGATGACATGTACTTTACCAACGGTTTGAAACCATTAGTATATAGTATTACCAACAGTTCCTTAGAACCGTTGGTAAAAATATTCTGGAAATATATTATACCAACGGTTTTGAACAATTGGTATAGTGTATTTCTAATGGTTTATTCAAACAGTTGGTAGAACTATTGTCCAAAAACACCTTACCAATGGTTTAAAACTATTGGTATAGTGATTTTCCAGAAAACATCACAACAACCACCCATTCCCTTCATTCCATACACATGAAAACATAGGAAGAAATATCACATAAAATAGAACACTTTTCACTAAAAATAGAACAAAAAACACCTACAATCTCACATAAAACCCAGTATAATCTTCCAACTATGACATGAACCACTGACATAGTTTTCCCCATTTCAATCTTCAAATGAGAAAAACTCTTCTAACTAACCCATTTCAATTTCTTTGGTGGAGATATCTCATAATAATTACAGGACAGTAACATTATAGAGATCCCATCATTGTAAGAGTTACCTTCACCATTAACAGAATTAACACATAATTCCTAAGGTAATTACAACAAGTATAAACCTATAACAAGTACACCCACACGACATTAACACATAATTCATAAGTTAATTAAATACATACATAATTAAATTCAGAATTCAGGGGGTTCGGGGCTGTTCAGGGGTTTGGGGTGGTTGTCCAAGGGGGGTAGGGGTGTCTAGGGGGTGTGGGTGTCCGGGGAGATGGGGTGTCTGGGGGGGTGTCCATGGGGGTGTCTAGGGGCGGGGTGGTGTCCATGGGGTGGGGTGGTTTCTAGGGGGTTGGGGGGGGGGCATTCTAAGGGTGGGGGTGTTGAGGGGGTGGGGTGGTGTCTAGGGGGTGGGGAGGTCTAGGGGTTGGGGATATTCAAGGGGGGTGTCATGTCCACGGGGGTGGGGGATATCTAGGGGTGGGGGCTAACCCGAGGGGTGGGGGAGGTCCACGGGGGTGGAAGGTATTTCCAGGGGGTAGGGTTGTCCAAGGGGGTGGGCGAAGATTTCCACAGTGGTAGGGGTGTTCATAGGGGTGGGCGGGGCTGTCTAGGGGGTACGGGGTGTCCCGGGGGGTGGGCTATCATGGGGGTAGCGGTGTCCGGGGGGGTGTCCGGGAAGTCCACGGGGGGGGGGGGGGGGGGGCTAGCCATGGTAGGAGGGGTTGTCCCGGGGGTGGGTGTGGCTGTATAGGGGGGGTGTGGCTATCCATAGGGTTGGGCGGGGTTGTCCAGGGGGTATGGCTTGTCTAGGGGGTGGGCGGGGCTATCCATGGGGTATGGGGTGTCCATGGGAGATTGGGGGGGTCTTTCCATGGTGGTGGTAGGGGGGCTGTTCATTGAGGTGTATAGGGGGTGGGGTGGTGTCCATGGGGGTGGGGTTATGTCCATGGGGTTGGGGGTATTTCCAGGGGGTGTGGTCTCCAGGGGGTTGGGGGTGTCCAGGGAGTGGGGGGTGTCCGGGGGGGGGGGGTCCAGGGGGTTTGGGGGATGTCCTAGGGGGTGGGGTCTATATAGGGGTTAGAGGTGGTCTGTGTGGTTGGCGGGTATATCCCATTTGTAGGGGTGTCCATGGGGGTGGGGTCTGTCCAAGGGGGGGAGGTGGTGTCCACAGGGGTGGGAGGGGATGTCCAGGGTTACGGGGTGTCCAGGGGGTGGGCGGGATATCCATAATGGTGGTAGTGTTGTCAAAAGTGTAGGGGGTGTCCAGGGGTGGACTGGCTATCCACAGTGGTGGGGGCCCGTCCACGGGTGGAGGGGTGTCCAGGGGGTGGTTCGATTGTCCATGGGGTGGTAGTGTTTTCCAAGAGGGTAGGGGTGTATAGGGGGTTGACGGGCTGTCCACGGGGGTGAGGGGATGTCCACGGGGGAGGGGGTCTAGGGGTGGGTTTGCTATCCACGGGGGTGGTCGGGTTGTCCAAGGGGTAGGGGGTGTCTAGGGGGTGGGCGGCCTATCCCCGGGGGTAGGGGTGTCCAGGGGTGGTGGGTGGGCAATCCACATGGGTGGGGGCTATCCGTGGGGGTAGGGGTGTCCAGGTTTGGGCGGGATGTCCACAGGGATGGTAGGACTGTCCAGGGGGTACATGGTGTCCAGGGGTTGGGCAGGCTATCCATGTGGGTGGTTGAGCTGTTCACAGGGGTGGCAGGGCTTTCCAAGTGGTTGGCGGGCAGTCAAGGGGGTGTGGGTGGGCTTTCCATGGGGGGGGGGTAAGAGTGTTCAGGGGGTGGGCGGGCTTTTCATGGGGGGGGGGGGGGGCAGTCCACGGGGGGTAGGGTGTCTAGGGGGTAGGAGGGTTGTCCACGTGGGTGGGGGCTATCCACGGGGGGAGGGGGTGTTCAGGTGTAACATTCAAAGTATGTAAAAAATTATTGATTTTCATATCTATGTCTATTTATGAATTATATAGTTTTTTAAGAGGCTTAAAATGATAATAAATCCAATCTTAAGCATACAATTCTCTAATATTTTTTTTAAAAGATTGTTTTACCGCCTTTTGATGGAGAACCATTTTTAAATCTATCATTTGAAAATTTATAATCTCTATTTTTCAATATTAACTTATTCATTATAATTGGAACATTGAAATTTACTTTGGATAATGTTTTGGTATTTTTCTGACAATGTTCATTTTTTTAATGAATAGTGAAAAATACTGCATTTTACTTCAAAACTTCTTTTTCATCTAATTTATTTATATAGATAGATTGTCCTTTTAATTGGTTTTAATGTTTAATTAGAAAATATTTTTACCATTTAATCTAATGGTGGTCATTATAATTTATTTCACTTTGGAATTGGGCATAAACAAGTGCCAAACTTTTCATAGATATTGTTTCAAAAAAACCAGCTATTTGTTTTGACAACGGGAATTATTTTTAAATTAATTATTGAAATTTCAATGTTTGGAATTTGTAAAATGTATTCCATATTTGGAATCAAAAGGTCTAAATAATGTAATCAAGACTCTTTTTGGACAATATGAATAGTAACGACGGTAATTATCTTTAATTATCGTGATTAATTAGTAATCGGGTAGTTAAGGATAATAAAATAATATCATAATAATTAAAAATGACCCCAAAATGTGTCTTAATTCTACTTTTTGTGTCTTGTATGACCATGTGATTCCTTGTACAAATCCTAGGGACCCCATGGAATCAAGTTTGGGTGATAGTAATACTTTATCATTTTTGTTTTAAAGAAAGGAGAATATCACAAAAGTATGTAACACCTAAGTAAACCAATTTTAATATTTTCTGCATAAATTATATCTTGGACTATAAATATTCATTGGAAAGATAAAAATATTTCCTACATCATAGTATTTTTTTTATAATTTTTAGACATTAAATAAATTAAAGTTTTAATGACACCATGATGATGTGGCGATTACCTCATTAATGAACAATTTAAATAAAATGAACAGATAATGAAAAATCTAAGACATACACTTGTCAAAAACCTATTGGATGAGTATATTTAGAACCATTATCACCTTATCCTTGAAATATTTCAATCTGGGACCTTTAAAATTCGAAACTCATTATAATATAAAGTAACATTTCTTGACTTTCCAATAGTGCCCCTTCTCCATCTTATAAAAGGCCCCCACCTCTACCTCCTTACCCACACCTCTAAATCTATTGTCTTAGCCAATATCTTCTCATTTTATCTCCCCACATCCCTATATTAATTCTATAAGCCTTACCTTAGGCAGATATCTCTCCAAGAAACCCTTTTGGTTCAAACCAAGAGGTGTTACCCGATTTAAAGGTAATGTCTTCACTTGTGTTCTTTTGTTTTATTTTTCTTCTCCAACCCCTAAACTCTTTTTATTCAATTATTTTGTAACAAAACCAGTATTTTAAATATAATTGGATTTTTTATGAGAAGTATTCGAGATACACTTACACACACCTCCATCTAATGGTTAATGAACATACTGTTTCTGTTGATGGTGAATTTCTGTGTCACGAAACGATGATTGTTCAATCAGCTTTTAACACCTTTCATGGTGGACATTAAGATGTCACTATATTTATATATTATATATATTGTGTTTTTGTTTTCCTTAAGCTTATTTATTTTTCATTTATGGAATACCTTTATTGTTTCCATTATGGGTAAACGCGATATCTTTATTTTAGGAAGTGCGGACTACCGCCCCCTCAAAGGGATTTGATTCGTTTATGCCATATTTGGGACATATAAAGGATGGAGTTAATGATATTATATATTATATTGTACTGTAATTATAATATACATTTATATAATTAGAAATTCATTCCATTAAATACGAAATAGAAATGAATGTAGCGTTCATGCGTAAGTACGGCTTACCGTCTCCATGAACGGTGCATTTCATTTCTTACCTCTAAATATTATGTAATATTATAAATGCATGTATATACTGGATATATATGATATATATGATATCTAAATAATGAATATAATTCTGTATATAATAGATATTTTACCACATGAACAACTTGTAATTATAAGGAATTTATTTTTGACTCAAGTACCAATGATCGAAAAAATGACCGTTATTAACTTAAATAATTACATAGTGTTTATAACATGGTAATAAGTGATATAAAATGAATAATTAACTTGAAAAAGGTTCTTAAGCAAGTATAAATTAACTCAAGTTTATTATTCAGGAGATTAAATAATGATCGAGCCATGTCCGACATGAGGTAAGAGACTTCGTCTCAATCTCCTTTCATTGAGGAATATTTTTTTTATACACAACATTCTTTTATATAGTGTATAAACCCCTTTGACATTTAAGTTTATTAAAAAGGACTATTTTTTATATGAATAATTTTACTTAATGACAAAAGGTAATTTTTTTCATACGTATGTGGTGACAACGACTTCTCTGCCGTCGTGACCATTATTTGAGTTTCAGCTTCCTCTACAAGACATAAATTTTTTAATGAAAATTGAATACCATGTTTTACTTTTATTTTATTTTGGTATTGAAAATGATTTTATTATATCAATGTGTTTTTGATATCTTGTGATTGAAATTTGGAAATGTTATGTTTCTTTTATGCATGTTTTATGTGATACGATTATGTTATGGTTCTTGGGCATTGTATATGAAGACAGGAGGTTCTGTGATAAACTAAGGGTGGGTGAGCCCGTGATATCTCTCCAATGCATTGGGTAATGTGAAGGGGTTAAACACTAAGGTTTCTCCAAAGAGTTTATAAAATATACTGTGATGAGTATTCCAAATGAAAACATGAGGGTTACTCCCAAAGTAAGAATGTTATGAATGCGCCGAGTTACCTTTATGTCATCTGATTTCTATGATTTACTCATGATTTGATAAGTTATGTTAATGTTCTTATGTTTTATGAGTAAAGTATGATTTAATTAATTCTTATGTATACATGGACTAATGTTTTCATTCCATATTTTTATATACCTTACTGAGATTTTTATGCTCATCCCATGTTTTTGAAATGTTTTTCACAGGTCAAGGGAAAGGTACATGAAGTGATCATATTTTCAAGAAAGTGTCAAGAAAGAATACATTTTTTGTTTTAAATATGATTCCTTTGATGGGAAAAGTTAATATTTTATTTAATGTAACCACTTTTTTAAATGTGGAATGTAATTCATTATTTATGATCTAATTCTATAAAACTCTAAACCTGAGAAGATCCTCAATGTGTAATGTTGTAATAACTAAAGATTATGCAATGTTTACGGCTGGGGCCTTATACCAGGGGGTGTGGGTGGGCTGGCCACGGGGGAGGCCAGGCTATCCAGGGGGTAAAGAGTGTCTAGGGGGTGGGATGGCTGTCCACGGGGGTGGGCGGGGCAGTCCAGGGGGTACCAGGTGTTGAGGGTGTGGGGGTTGTCCACATGGGTAGGGGCTATCCAGGGGGTGGGCGGGCTATCCATGGGGGTGGCGGGGCAATCCAGGAGGTATGGGGTGTCCAGAGGGTGGGGGTGTCTTGGGGAAGGGTGAATCAGTCACAAAAAATCATCAAGTAATTTTTTATTATTTATTTACAAAAATTAATGATAATGTGACCTACCCAATCACACATATATTCAGGCACAACAAATCAATAAAAATCAAAGGTCAGTAAAGCAGTAAAAAATGTAATAGATCAATATGTCCCTCATCACCATCATCATCATCACCATCATCATCACCCTCACCATCATCCTCATCTTCAACCCCATCATTGTCCTAACCCTCTATAATGCCCTTCTCTTCACCCTAGTACTTAGCCTTGACCTCTTCATCACCCTCCTCATCCGCCTCGGCCTCCTCCTCATGGTAGTACTCATCCTCGACCTCTTCATCACCCTCCTCCTCCTCCACATTCGCATTCTCCTCTCCATCGTCTCAACCACCAATAGAACTTACACCTGGTGTACCATATATATAATGCATTGATAATACATATTAATCACAAGAAGTTCTGGCCTCTGGTTGATGTGTTGGACACAAAACATCGATCAGTTTCATAAACGTAGTGTTTTCCCTACAAGACTGTTCTACCATCTTTGTGGTCCTTTTTTTCTTTCTTGTTCTGCCTACGCCTTATCTTACTGCAACTCAGTGTCATTACAACTCATACCTAAGGAGGGAAAATATCCAGTAGTAACTATACTCTTTCCAGGTTGACATTGTACTCTACCAGGGTGGTCATCTCCCAACACCTGATGTATGTGATCATTTGGCCCAAAATTTTCATGTTTTTTGGAATCAAGGGCCTCTAATGAAGCCTATTAAAAATATAAATTGATTATTTTGTTAAACAGTAGAGATTAAAATTTTAAATCTACAATGTAAAACATACAATATACTGTTGATTTGTTTCATTAACCGCACTTCCATCTTTCTTCTTTCTACTCAAGTAAAACAGTTTTTCTCAAGGCACAATTCCTTCTATATTCAATTTATTTCTCTATAATGACATTTAATGTAGGAAAAATTAAATAATAACAGTATACAATAATAAATTTAGTTACTAAAATTATATAACATCTTTAGAAATCAAATATATTATGGAGGAAGCAATAGAAACTGAAAGTTTTAAAGAAAGATTATAAACTCTCATACCTCCTACCTATTATGATCTAGCATCATAGTACTTCCCAATGTGTGGATGTATTTCATAGAATAAATATTTTGTTATTTATTTCAGATGAATCCTAAATAAAATTAAATAATTAGTATTAATAAAAAACATGAAAATTTTCATTTTAATACCTCTAATGTGATTAATACCTTAAATTGGCTAGTCGTCCAAAAAGTAATCAATAATAGATGTTATTCTAAAAGATAATAATCCATGATAGGGACCACTTATAACATTGTTCCCACTCTAGCATGCCATCCAATGTACAAATCATGATTATAATCTCTCCAAATCTCGCCTAAATCCTTTAGACGTGCTGGATGTACACCCTCGCCAACGGGGAAATTAAACCGTAGCTGACACCAAAATATTATTTCATATAAATAAAAACATAATATATTTCATTTAATACTATAGATTTTTTTTATCCATATCTATGCCCAAGCTTTATCCTAAACTTTATTCGCCATCTGTCTCCATGAGATAGGGCTGACAAAAATGATGTCGGAGTATTTAGCAAGAATCTCCAAAAAACTCTGACATTGCATCCCTGATTTTTCAATCATCTGACTATCTTAATTTTAGTCCACCATCAACTACATGTGGTAGTTCCACACCGCACGCATGCGTGTATAACCCCTCCCCTACCTCTTATCAGTAGATGTATCTGTTATGAAATAATAACAAATATTTTATCAATACATTTTATAATGAAAATAAATAATGGTGTTATAATTTTTTAGGGTTGCATAAGTATACCTGAGGTAGTCTGATCAATGGGTGCCACTGGATCTGCAGAAATTGAAGGAACACCCTGTACATATGGATTGTGTCCCAATGTATACTCTATAGGGATAGATACTGGTGGAGCAGAAGTCGAAGAAGTTGAAATATAAAATCCCAGAGAGAAGGAAATATATGTAAAAGAAGATTATAGGGATGGCTGGCTGAATGCAGGAAGGGGAGTGGGAATCATCATCAGATATTGTACATATGGGTGAGGAGGATTAGATGTAAAGGGTGGTCAGAAAATAGAATTCCTAAATATCCCATGTGTCCATAACAACACACATGGATCAGCATGTGGGATGTATGCTAAGTTAGTGGGAGGGCCATGGTCTTATCGGGTACGCTGACCAGATCATCTAGCTATCGTACCAGCCCCCTCATATGAAAACCCTGAGTCCCGGGGCCACTATAAGGCTTCTCATCAAATAAATGTCACCTAATATATGTATCCTATAAAAATTATGAAACATTAATTACATTACATTATATATTATTTAAATATTTATATTTGAAATAATATACTCACTGCAGGCACTAGTGGTGGAATGACCAGCTCAGTCATGCGACGATTGTTTTCCATAATCTACTTTCATCGCCTCTCTTCAATTGGATACATTTCATATATATGAAAAAAAATGTTAGTAAATATAAAATGATAACTAATGTAAAACCCAAAAAACCAAATAAATTACATTGAATATGGGGTTCTTGGATAATTTAACAAACCATTGTTTTTGGTGAGCTTGAACAAATATATAATAAAGTCAATAAATATTACCACAGATTATAAATAAATTTAATTTTTAGTAGGATTAATATTTACTACGTCTCATCAGTCTATTAAAATCATGGAACATTGATTTTACTAGATTCATAAGTGGTAAAGCAGTTGTCAAAATTAAGGAAAAATTTAATTTCTTTAGCCTAGGTAGATCATGCATGTTTCAATACCAGTTTTTCATAAGAATACAAACCATCATGTTAATTACCTGGTAAAATCTTAAAGAGAGTCTTAGAGTCATAAAATTTTTATACAAATCACATTTGAAGCATTGAAATGTTCACCAAGTTAGAAATGTTGATTTCATTGTTTTGAATATTGTTCAATTCTAAATTAGAAAATGCAATTCAAATAAAATTGCAACCAATAAACATTGAAAATTCACATTAATGTCATGTTGGAAACTACATATTTGTAATCAATATTAAATCAATTTGAATAGTACCAACCTTAACATCACAAGTCGAGGTAAACCAAAAGAATTAAGAACATGAATATATTATGTTATATATTTCTCACCACATCTTTAGGTTCACACTCAACTCTGAAAATTTAGGTATTGGAGCCATCAAAAGTAATAAATGGATATTTTACAATGGTAGTAGGGATGGTGTCAATTCCATCATCATTATCATAAAAAATATGTCTTAGAATTACTTCAATAATGAAACCAAATTCATGTCGAATATGGTCTTTTACATAAGAAAATTATTTCTCCATTGATTCCCATACATATAGTTCATCAGTAGCAAGAGTGTGATTCATATAAATTATTCAAAATCCACAATCATCAACAAATGATCCCTACCTCGTCATCGAATTAAACCACTGACATTTCATCATTTTGACTCGTCCATGAAAATAATAATCCACTATTATTATTATTTTTTCAATAACTCCTTAATAATGTAAATTTTCAAATCATGGTATACTATTAGATGCACTAGCATAACAGTATATTTTGGAAGTAACCATAACACCATCATGTTGTTCTCTCATGTTCTTTTTTCATTAGTGATAATAAACCTGTACCCAATGATAAAAATTGATTTACAGTCATGAACCACAGTATTTGGACTAAAAGTGAATGCTCTTATTTCGTCAGAGACAAATCCAGTAGGAAAAATCAATACCTGAAATATAAATCAATATTAAACTTAATTAATTATTGTTTTAATTATTTTAAACAGTAATATTATTATCGTCATTTTTAACCATGAAAAATATTTTTTCCTATGAAACGTCTCTCTCCTTCTCAAATATAAAGAATGGTGATTTCTATTTATAATATTTTTATGTTCACTATATATAAATATAAGATTAGTTTAACAGATATATATATATAAGATATAAATATACATTTTACTTACAAGATATAGTCAAAGAACAATTCACGATTGAACAAAACTGTGCGATGTGCCATATTTTGCTCTTCAAGGCATAATGTCATCAATGTATATGATCCATGAATTCATCCTGTTTGAGTAAGTGATAGAAAACTAGGTTCAATTTGATTATACAGTTCTTCTATATTTCTTATTGGTCTGTTCATTCTTCTAGTAAGATTAGACAGATACATAGAGCAGAAATCCTTACATTCTTGAGCCTAGTAACCGTTCACGATAGAACCTTTGGGAAGATTCCTGTTATGGACATAAGAATTTAATGTGAACATATTTCTTTCAGTTAGATACATCCAACGAAAAGGAACAGGTCCTCTAAGAAGTATTTTAGTTGGAATATGGATAGTCAGATGCATCATGAATGTGGAAAATGATGGGGGAAATATTTTCTCTAACTGACAAAAAATTAATGGGGCATATACCAACATTTTTTGAAATAAAGAAATAGAAAACTTCTTAGAATAATGATATCTAAAAAATGGAACAACTAAATAACAACCACCCTTATATTATTGGATAAATGATGACGAATTTATATTGGAATCATCTCAAACAAAAAGATGTGATAATCCTGAGTCATCAAATATTTTAACTTCAACTCTCTTCTATTGAAACGTTTAGATATGTTGCATGAAAAGCCATCAGGAACTTTAATATTCTCTCTTACTTATAGGAATTGGTTTGTTCTGTAGGTGTCATTAATCAAAAAGAAGATATAACTTGCAGTTTATTTTCACTGATACGCAGAGGATTCAATTCTGGTCTGATTCTCCAATCCACCAAGTCACGTTAAGACCGTAAATCATCTTTTCAATTTCCCTTAACATTTGGAAAAATTAAAAGTAACATTTCACATAGTTTTTTTTCAATATAAATTACATATAAGAAATAAAATAAAAAATTGTTTGAAAAAAGGAAAATCAATAAATATACTTATCTTCTTCCATTTGTAACATGTTTCAGTGGAAACATTCTTTCACTTTCTAAGTTTCATTTGACCCTTCCAGAATAAAAAAATTAAATCTTTCAATTCATTAAGCACATTTTGTCAAGAAATATTCTAAGGTGGATCATCGGTCTCCATGGTATTTTCAAATCTTCGGTGATTATTTCTATATAGATGGTCCATTTGCAAGAATCATTGATATCCCATAAAATTGAAACTAAAGTGATCTTTCAGTCTTCTAGATTGTGTATTCTTTACACAAACATGACATGTTAGTTTTCCATTCGTGCTCCATCCAGACATCATTTCATAAGAAGGAAAATCACTGATCATCCACATAAGCACATCAAGCAGCTGAAATATGTCTTTCAATCATGCATCGTATGTGCGCACACCCACATCCTAAAGAAGTTTCAACACTATTATCAAAGGTTACATGTATACGTCTATATCATTGCTGGGATTAGATGGGCCTGATATGAGTATACTCATGGAAGTGAAAGGTTTTTTGTACAAAACCATGGGGGAAGAATATAATTGTGTATAAAAACTGGCCATGTGTTGTGTGATGTAAGAATCTTCCCAAACAGATTAAAACAATCACATGAAATACCCAGCCACACATTACACATGTCAGTTGGAAATTCAGGATATCAAGCATCAGATCTATGCCATGAAAATCCATTTGTAGGGTGATCCAACTCATCATTAGTCTTCTTTCTCTCGGTATCATTCCATCACATTTTTATTGATATTTCATCAGACATAACAAGATTTTGGAGTCTGGGGATCAATGGACTATTCCATGTTACTTTCTGTGGCACACACGATAGTGTTCCATTAACTCTTGGCTTCCAGCGGGATGTGACCCATTGTATAAAATCATTTTATTCAATAGTTTCCTCCCAGAATAAACTAAAATCTTTTAGGCAAGCATGAATTTTGTTTCTTGAAAATCCATGTTCCTTAACTAACTTTCATGCCATATAATGGTTTGAGGTATTATCTGCATCATCTGGAAGTAAGTCCTTCAAGAAGGTAAGAATGTAATTGATGGAAGTATTAGAAATCATGTACATTGTTTTGACATGAAAGAATTAGATTAAAAATTTTATGTTTTTCATTTTACTGGATTGTGGATATGCTAGAGTCATGGAAGAATCATTCATTATTTTCTACCTAAAGAATCATCATTTTCATTAGATGAATCATGTCTGCTCATATCAAAATTTACTTGGGTCGGAATTGTTTCTTTTTCGTGATAAAGAATAAACGGAAACTG
Source organism: Viscum album (assembly GCA_963277665.1). Classification (NCBI taxonomy): domain Eukaryota; kingdom Viridiplantae; phylum Streptophyta; class Magnoliopsida; order Santalales; family Viscaceae; genus Viscum; species Viscum album. Next base: position 1,708,928,585 of record OY728126.1, on the reverse strand, counting down.
GTCATATAACAAATTCTCCAATCCTGTCCTCTCTTTTGGATAATCAGCTACTTGAGATTTCATTTTCCCCCCATTTTGATACCACACAGAGTCGTTTTCTTGAAAACCATATTTGTTTATGTGGTAGCTATCTTTTTCACAGCTCATCCAAGGTCTTCCAACACAACTATAACAGGGGAAGTGTATGTGACCACTATCTGAAGCATTAAGAAATGAAAAATCTAAAATTATCTATAATTTTTTTGAAAATAGCTTGAGATCAAATTGTTTTCATACATCCAACTTCTATCCATTCTGTAAAAAAAATTTATAAGTCATTTCGACAAAACCAGTTTAATAATATTGATGTTTCATCGAATATATATTTAAGTAAATGAGAATTGTTCACATTATATGAAACCATAACTGACAAACTACTCTATATGAGAATTATAAAATAAAAAAATACTATATTTATAACAAAATATCTTTAAAGAACTATAAATTAGTGTACAAGATCATGTACACTTGTGGAGGATAATTATTCATGAGTTGAGAAAATATTAGATCGAAAAAAATTAATATTTTAGTAAATTATTTGAGTGATCGCGTACACTGCCGAAGGGGGTGGGGTGTCTTGGGAGATGGGGTTTCCAGGGGTGGGGGTAGCCCCGGGGTGGGGGCTGTCCACGGGGGCTAGGGTGGTCCAGGGGTGTGGGCAGGCTGTACATTGGGCTGGTGAGGCTATCAATCAGGGTGGTGGGGCTGTCCAGGGGGGTTGGGGGTGTCTAGTGGGTGGGTGGGCTGTCCACGGGGGTGGTGGGTGTCCAGGGGTACGAGGTGTGAAGGGAGATGTGGGTGTCCTAGGGGATTGGGGGTGTCCGGGGGTGAGGGGAAGTGTCCATGGGGGTGCGCTGGAAATCCATGGGGGTGGAGTGGTTTTCCAGGGGGTATGGGGTGTCATGGGGGTGGGTGGGCAGTCCATGGTGGTGGCGGGGTTGTCTAGGGGGGATATGGGTGTCTAGGGGGTTGGTGTAACACCCGTGACTTTTATACGAATTTTTTTTTTATTTTATATAAATCATCAAAGGAATCTTTCACTACACACAACAATGGCTTGTCTTTCTTTACACTCAATCACAACCTTCCTTGATAGCTTGCGTTGTACGCAATACCGAGTTTCACTAAACAACGATATGCTATTAAAATATTATTGAAACTCGCCATTATGAATAGTAATAACCACTATCTGAAATTTTGTAAATTTTATTTTTCAAAATGGACTTCATTTTTTGATTCGGAATATCAAAATTATCCTAGGGTGAAATTTTGGTATTTTTCTGGAAACTTTCAATTTTTGATGAATAGTGAAAACACTAGGTTACTATTTAAAAACTGAATTTTTATTTAAATAATTATTTATCTAATTTAAATTTATTTTAGGTCAAAATTGATACATAATACCTATATAAGTTCAATTTAATTCATTGTATTAATTTTATAATAATTTTAGATATGTAAAAATTTTATTGAACTTTTCACCGTCTTTTACCCACCACCTAGTAGAATTTGAAAATTTACATAAAACTTAATTTTACCGCTTCTGTGAGTGGAATTTCAAAAATCTGAGAGACACGGTTGATTTTAGTAAGTAAAATGTGGTTAAATGAGATGAAAATAATTTTTGGTGAAGAATAACTTTTTACTTTTATTTACCATTGTTACAAGTAAATAGGGTAATTAAGGGTAAAAAGGATATTATTATTACCCTAACACATGTCCTAATTCTATTGGATAAGTGTAATTCGACCTAAAACAACCTTAGGAATAAAATATGACCATTTAGGCCCACTTGGATTAGATTAGGACATTTATTATTAATTTATTTAAAGAAGGGTTAAAATAGTTAAAATCAATGTTTAATAAGTAAAGAATTTTTAATATACGGTTATACATGAGATAAATTCGACTATAAATATTCATTAGAAATATAAATAGATTTTATACATAATGGTATTTTATTTTTAATTTTTAGACGTTAAATAAGTTAATTTATTTATGACACAATGATGATGAAGTAATTATCTTATTAATGAAATATTGGCATAATTGATGTTATAAATACCCAAATAAATGTAATTTGAGACTTTTTATGAATTACACTAATTTTATAGGTTAATATTACATGTTAGTATTGATTTAATTAACTTTTTTGGAAATAATAATCCTGTTATGACTTTCAAAAAAAATCAATTACTAAATAGTGTCAAAATGGACATAAAATAGTTTTTAAAGAAAATATTATATTATTAATTGTTATTTTATTCCTAAAATTCTAATGATAGGCCAAATGACTTAGATAAGGTTATATATATTAATAATAAACAACTTGGGGTTCTTTTGTCTTGTTATAGTAAGTTTAATAACCTTATAGTGTAAGAACAAAAAAAACACGGTAAAAGTAAAATTATCTAACTTAAAGTTAAATCCAAATGATAAGGTTAAAATAGTAACCTAAACTTGTCCAAATTCTATTGTATGAGAGGATTTCGACCCATACCCACCTTAGCTTAGAAATAAATCAATTGGGTGCTATTTAAAACCGAATATGGCTTTATAATAAAATAATATTTTTAGTTTTTCCAAAGGTGCCCCTCTCCTCACTTATAAAAGGGAACCTCCTCCCTCTCTTCCTCACATCACTTTGAGCTTTCAAGATTGGACAACCCCTAACAATTTCTTATCTAAACTTCCCTAGAAACATTATAGAGGTCCTAGTCTTCTTCAAAGACCAATTTTAGTGCCCTAAAAGGAGGTCTCAAAGAAGCGCTTCAAAGAAGAGGTAATGTCCTTTACTGATTCTTTCAACTTTATTTCTTCTTCCACTTCTTCTTCTTTAGTTGTTTCATTATGAATTAATAACATAATTATCACTAATATACTGATATGTTATTATAAGTTTGAAACAACCCTATTTCACCATCTATCCACCCTACGGAAAATGAAATCACCGCGCGTGCATACGTACGGAATACTGTCTGCACGCCGTGGTGTAATCTATTTTACACCACCACCTTACTTTGATGGATATAATGGTATAAAGAATGAATATATATGATTATTGTAAATTTATATTGATTCTGAAATAGTATACATACATTCCAATACAATTCCATGATCATGGGAACGATATCATTGCTCGTGCTTACGTACAGAATACCGTCTCCACGATGTGATGCGACTCGTTCTACATGATTTTCATTTCATAATGATTACATAATTGAAATGAGTTAATATATATGATATATATTACACTAATACCATTCTGGAAATCAGGTATCTATAACCTAAAAAAATTAAGAATTTATTCGATAAAACACGCATAAGAACAAAAAGTAATAAACACCCGAATAACATGTAGCAATGAAATATTACTAATAATAAGCTTGGAATATGACCATATATGATATAATAACAATGAGTATGATTCTAGAATAATTCAATGACATTATTTAAATCATTATACCGGAGGTTCGGACACTTATGAAGCAAATCAGACCTAATGTAAGGGAAATATCACAATCTCATTTTTATCCGAGATTGTTTATACTTTGGAATTTAATGGGGTGTATTTTATCATCCACATCCATGTTTCTTCAATATGTAATAGTATTTCCATCCACCTAAAATTTTTTAAATCCAATTTTACCCTTCGGTGAGTTTTTAGTAATATATATGAAAGGAATCTTTTTTCGTTTTTCGTATGAGGTACTTTTTGACTTTTCCGAAAAAAGTACGAGAATAATGGTTTTTTATCTTATACAGCATGAATGTATTTTTAAAACATTATTTCCAAGAAGCTTCCTTTACATGTTTTCAAGTTTTTTTTAATCAACTTCTTTTAGTTTAGAATTATATGACATGTTAAGAAAGTAAAAGTGTTTTTGAAGTAGAAAGGATATTTTCCTCAAGAATGGAGTTCAAGTGTTTTATCAAAATTATTTTCCATCTAAGATAATAAAGGGTTCTGTTTCTATCCCTATTGTTACATTGATTTGATTATGTTGTGATGGAATTATTTTTATGAATTCCTTTATCTTATATGAATTGTTTTGTGATGTCACGATGTTTAAGAATCTCATTTTTATTACATGGGTTATGCTATGATGTATGGTTTATGATTTTGTGGCACACATAATAATGGTATCATTATGAGATGGGTGAGACCTATATCTCCCTCCAATGCATTGGGTAAAGATTTTATATCTCATGAGATAGACATGGCTGTAACGGCAGGTTAAACTGGTTCAGTGAAACAGGACTGAAACGAGGAATGAACTCGGTTCAGAAATGGAATTTGTCCACTAAGATAGTCTTGGAATGAGTCTTGACTAATAAGAAATGATTCTCTATGATTATGTGTGTATGCCACAAATCTTGATGTTTTATGTTATGATTATTGTGATTACATTTCACTACCATGATTTATCCCATGTTATGAAATTATGATATCTTTTGGAGGGTAAGATTTACAAAATGTTATGTTCTTATGAATATGATGTGATTGATATTTCTTTTTTTTTTACCCATAATGAGCATTTGAGCTCACCCTTTTGTATTTTTTCTTTCCCCAGGTCAGGAATAAGGTTATTAAGTAAGATATGCCAAAAGGGACTATAGATATGATGAAATAAATGGGAGATAGTTTAGATAATTTATGAACCAGTTGTTTATGTTTCCCAGTTTCTAAAGACAATATACCATACGGTCCTTTCATGGTTTTGTTATATGTTTTAATAAGTGTACTTAAATTTTGAAGTACTAACTATGTATGTAAAGTATGGGTCGTTATAGTTGGTATCAGAGGAAAGGTATAGTCAACCTTTGGAAATAAGGATGTGAAAGCCTTAGTAATAACCCTAAGGAGAAGTATAAGCATAGAACACAATATTAGTGTTTTAGAAATGGCCATGAATAACCTAGGATAAGACCTTAAGTGTGAAATTTTATTCTTGATTATGTGGTTTTCCTATTATAATTAATGTGGCTCACACTATTCTTCTTGGTTTTAGTTAATGGCTGGAACCCGAAGGAACCGTGTTAATGAGGAATGTGACAGGAAAGGCAATGATTGTCCCCCTGAGCAACCAAACATTATGGGAGATAGAATGAAAAATCTTATAGCCATGATCACACAACTTTCTCAAGCTATGAATCATGCAGGACTTCCAAACAAGGAAAGGAAGGAGCAACATTCTGTTGAATACTTCATGAGACAGTTTCCACCTTCATTCAGTGGGTCTACTGATCTATTAGTTCCTGAATAATGGATCAGTACTACAGAAAAGATATTTTCCGTTCTTCAATGTTCTGAACATGATAAAGTCATCCTAGCAGATTATCGTTTAGAAGGTGAAGCTGATCAATGGTGGAATCTTATTAATAATACGACGCAAAGGGATGAAATTGAGTCCATGGAATGGGAAGAGTTCAAGAACTTATTTTTCAATAAGTACTTTAATTTTATTCTCCGCACAAAGATGGAGAAGGAGTTTCTTGAACTAAATCAAAAGGATGATGAATCTGTTGGTACCTACGAAGAAAATTTTACAGGACTTTCAAGGTACGCTTCTGGTATTATTATCCAACCTGAGAGTAAGTTTGATCGATTCTTTAGTGGCTTAAAACCATGTCTTCAAAGGGCGTTATCCATAAGGGACTTCAATAAATACGAGGAAATCGTTCGATGTGCTCTCAAAGTTGAGATGGAGATGGGAGTAACCCATCAGTCATATGGGTTTGATAAGAAGAGGAAAATGGAATTCAAATGAAAATATATAAAGAACATTGAAAAGAAGATGAGTTTTCCCTTATGCTCAAAGTGTGGAAAGAAACATGGAGGGAGTTGTCATAAATGGACAAGTAAATGTTTCAAATGTGGAAAGGAATGTCATCAGGCATTTTAATGCTGCAATGATGGGATGAATATGTCTAGTGACGCGAACAATGAAAAGGATACACAGAGCGCACCTCCTACAATTCAATGTTACAAGTGCAAGGAAATGGGGAATTATTCCAATCAATTCCCTAATCCAAGGGTTGTTGATGATGATCAACGTCAACAAACTCTTAAGGCTAAAGACAAAGGAAGGTCACATGCAATTTCTATCAGCGATGTTGAGTACGATAACGAAGTGGTGAAAGTTACACTTACCATCCACTCTAAAGTAGCAAATGTTTTATTTGATTCTGGATCCACCCACTCCTTTATTTCTGAAGAATTTTCTAAGGGTATCACCGTATTAAATCAACAATTAGATGTTGAGTTAGCTGTGACAACCCCTAATGGCACAACAGTCGCATCAAAAGTTTATAATTCTTCTCTGATTGAAGTTTGTGGGAAAGTGCTTCCTGCAAATCTTGTGATCCTCTCTATAGTGGAATTTGATGTGATTCTTGGCATGGATTGGCTTTCTCTATATGGAGCTCATATCAATTTCCAAAGAAGGGAAGTCACATTTCATATTCCAAATCAATCTTGGATCGTCTATCGATGCAAGGATGAACATAACCTTCCAGTGGAAATTTCTTCCATCTTATGGGTGTTGATTCCACTAAATGAAGGTTATTTATCTCAAATTCTTGGTGAGAAACTCACGATTAAGAATATTACCATTGTACGGGAGTTTGATGATGTCTTTCCAGAGTAATTTTCGGGTCTTCCACCAAATCTTGAAGTTGAGTTTTCAATAGAACACGTACCGGGTACTTTACCTATTTCAAATACACCTTATAGAATGTCCCCAATTGAGTTGCAGGAATTGAAGAAGCAGCTCCAAGAGAATCTTGATAAGGGGTTCATACGCCCTAGTGCATCACCTTGGGGAGCACCTGTTCTGTTTGTTAAGAAGAATGATGGATCAATGAGACTCTTCATTGATTATCTAGAACTTAACAAGATCACTATCAAGAACAAATATCCTCTCACGCGCATTGATGACTTATTTGACCAACTACACGGAGCTCAATACTTTTCCAATATTGATCTTCGTTCAGGGTATCATCAATTAAGGGTCAAAAGGGAGGATATACCAAAGACATCTTTCCGTACAAGGTATGGACAATATGAATTTATAGTGATGCCATTTGGTCTTACTAATGCCCCTGCTATCTTCATGGATCTGATGAATAGAGTCTTTAGAGACTATCATGATCAGTTTGTGGTAGTCTTTATAGATGATATTCTTGTATATTCAAAGGGAAAGAAAGAACATGAAGATAACTTGAGAATTATATTGAAGACCCTGAGAAAGGAGATGCTTTATGACAAATTTACCAAGTGTGAATTTTGGCTTTAAAAAGTTTCATTTTTGGGTCACATAATCTCAAAAGAGGGGATATCTGTGGATCCAGCAAAAATAGAGGTTATTGAAAGATGGTAAAGACCAACAATAGTAACTGAGATCCGATGTTTTCTTGGTTTGGATGGATATTATCGATGTTTTGTGAATGATTTTTCACGATTATCTAATCCTCTCACCAGGTTGACTCGGAAAGGAGTTAAGTTTGTTTGGATGGAGGAATGTGAAGAGAATTTCATGGAGTTGAAAATAAGGTTATCCAGTGCACCTCTACTCACACTGCCGTGTAGTGGAGAAAGGTTTGTGATCTACAGTGATGCATCCAAGAAGGGATTGGGGTGTGTTCTTATGAAAAATTATATGGTGATAGCTTATGCCTCACGACAGTGGAAAATCCATGAGCAAAATTACCCAACACATGATTTGGAGTTAGCTGCGGTAATCATTACATTAAATATTTGGAGGCATTATCATTATGGAGAAAGGTGTGACATTTGTACTGATCATAAAATTTTAAAGTATATTTTCACACAAAAGGAGCTGAATATGTGCCAAAGAAGATGGTTGGAGCTGATTAAGGATTACGACTGCTCAATTCATTACCACCCTTGGAAAGAAAACAAGGTGGAAGATGCATTAAGTCGACAAGACCATACTAGTTTATCCATGATGAGGATCACAAAAGATCCAATATTTATGGATTTACAAATGATGGATCTTGGAATTATAATGAAAGGGGAAAAATCGTATCTTTCTCAAATGAATGTTCAACCATCTTTACATGTTAAGATTAAAGAGGCACAGAAAGAAGATGTAGTGTTACAAAAGAAGGTGAGAAATGTTCCTGAATTCAACCTTGATTGTGATGGGATAATAATGTTCAGGAATCGGGTTTGTGTTCCTCCCATCCCTGAATTAAAGATGGAGCTGTTGGATGAGGCTCATAGTTCTTCATTCACTATTCATCCTGGAAGCACAAAGATGTATAGGGACCTGAAAGAGTACTTCTGGTGGGATGGCATGAAAAGAGATGTTTTTGAATATGTCTCTCGATGCTTGGTTTGTCAGCAAGTTAAATCTGAGAGACAGAAGTCTAAGGGGATGTTACAACCATTAACCATAGCTGAATGGAAATGGTAAAACATCACTATGTGTTGAGTCAATAAGGTTTTCCTTATGAATTTTCCATTCCTTCATGTTTTGAAAATCACAAACACCTTATCTTTAAGAAAATCACTTTTATAAGGAAACATTCTTTTATAAGGAAAATCTCTTTTGTAAGAAAAATTATCCTTATCATATTTTTCATCCATATTTTTCTTAAGTATAAGATTCGGATTCATTTCTATATTCTAGGAATTGTTTGAAACTTTGATATGAAGTATTCGGGTTTAGGATCCGAATTTTGGATAAGAACTGTAATAAATTTTCACTCCGAAATTCAAATGAGAACTGTGATAAAGTTTCATTCCAAATTCCGGATACGAACTCTGATTAAGTTCTACTCCGAATTCAGGATACGAATCCTTATGAAGTTCGACATCGAATTCTCATTACGAATTCTAATGACGAATTCTCAGTACGAATTCTAATGAAGAATTATCAGTACGAATTCTGATGACGAATTCTCATTAAGAATTCTAATGACGAATTCTCATTAAGAATTCTGATGACGAATTCTCATTAAGAATTCTGATGACGAATTCTCATTCCGAATTCTCATTCCGAATTCACCTATTAAACAGAATCTGATCATCTTTGTTTTATACACTCCGAATTTATTTAGACTCCGAAAATTATTTTTGGTTAGACTTCGAACATTCTTTTTTCTTATGCTTTTATAAGTTTTCTACACTTTATTATATTTTTTTCACTCTGAATCATAACTCCGAACTTTTTAGTTAAGACTTAAAATGATGTCATACATTCTGTTACACTTGTTTTATTATAAAACGATATCGTCTATTCTGTTATAAACAAACCGTTGGTTAAGTTACACGTGTACAGGTCCCTCCGATTTTTAAGGAAAATATGACCGTTCGAAAGGAGGTCAACCTTGCCTATAAATAGGAGCTCATTTGAAAGAGCTCAAGGTTAGCTGAATTGCTAAAAGGCGGACTGATCTTCAATTCATGTGATTACATTCTTGAAGTGATTTCTAGAGAGAGGGGCTCTTATTAACTCTCAAAGCTTTGTGCGACTCCGAATGTTGGTCATTACATTCGAGGACTTCCGAGGATAGGAAGACAGACGTTTCCAACACGTTGAAGTTGAGGGTTTCCTTGCTGAGAAAGACAGAGGTTTCCAACTACCTTGAAGTTCAGGGCTTGCGGGGATAGCAAGACATAGACTTTGATCTTCGTATCGAGGGCTTACCCTGGTGTGGGTAAGACAGACTTCCTTGAAAGTATAAATCAAGGGACTTTTATCCAAGGTTGTTGGATACCCTTCTCTTTGGGTTAAAAGACTTATATCTTGTTACTTGTAGTTTTACTACTTGTTTGATTCCGCTGCATTTTGTATTATAATGAAATTATAAATTTCTTATACTTCCTTACTTATAATCTGTTTCATTTATATTCTATACGCTTTAAGGTAGAATCTCATATTGTAATCTTTTGTTAAGTTTCAATTTCCGGAACTATATTTCCGGAACCTACTTTCAGAATCTTTTTCTAAGTTTTCATTTGGTGTTGGAGGTGTTGTGAATTTTCTTAAGTTTAACTTTGTTAAACATATCCCTTTCCTTTGCTTAAGGAAACCATAGTTATTCATAAATAACATTAACGGTTCCAAAGGAATTTTTAATGTATAGAATTCACCCCCCCCCCCCTCTTGTATATTGAGCATCTACATTATTATTTCGATCCTACAATTAGTATCAGAGCAGGTCTCTGAAATACTTGTACTCTCTTATAAGATTTTCTTTCTCACTTTCTCATTCCGAACTTTCTCATTCCGAACATTGTTATTATGAACTTTTTCTAATAACAAGTTTGTGTGCCAAAGGTTGTTCTAGTATGGCAGGAATTAATGTTGGTTCCATTGATAATATAAATCCTACAAGACCACCAATCATTGATGGTAATGACTATGAGTACTGGAGAGATCGAATGAAGACTTTCGTTATCAATACTGGAGTGGACAACTTTGTTATGCTTTCAAGTGATTATAAAATTCCTGACAAGGAAGTTTGAACTTTTACTAACCAGGAAAAGCAAGAGTATCAACTCAATTATAAGGTACACAATACTTTACTTTGTTCAATGACTAGAAATATATATAGCCAAATTTCTTCTTGTGAAGCAGCTAATTGTATCTGGAAGAAGTTAGAGCTTACACTCTTTGGAACATCTAAAGTGATTGAGATTAGGAGAGCTATGCTTAGAGCTGAATATCATGGCTTCAATTTTCCATATGGAGAACCAATTTGTAAAGTTCAACAGAGATTTATGACTATCGTCAACAGCCTACAGTCTATGGTAGAAAAAGGGTTAGATGATGAAGCACTTCAGGATAAGATAATTCATATCATGCCTAATGAGTGGGAATCCAAAAGAACTGCTATAGATGAGAACAGGAAGGTCACTCAAATTTCTCTTGATGAGTTATTTGGAACTCTTCTCCAACATGAAACTAGAATGAAGAGAGATGCTGACAACATCAAAAAGAAAAATGGGAATGGTACTATTGCTTTTTCAACAACATCAAATCATATGAAATCCAAGACTCCTGAGAGAGTAACCAGATCCAAGTCTAAGAAGATAGTTGTTCAATCAGATTCTAGTGAAAGTGAAATCTCTGAAAATGAATTAGAAAATCTTGCTCAAAGGATGAACAAGATAGCTGGCTAGAGAAATTTCCAATCCAAGTATAATAAAAATTACAAGAAAGATAAAAAATATGGAGAAGTTACTTGTTATGAATGTAAGAGAGATGGACATATTAGACCAGATTGCCCTATTCTAAAAAAGAAAGAAAGGAAAGAAAGGCATTCAGACAGGAATAGAAAGGAGTATTATAAAGCCAAAGCTATGAATGTTCTGAAATCTAGTGATACCTGGAGTGCCAGTGGTGGTGATTCTTCAGATGAATCTTCTAATTACAAATCTTCAAGACAGAAAAATGTTGGTCTTATAGCTAGATTACCTATTGATAATCATTGTTTTATGGCTAAGGTAGGAAATGCTGAATCATTGACCAATTTTTCTTTAAATTCTAATGATAGTAAGTATTATAACTCTTCTGATGAAGAAATCTCTTCTGATGAAGAAAATACTTTACCTACTTATGAATAAGTCTCTAGGTTGTCTGAACTTCTTGAGATTGAGAATTCCAAACTCAATAAGAAACTTGATAAGGCAAACTCTAGGAATTCTATTCTTACAAAAGAGATATCAGATCTTTCTAAAGATCTTGATAGGAAAAATGATGATTTTGAAATTATTTCAAAAAAAATTGAGGAAGAAAGTTCTGAGAAGAACAAACTTTATAAAGAATTAGAAAAAGTAATTTCTAAGAAAAATGTTTTCGAGCTTAGCTCTAGTTCTAAATCTAATGATTTTGAGGATAAAAACTTCGTTATAAAACTCAAGTCCGAAAATTTTTCCTTAAAGAATTGTTTATCAAACTTTACCCATGGTAAGGAAAATTTTGATAAAATGTATTCCCAAATACGACCTGTAAGAAATAAATCTGGATTTGGTTCTACCCCTGAAAAACCAATTTTTTGTAACAATTATTTTGTTCCTCAAAGTGCCCCATTTTTTACTAATTGTCAATGTGGTGGTCACTGGGCAAAGAATTTTTCCTTAAACATGACCCAATCTCTAGGATTTCACAAAGCTTACTTTTCTAAGAATATGTGGGTTCCTAAAATTTTGTTGTCTGGAAATCTCGGATCCAAGAAAGTTTGGATTCCAAAAGTCTAATTCTCTTCTTGATTTCAGGAAAATAAAGATAGTACAATCAATAATACATAGTACATGGATAGTGGATGTTCCCGGCACATGACTGGTAACAAAAGCTATTTTGAAAATATTATCAAAACGAAAGGAGGAAAGGTATATTTCGGAGATAATGCTAAGGGTGAGATTGTTGGTATTGGTAATATTGTTCTTTTAGGTAAAACATTGATTTAAAATGTTCTTTTTGTTAAGGGTCTTAAGCACAACCTCATTATCATAAGTCAGTTATCTGATGAATGTTACCTTATGAATTTTAGTAATGATAAGTGCTTAGTTCACAATTCTAAGGAAGAATTTATTCTCTCAACCAATAGGCATGAGAATGTTTACACTTTGAACCTAGAAGACCTCAGGAGTCAAGATTTACCTTGTCTAAGTGCAATGGAAGATCATTCCTGGTTATGGCATAGAAGAATAGGTCACCGTAACCTTAGAAACCTATGTAAACTCTCTATGAAGAAACTAGTTAAGGATCTACCGGAGCTTAGATTTGATTCGTCTAAAGATTGTGATCCTTGTCAATATGGCAAGAAACATAAATCTAGTTTTAAATCAATCTATGAAGTCTCAAAAATCGATGCATTACAGTTAGTTCACATGGATCTTTTTGGTCCAACACAAACTGGAAGTATTGGAGGCAAATACTATGTGTTTGTTCTAGTTGATGATTACACTATATTTACTTGGGTTTATTTTATAGCAAAGAAATATGAAGCTTTTTCTTATTTCAAAAGTTTTAGAGCTCAATTTAAAATTGAGAAAAACCTTCCATTGAAAACTATTCATAGTGATCATGGAGGATAATTTCAAAATTCTGTTTTTGAAACTTTTTGTAGTAGAAAAGGTATTACTCACAATTTTTCAGCACCTAGAACTCCTCAACAAAATGGGGTAGTTGAGAGATGAAATAGAATTCTTCAAGATATTACTATAACCATGTTGAGTGAATATTCTATATCTAGAAATTTCTGGGCTGAAGCTGTAAGTACTGCTTTCTATACTATAAATCGAGTTTTGATTAGACCTTTTCTTAATAAAAATCCTTATAAGTTATGGAATGGTAGAAAACCAAGACTATCCTACTTCAAGGTTTTTGGTTTCAAAGTATTCATTATGAATACTAAAGATAACCTACATAAATTCGCACCAAAATATGATCAAGGAATTTTCATAGGTTATTCCACAACTTCTACGGCTTATAGAGTTTTTAATAAAATTACTTGTACTATTGAAGAAACAGTACATGTAAAATTTGATGAGTCTGATCCTTTTGTTTTTAAACCATCCTAGCCTATATCCTCATATGTGTTTTCAAAAACTGATTGTCAACCTTTGATAGAAGAACCTTCTGATAAGGATAATGTTCAAGAAGATACTTCTGAAACATTTAACCCAGAAGACTTTCTACCCTATGTTGATGAACAGGATTTTCAAAACCCAAATGAGGTGTTTCTCAAGAATCATCCCAGTGATAGTATAATTGGTGATGTAAATCAACCTGTAAGGACTAGAAGTTCCTTAAGAAATGAAGTAGAAAATCTAGCGTTTCATTCCCAATTAGAACCTAAAATCACTGATGAAGCTTTAGGTGATGGCGATTGGATCAAAGCCATGCAAGATGAACTAAATGAATTCGAAAGGAATAAAGTCTAGACCTTGGTTGAAAGACCTAAGGAAACTTCTGTTATTGGAGTAAAATGGGTTTTTAGAAATAAATGTGATGAAAATGGAGTCATAGTAAGAAGTAAAGCTAGACTTGTTGCTAAAGGTTATAATCAGCTAGAGGGAATAGACTATGAAAAAACCTATGCTCCAGTAGCCATACTTGAATCTATCTGTATTATACTTGCCTTGGAAGCATTCTTTAATTTTAAACTTTTTCAGATGGATGTGAAATGTTCTTTTCTTAACGGTTATGTCCAAGAGGACGTTTATGTTGAACAACCTCCTGGATTTGAAGATACAAAACATCCTGATTATGTTTTTAGACTTACCAAAGCTCTGTATGGCCTTAAACAAGCTCCGCGATCATTGTATGATAGACTCCCTGGATTTTTGCTTCAAAATTACTATGTTAAGGGAAATGAAGATCCAACCCTTTTCATAAAGAACGAAAAGAAAAATGTTTTGATTGTTCAAATTTATGTTGATGACATCATATTTGGTTCAACTCAGCAATCTTTAACCGACTCTTTTGCGAGTCTAATGAAATCTGAGTTTGAAATGAGTATGATGGGTGAGTTAACTCTTTTCCTTGGTTTTCAAATTTTCTCAAAAATCATAAGGAACCTACATATCTCAACATAAGTATATTAAAGATCTTCTAAAAAAGTATGGTTATGACAACACTAATAGTATAAGTACTCCTATTGGTACCTCAAACTCTTTAGATCTTGATGAAGCTAGGAAACCAGTAGATCAAACATCTTTTAGACGTATGATAGGAAGTTTACTATACTTAACAGCTAGTCGACCAGACTTAATGTTTTCAGTATTCTTATGTGCAAGATATCAATCCAATCCTAAGGAATCTCACTAAAAGGTAGTAAAATGAATTTTTCGCTACCTTAAGGGAACCATGGATCTAGGATTATTTTATATTTCTAGAAATTATTTTATCCTAAAAAGATTTTTTGATGCTGACTTTGGTGGATGTATAATGGATAGAAAGAGTACATCCGGAACTTTTCTTTTCTTAGGAGATTCATTAGTTTCATGGTCTTGCAAGAAGCAACATTCTGTAGCACTCTCCACTGCTGAAGCTGAATATGTAGCGGCTGGAAGTTGTTGTGCTCAAGTGTTGTGGATGCAACACACACTCACAGACTATGGCTTGAGTTTTATTAAAACTCAAATTTTGTGTGATAACACAAGTTCCATTGCCTTAAGTAAGAATCTTGCACATCACTCTCGTGCAAAACACATAGATATTTGGCATCACTTTCTTAGGGATCACACACAAAAAGGAGATATTATTCTTCAATTTATCGGAACGCAAGATCAATTGCTGATATTTTCACAAAATCTTTACCTTTTGATAGAATTGAATACATTAAACAGAAGTTAGGAATGATAACCATAAGGTAATCCTTCTTAATTAACTTTCTGTTGAAAAAGTCTCCATATAGCAATAAACTCCTTTTCATAGGGGGAGTACATTTGATTGTTAGAGTAACTAATATTTTCAAAGTTTGTTTTCAAACTTTTTGGAACTAAAATTCCGGAAAGGAAATTTGCGAAACTAAAATTTTCCAGAATGGATATTTTCATATAGAAAACTTCTGGAATGGAAATTTTCGTATTGAAAACTTCCGGAATGGAAAATTTCATACTTGTATTTTCATAACGGGATTTTCGTACCGAATATTTCATATGAACTTTTCGTTTTTTTTAAATAAAATTTTCGTACTAAGTTTTCTTTACTGAGTTTGTTTTTTGTAGTGAGTTTTCCGAACTATGTCTTTTCGTAATAAAGATTTTTCATAGTCATTTTTATATTACCCATTATGAATAATCCTCCTAAGCCAATCAGAAAGCTATGATTTCCTTACTCAAGTTTTCGTATTCATACATTACTTGCTGGCATTTTCTTATATTTTGTTTTCAGATTATAGTTTTCTTAAAACTTTGTTTTAATAAAACCTCAAAAGATCAGATTCAAGTTTTCATGAGAATTGGTTTTCGACCATTAGATCTGATCTCAGCTTGTCACAACTGTTCGATCAGCCATGGAAGTTGAACCATCTTCTCGTTGACTATATAAAGGGGACCCCAAATGGTTTTCCCACATCTGTTTTCAAGCTCCAGCGTCTCGAAGCTCTGCCTATCTGTTTTAAGACCGTTCCGAACTTCAGCTTTCTCCATTCTGAACTTCTCAGAGATCTTCAGATCCGAATGTCTGTGGAAATAGCTTCTCAAGACATGTCTTCCTCTATGACGATTTCGAAGTGGTTAGTATATAGATAAAGGTTGGTTCATCCTGACTACTTCAACAAGTATGATTCTCTTATATCAATGAATATTAAGCTCAACAGATGGGAATATATTTTTTTGTTCAAGCCAGGAAATCAAGATAAAGTTTATTCAGATTTGCTTATATAATTCTATGAGACAGTTTCCTTATTGAAGGAAAATTACAGGGATAAGTTTTCGTTTAAGTCTTATGGAAAGACTCATAAAATTTCGTGTGTAAAGACAGCTAGCTTGGTTGGGATGACCTATGAAGGAGAAGCTGAGTTCATCTCTCATGTTTTTCCAGATTCAGAGGGAAGCTTCGACAAGGAAAAGGCTTTGGAGACTCTCGGACTATCAGATGATAAGGCTCCGAAGATTTCTTATCTGTCTACAAATTTCCGAATTCTAGAGTTATGGGTACAACGACTTATCGTACCGAGAAAGGGTGACAATGATAGTTTAAAGAAGAGTGAGATCTACATCCTAGATTTTCTGATTAATCTGAGGAAGTTTAATCTGATGAAACACATTCTTATTACTCTTGAGAATGTTAAGAAAGGGAATCTGAGAGCTCAGATCATAATGTATCCAGCAATCCTCTCAAAGTTGATAGTTCGGTGCCTTGAGTCTTTCAAGGAGGCGTGAAAGTCTAAGACTAGAGTTTGAAAAATTATGCTGGTGAGTGATGGTACACTGAAAAGGATGGATGTAGCCTTTGACAAAAAGACTGGTCAATTTATTGATTTACCTGCTCAAGAAGAAACGATTCCGAAAGTTGCTGATCCGGAATCCTCTAAACAAGTGAAGAAGATAAAGTTGAAAGAAGTATAAGTTGATGCAGAGAATCCGAAGTCTAAGGAAGTTCATTCCAAACCTCAAAAACCAAAGAAAAATAAAGCTTACCCAGATGAGGTAGTTGCTAAATGGAGGGAAATCAAAGAGAAGAGAGTGCAAGGGGAGCCTCAGTTTGGCTTGGATCCTGCGGAGGCTAAGGCCTTGAAGGAAAGAACTGTGGATGAGCTAGAAAAACAAGTCAATAAAAAGAAGCTTAAAAAGAAGATGTCTGAAGCTGAGGTAGCTCAGGCATTGTTGAAGTTCAATGAGATGGTTTCAGAAAATATTCCTCTTCGGAGATCTTTTTCTCGGGAATCTCTACCTGAGACTCCAGGAAGGAACTTCGTTGCTCTAGAAGAGGCAGTAGCTAAGCCTATTGAGGAAATAGATCAGATTGAGCAAGTGGAAGAAGAAGAACTTGTTGCTGAAGGAAGTGGTGAAACCAGAGATGTTTTAAAGAAAGTAGATGATTATAAGGGGACACCTTCGGAACATTTATCGCTCCGAACTTCAGAAGATGAATCATCAAAGTTAGTCACTCCAATGATGGATGCGGAGAAAGGAGAAGAAGAAGTATCTTATCATGCAGAGGAAGAACAAATTCTACATGATATTGCTCAAATGGAGAATGTAGAGGTTGGTGCTCAGAAATTTGCTGATGAGGAAGACAACGTTGTTCAAGTATCTGACAGTGAGAAGAGAACTCCGGAATAGGACTCCATTCCGAAAAAGGACAAGGGAAAGCAACTTGTTGTTGATACCCTGAGCTCTGTGGTAGTAAAGAGAAGGGAAGTTGGTGACTCTTCTAAGAAGAAGGTTGAGTATTTTGAAGAAGAAGATTCTCCAAGAAAAGTTTCGGATTCAGAGTCATCTTCGTTGGGGCATGAATTTGTTGTTCAGTCTTTAAAGAAGTTGGTAGGTACTATTCTGACTTTCTCAAGTATTGATTCAAGATGCCATATGCTCCAACATGCTTTGAATCAGAAAACAGACTCTGTATCTATGGTTATGGACAAGTGTGTTGAGATAGAGGCTCAGTTCAAAACATTCTTTTTCGGCTATGAAGCCTACAAAAGATCTTGCAAGAGGATGACTAGTTGTTCATGGATGACTGTGGAAGAGATGAGGCTCTTTGATGAATTCCAAGACAATGTGAAGGATGCCTTTGAGATAGAAGACAGGAAGATAAATGAACTTACTTCATCCTTTGAAGAAAAGTTGGTAGATGAAAAGAACTTCCAGATTCAAGAAGTCAGAGATCTGAATGGGAAGCTAAATTCTGTTTCTCAAAACTGGAAGTTTGAAAGGGATCATCGGATTGAGTTTGAAGAGAAACTGAAGGCTCAGGAAGAAAAGTTTAAAGCTCAGGAAGAAAAGCTTAAAGCCCAGGAAGAAAATATTGATGCTCAAAGTGCAAGAATTGTTGTGTTAGAGAAGCAATCTTAAAAAGACCATAAATACTTGAAGAAGATAAAGAATATTCTTAAGGGTCTCATGGCGAAGGAAAAAGATCGAAAATAGATAGATCCAATCTTTTGTTGTATCTAAATTTCTTAGTTGCCGAGCTTTCAAACTTAATGAAAATGTGTGCTTACTCGTTTCTTTTGTTGCTACTACTAATTTTTTCAGGTACTATGTTATATTTTCCATTTCCATGAACTCTTTTTGAAAATCACAAAGGGGGAGAAGGAAAATAACCTTAATAAAAGGGGAAAATTAATCTTAACAAAGGGTGAGAAAGAAAACAAACTCTTATAAGAGTTTATCTAAGGGGGAGTTTTCCATTAAAGAAGACTTTCTTATTCGTAATGAAATGTCATTCCGGAAATCTAGAATATGATCCTTAGAGTTTCAAATACTAAGGGGGAGTTAGTCGTATTCATCAATATCCTTAAAGCAAAGGGAGATAAGTCTTAATGTTTTTATTTCTTCTTAGAATTTCTTTTTCGTAAGGATGTTTGAGATTTACAAAAAGGGGGAGATTGTTGAGTCAATAAGGTTTTACATATGACTTTTCCATTCCTTCTTGTTTTGAAAATCACAAACACCTTATCTTTAAGAAAATCACTTTTATAAGGAAAATTGCTTTTATAAGGAAAATTGCTTTTGTACGAAAAATTATCCTTATCATATTTTTCATCCATATTTTTCTTAAGTATAAGATTCGGATTCATTTCTATATTCATGGAATTGTTTGAAACTTTGATATGAAGTATTCTGGTTTAGGATCCGAATTCTGGATAAGAACTGTAATAAAGTTTCACTCCGAAATCCAGATGAGAACTATGATAAAGATTCATTCCGAATTCCGGATATGAAATCTGATTAAGTTCTACTCCGAATTCAGGATATGAACCCTTTTGAAGTTCGACATCGAATTCTCATTACGAATTCTAATGACGAATTCTCAGTACGAATTCTGATGAGTAATTCTCAGTATGAATTCTGATGACGAATTCTCTTTAAGAATTATGATGACAAATTCTCATTAAGAATTATGATGACGAATTCTCATTACGAATTCTGATGAAGAATTCTCATTCTGAATTCTCATTCCGAATTCACCTATTAAACAGAATCTGATCATCTTTGTTTTATACACTCCAAATTTATTTAGACTCTGAAAATTATTTTTGGTTAGACTTTGAACTTTCATTTTGCTTACGCTTTTATAAGTTGTCTACTCTTTATTATATTTTTTCACTCTGAATCTTAACTTCGAACTTTTTAGTTAAGACTTAAAACTATGTCGTACATTCTATTACACTTGTTTTGTTAGAAAACGATGTCATATATTCTGTTATAAACTAACCGTTGTTTAAGTTACACGTGTATAGGTCCCTACAATTTTTAAGGAAAATATGACCGTTGGAAAGGAAGCCGACCTTGCCTATAAATAGGAGCTCATTTGAAAGAGCTCAAGGTTAGCTGAATTGCTGAAAGGCTAACTGATCTTCGATTCATGTGATTAAATGATGGAAATGATTTCTAGAGAGAGAGGCTCTTATTAACTCTCAAAGCTTCATGTGACTCTGAATGTTGGTGATTACATTCGAGGACATCCGGGGATAGGAAGACAGAGGTTTCCAACATCTTGAAGTTGTGGGATTCCTTGCTGAGGAAGACAGAGGTTGCCAACTACCTTGAAGTTGAGGGTTTGCAGGGATAGCAAGACAGAGACTCCGATCTTCGTATCGAGGGATTACCCTAGTGTGGGTAAGACAGACTTGATTGAAAGTATAAATCAAGGGACCTTTATCCAAGGTTATTGGATACCCTTCTCTTTGGGTTAAAAGACTTATATCTTGTTACTTGTAGTTTTACTACTTGTTTGATTCTGCTGCATTTTGTATTATAAGGAAAGTATAACTTTATTGTACTTCCTTACTTGTACTCTGATTCATTTAGATTTTATACGCTTTAAGGTAGAATATCATATTGTAATCTTTTGTTATATTTCAATTTCCGGAACCATATTTCCAGAACCTACTTTCAGAATCTATTTCCAAGTTTTCATTTGGTGTTGGAGGTGTTGTAAATTTTCATAAGTTTAACTTTGTTAAACATATCCCTTTCCATTACGTAAGAAAACCATAGTTATTCATAACTAACTTTAAATGTTCCAAATGAATTTTTAAAGTATACAATTCACCCCCCCCCCTCTAGTATATTGAGCACTACATCATTATTTCGATCCTACACTATGGACTTTGTCATAGGACTTCCTAAAACATCCAAAGGCAATAATGCTATCTGGGTTGTAGTTGATTGTCTTACAAAGTCTTCACACTTCATTGCTATTAGAGAGGATTTCTCTTTGGATCATCTTGCCAGGATATATGTAAAGGAAGTGGTAAGATTACATGGATTACCACTTTCAATTAAATCTGACCGGGATCTGAGGTTTACCTAAAAGTTCTGGCGAAGTCTTCAGCATACTCTAGATATATAGTTGAGTTTCAGCACTTCTTATCATCCTCAGACAGACGGTTAGCCTGATAGGACAATTCAAACTCTAGAAGATATGTTGAGAGCTTTCTCTATGGATTTCAAAGGTGGTTGGGATCAACACCTACCTTTGGTGGAATTTTTTTATAATAATAGCTTTCACTCCAGTATTCAGATGGCTCCTTATGAAGCTCTCTATGGAAAGAAATGCAGGACTCCAACTTGCTGGGATGATGTTGGGGAAAGAAAGCTATTAGGACATGATCTTGTGGATGAGATGGCAGAAAAGGACTAATCTATTAAAAAACACATAAGAGTAGCTCAGAGTCAACAAAAATGTTATGTTGACAACCGAATAAAATACTTAGAGTTTGAAGTGGGTGATAAAGTGTTCTTACGAATATCTCCTTGGAAGAAAGTAATGAGATTTGGAAAGAAGGGAAAGTTGATCCCTAGGTATATCGGTCCTTTCGAAATACTGAATCATGGTAGGAAGGTAGCTTACCGATTGTCGCTTCCACCGAATTTATCTCAAGTTCACGATGTGTTCCATGTATCTCTCCTGAGAAAGTACATACCTGATCCTTCACATGTACTCAGCTCAAAAGTTGTACCGCTGGAACAAGAACTTTCTTATGAAGAATAGCTGATAGAGATTCTCGATCGTAGTGAAAAAGTCCTACGGAACAAGACCACTCTCTTGGTGAAAGTTTTATGGAGGAAACAATAATTATAAGAAGCTATATGGGAGCTTGAGGATATGATGAGGGAGAGGTATCCTCATCTGTTTGTTACAAGTGACGAATTTCGTGGGCGAAATTTTTTTAAGGGGGGTAGAATGTAACACTCGAGACTTTTATAAGAAATATTTTGTTTTTATTTTATATAAATCATCAAATTAATCTTTCACTACACACAACACTAGCTTGGATTTCTTTACAAGCAATCGTGACCTTCTTTGATAGCTTGCGTCGTATGCAATACCGAGTTTTACTAAACAATGATATGCTATTAAAATATTATTAAAAGTAGTAGTTATGAATAGTAATAACCGCTTTTTGAAATTTTTTAAATTTTATTTTTCAAAATGGACTTCATTTTTGGATTCATAATATCGAAATTAGCCTAGGGTGAAATTTTGGTCTTTTTTGGAAACTTTCAATTTTTGATGAATAGTGAAAACACTGGGTTACTATTTAAAACCCAAATTTTTATGTAAATAATAATTTATCTTATTTAAATTTATTTTAGGTGAAAATTGATACATAATACCTATATAAGTTCAATGTAATTCATCAGAATAATTTTATAATAATTTGAGATATATTAAAATTTTATTGAACTTTTCACTATCTTTTACCCACCTCCTATGAGAATTTGAAAATTTACATAAAACTTAATTTTACCTCTTCTGTGAGTGGAATTTCAAATATCCGAGAGACACGGTTGATGTAAGTAAGTAATATTTCTTTCAATGAGATGAACTATTTTTTGGTGAATAGTAACTTTTTACTTTTATTTACCACGGTTAAAAGTAAATAGGGTAATTAAGGGTAAAAATGATATTATTATTACCCTAAATAATTTCCTAATTCTATTTTATAAGTTTAATTCGTCCAAAAACAACCTTAGGAATGAAATATGACCATTTAGGCCCACTTGGATTAGATTAGGATATTTATTATTAATTTATTTAAAGAAGGGTTAAAATAGATAAAATCAAAGTTTAATAAGTAAATAATTTTTAATATAGGGTTATACATGAGATAAATTAGACTATAATTATTAATTACAAAGATAAATAATTTCCTGCATAAGGGTATTTTATTTGTAATTTTTAGACATTAAATAATTTAATTTATTCATGTCACAAAGATGATTCAGTAATTATCTTATTAACGAAATATTGAGATAATTGATGTTATAAATACCCAAATAAATGTAATTTGAGACTTTTTCTGAATTACACTAATTTTATAGGTTAATATTACATATTAGTATTGATTTAATTACCTTTTTTAAAACTAATCATTCTGTTA
Source organism: Viscum album (assembly GCA_963277665.1). NCBI lineage: Eukaryota > Viridiplantae > Streptophyta > Magnoliopsida > Santalales > Viscaceae > Viscum > Viscum album. Next base: position 1,708,905,503 of record OY728126.1, on the reverse strand, counting down.
TGATTTTCACAAAAATCAATTACTAAATATTGTCAAAATTGACAAAAATAGTTTTTAAAACAAATATTATATTATAAATTGTTATTTTATTACTAAAAATTTATGTTTCGGCCAAATGACTTATATAAGGTTATATATATTAATAATAAACTACTTGGGGTTCGTTTGTCTTTTTATAGTAAGTTTATTAACCTTATAGTGTAAGAATACAAAAAGACACGGTAAAAGTAAAATTATCTAACGTAAAGTTAAATATAAATTATAAGGTTAAAATAGTAAACTAAACTTTTCCAAATTCTATTGGATGAGAGTATTTCGACCCATACCCACCTTATCTTCTAAATAAATCAATTTGGATCTATTTAAAACCGAATATCGCTTTATAATAAAATAATATTTTTAGTTTTTCCAAAGGTGCCCCACTCCTCCCTTATAAAAGGGCACCTCCTCCCTCTCTTCCTCACACCACATTGAGACTTCAAGATCATCCAACCCCTGAAAATTTCTCCTTTCCACTTCCCTAGAAACATCCTAGAGGTCCTGGTATTATTCAAAGACCAATTTTAGTGCCCTAAAAGGAGGTCTCAAAGAAGCGCTTCAAAGAAGATGTAATGTCCGTTACCGATTCTTTCAAATTTATTTCTTCTTTCACTTCTTCTTGTTTAGTTGTTTCATTATTAATTAATAACATCAGTATCCCTCATATACTTATATGTTATTATAATTATGAAACAACTCTATTTCACCATCTATCCATCCTACAGAAAAAGAAATCACCGCGCGTGCGTACGTACAGAGTATCGTCTCCACGCTGTGGTGTAATCTATTTTCCACCACCACCTTACATGGATGGGTATAATGGTGTAAAGAATGAATATATATGATTATTGAAAAGTGATATTGATTCTGAAATAGTATACATACACTCCAATACAATTCCACGATCATGGGAACAATATCATCGCTCAGGCGTACGTACGGAATACCGTCTCCACGATATGATGTGACTCATTCTAAATGATTTTCATTTCATATTGATTACATAAATGAAATGAGTGAATAAATATGATATATATTAAACTAATAAAATTCTGCAAATGAGGTATCTATAAACTAAAAATAAGAATAAAAATTTATTCGACAAAACACGCGTATGAACATAAAGTAATAAACACCCAAATAACAAGTAGCAATGAAATATTAAAAATAATAAGCTACGAATATGACAATATATGATATCATAACAATGTGTATGATTCTGGAATAAGTCAATGAAATAATTTAAATCATTATACAGGAGGTTTGGACACTTATGAATCAAATCGGACCTAAGGTAAGGGAAATATCACAATCTCATTTTTATCCGAGATTGTTTATACTTTGGAATTTACTGGGGTGCATTTTATCATCCACATCCATGTTTACTCAATATGTAATATTATTTCCATCCACATATAATTTTTTAAATCCAATTTTACCCTTCGGTGAGTTTTTAGTAAATGATATGAAAGGAATCTTTTGTCGTTTTTCGTACGAGGTACTCTTTGACTTTTCCGACAAAAGTATGAGAATAATGTTTTTATTAACTTATACGGCATGAATGGATTTTTTAAAAAATTGTTTCCAAGAAGCTTCCTTTAAAAGTTTTCAAGTTTATTTTTAATCAACTTCTTTTAGTTTATAATTGTATGACATGTTATGAAATGAAAAGTTTTTTGGAAGTAGAAATGATATTTTCCTCAAGAATGGAGTTCAAGTGTTTTATCAAAATTATTTTCCATCTAAGGTAATAAAGGTTCTGTTTCTATCCCTATTATTACATTGATTTGATTATGTTTTGATGGAATTATATTTATGAATTCCTTTATCTTATATGAATTGTTTTATGATGTCACGATGTTTAAGAATCCCATTTTTATTACATGGGTTACGGTATGATGTATGGTTTATGATTTTGTGGCACACATAAGAATGGTATCATTATGAGATGGGTGGGACCTATATCACCCTCCAATGAATTGGGTAAAGATTTTATATCTCATGAGATAGACATGGCAGGAATGGCAGGTTAAACCGGTTCAGTGAAACAGGACTGAAACGAGGAATGAACTCTGTTCAGAAATGGACTTTGTACACTAAGATAGTCTTGGAATGAGTCTTGACTAATATGAAACGATTCTCTATGATTATGTGTGTATTACACAAAGCGTCATGTTTTATGATTTTATTATTGTGATTACATTCACTGCCATGATTTATCCCATGTTATGAAATTATGATCTCTTTTGTAGGGTATGATTTCCAAAATGTTATGTTCTTATGAATATGATGTGATTGATATTTATTTTGTTTACCCTTACTGAGCATTTGAGCTCACCCTTTTGTATGTTTTCTTTCCCCAGGTTAGGAAGAAGGTTATTAAGTATGATATTCCAAAAGGGACTACAGATATGATGAAATAAATGGGAGAAAGTTTAAATGCTTTATGAACTAGTTGTTTATGTTTCCCAGTTTCTAAAGACACTATACCTATAAGGTCCTTTCATGGTTTTGTTATATGTTGTAATAAGTGTACTTCAATTATGAAGTACTAACAATTTATGTAATGTATGGTTTGTTATAGTGGGGGCTGTCCACATGGGAGGCAGGGCAGTCCATGGGGGTATGGGGTGTCCAGGGGGGTGGGTGGGCTATCCACGGGGGGTGAAGGGTGTTTCATGGGGTACAGGGTGTCCAAGGGGGGGGGGGGTGGGAGGGGGATGGGGGGTGTCTAGGGGGTGGGGGTGTCCAGGAGGTGGTCGTATGTCCATGGGGTTGGGGGTTTTCCAGGGGGTAGGGGGTCCTAGGGAGTTTATCCATGGGGGTGGCGGGGATTTCCATGAGTGTAGGGGTGTCTAGGTGGTGGGAGAGTTTTCCACAGTGGTGGTGGCTGTCCAATGGGTGGAGAGGATTTCATGGGGGCAGGGGGTGTCCAATGGGGTGGGTCGGCTGTCCAGAGGGGTGGGTGGGGGGTTTTCCAGGGGGTACGAGGTGTCCAGGGGATGGGATGTCCAGGGGGATTGGGGTGTCCGAGTGTGGGGTGGGGGTGTACAGGGGGTGGGAGGGATGTCCACAGGGTTGGGGCGCTTTCCAGGGGGTGAAGGGTGTCCAGGGGGGTTTCTAGGGGTCACAGGGTGTCCAGGGGTTGGGGGTGTCCATGGGGGAGTGTCTAGGGGGGTGGGATGGATGTCCATGGTGTTGGGGGGGGGGGGGGGGCTGTCTAGTGGGGTAGGTGTGTCCAGGGGGTGGGCAGGCTGTCCACTGGGGTGGCAGGGATGTCCAATGGTATGGACTATCCAGGGAGGAATATCCATTGGGGTGGTGGGGCTATCCAGGGGGTAGGGGTGTCCAAGGGGTGGGTTGGCTATCCACGGGGGTGGGGTGTCATAGTGGTGGTAGGGCTGTCTTGGGGTACGGGGTGTCCAGGGGGGTGGGTGGGTTGTCCACGGGGCTGGGGGTGGGAGCTGTCCATGGGGGTACAGGGTGTCCAGGGGGTGGGAAGGTTGTCCACCGGGTTGGGGGCTGCCCAGGGGGAAGGGGGAGTCCAAGGGGTGGGCATGATTTCCACGTGGTGGCGGGGATGTCTATGGGGGTACGAGATTTCCAGGGGATGGACGGGGCTGTTCAAAGGGGTGATGTGGCTCTCACAGTGGTGGTGGGGACTTCTAGGGGGATAGGGGGTATCTAAGGGGTGTGGAAGGGTTTTCCACGAGGGTGGGGGTCCAGGGGGTTTGGGTTGTCCAGGGGGTGGCGGTGTCCAGGGGGATAGGGGTGTCCAGGGGGTGGGGCTGTCCATGGGGTGGGGGGATGTCCATGGGGTTGGGGGGTATCTAGGGGGTAGGACATGTCCATGGGTGGTTAGGCTATCCACAAGGGTGGCAGGGCTATCTAGGGGGTACGGGGTGTCCAGGGGGGTGGACAGCCTGTCCACGGGGGTGGCAGGGCTGTCCAGGGGGGAGAGGGTGTCTAGGGGGTGGTCGGGAAATCCATAGGGGGTGTAGGGGAAACGAGGTGTCCAGGGGTGGGTGGGTTTTTCATATGGTTGGGGGTGTCCAATGGTTAGGGGTTTCAAGGGGGTGGTACAGGCTATCAATGGGGGTTACAGGGTTTTATAAGGGTTACAGGGTGTTCAGGGGGGTGGGCGGGTTATCCACGAGTGTGGAGGGGCTGTCCAGGGGGTGTCTATGGGGTAGGCCAGCTGTCCATGGGGGTGCGACTGAGATCTATGAGATTTAATTGGTTTTCCATTCATGTTATGAAAAAAACAATGGGGGATAATGATTAGAATATTATTTTTTTTTTGAAATCTAATTTTTTAGGATTATAGACTTGATAACATGACGGTATAATGTTTTCAATTGGGAAAAAGTTGGGGAATTAGACTATAAAAGGCTCCCATAACCTTCCATGATTATATTCATTCTTGAAAAATGTGTCTTGGGAGAAGTAATTCATCTTATATAGTTGATTTCACTTTTAGATCATGTGATTCCTTTCTCATCAAGATTAATTTACAAAAACCAAGACCAAAGTGGAATTAGACCTATCCAAATATCTAGAAGTGATGACTTCGTAGTGATTACATAAAAAACTATGGATGTGAAGACCTACCACCTACACAACCTCCCCTCCCCACCTCACCCCCTGCAGACTCCCACTACATAGCCCCCTCCCATTGACCGAATGCACAACCCCCCCCCCCATCACCCCACTTGCACATCCCCCAAACCCCACCCCACATGCAAAACCCCCTCCCATCCACCCACTACAAAGCCCCCCCCCCCCACCTGCACATCCCCCCCCCACATGTACACCCCACTCGCACCTCACCCCCAACAAACTCCCACCTGCCCAACCCACCCCACAACCTGCACACTCCCCCCTCCCCACCCACTAGCACAATCCCCACCTACACCCCCCCTTACACAGCCCCCCTCCCCCACCCCCACCTTCACACCCTCACCCCCACCTGTACACCCCCTCCACCACCTCACCCTAAAACATACTCCCACCTTCCCAACCCACCCACAACCTGCACACTCCCCTCCCCCACCAAAATTCACAGCACCCCCCCCCCCTCCACACCAACACCCCCAACTGCACAGCCCCACCCCGACCTATACAACCCCCCTCCCACCTCAACCTCAACAGACTCCCCCCACTACACACCCCCACTTGTACATCCCCCTTCACCCACTACACACCCCATCCCACCCACCGACTGCACCCCCCACCCACAGCACCTCCCACCACCTACACCCCCTCACTTCATATAAATTGGATTCACACATGACAGTTGAAATGCTGAACAAAAGCTGAAACCAAATAAAATTGCAATTTTTGGGTATATCATATAGCATTAACATCGAGTTTAATCCAAATCAAAACAACAAACAAAAAAATAGATTCAAAACATTAACCCTAAGGTACTACATATAAATTTTATATGTAGAACAAAACAACATTATGATTAAAGATGGATCTGGTGGAATGATTTTTCTAGAGAGAGTTATTTGGTCTTGGAATTAATCCTTCAATCATGCATATGGGAGATAGTGTCCACTAGAAATTTAGAGGAAAAAATTCCTAATGGATTTAAACACTCGTTGGGAAATGTAAGATTTTCCAATGGTTTAGACAACCCGTTGGTAAAGCCTTCCTAAAATTTATATATTCCAATGGTTTTATAAAAAATGTTGGTTAATTTTATCTAAAAAATCATATATCCCAACAGTTTGATAAAACTGTTGGGTAAATTACTATCCACACCATTATTTTAATGGTTTATAAAAACTATTGGAAAACCTCTGTTGTTATATCTACATTTACATTAGTGTTCATCCTTCCCACCCTTTTGGTAATTTTATCCCCACGATTCTATTACCATAACAAATAAGTGGAGGTATTTATCCCTCATAGAATTTTCTGATTCCCATGTTGCCTTTTCAATCATATGGTTTTCCCACAATACCATTATCTAGTGAATTACCTTATTCCAAAACACATTCTATCATAAGTCAATAATATGGACTGGTTGTTCCTTATAAGGAAATTCTCTTAAAACCTAACTAACTTTGGGCTCATAACATGATATGGATCCAACATATAATATATCAACATTGAAACATGAAATACATTGTGTACCTGGTATAAACATGGATGTAAATCCACTCTGTAGCAAACTGATCCAAATTTCTCCATAATTTCATTTGGTCTAAAGAACCTCAGACTCAAAATTCCCTTATAACCAGAACACATTACAATTTTCTATCTACAAACATGGAGAAAGACATGATCACCTACCTCTAACAAAAGATTATCCATCTGGTTATCTTCATAACTTTTATGAATTCTTTGAGCAGTTATCATGTTTTTCTAAATCAACTGAACTTTTTCTTCCATATCATTTATCAATTCTTGTCCCATCAACTTTCTTTCACCTAATTAATCCCAAGAATCAGGAGTTTGACACTCCATTCCATATAATGCCTTAATTTTTTCCAACTACATAATGGAATGAAAACTGTTATTATAAGAAAACTCAACCAATGAATGATGTTGGTACAAACTTCCCTATTAATCCATTGATGAAGCATGTGGTATATCATTTAATGTATTAATTGTTTTTTTCTTTCTACCCAACTGATTTTGGATGAAAAGTTGTACTAAAATTTAATTCAGTACCCAATGACTTCGGAAGGCCCTTCAAAAAGTTATAAGTGAACCTAGGAAAATTATCAGATACAATGGAGAAGGGAACATCATGTATCCAAACTATCTATATAATATATAGTCAATAAAGTTGATCTATAGATAAGGTATATCTAATAGGAATACAAGAAATAGATTTTTTCAATCTATCAACAGTATCCCAAATTTAATTATTAACTCATGGAGTATTTTGTAATGCCACTATGAAATCCATAGACACATTTTCTCATTTATACTCTAGAAATAGAAAAGGATGAAGCATCCCATTTGGATACTAAAACACATCTTTAATATATTGAAATGTTAAATAAATAACTTTAATGTTAGAAATATTTCTATTAATTATATCCCACTAGTAATACTCCCGAATATCTCTATACATTTTAGTACCTCCAGGATAACAGGAAAATGGAGAACTATGTGCTTCATGTAACAACTCCTTCTACAACTGTGAATCACAAGGAAAACATAACCTCTAGAAAAACATCAAAAAACAATATTTATCAATGTTAAATTCAGGGAACAAAAACTTCTGAACCAATTATACTTTTCTCAACAACTCGTTATCTTCTTTATGTGTAATCTTTATTCAGTCTACTAGAGACGATTTCACATCCACCTAAAACAAAACAGAGGAATTCCCTGCACCAATAAATTCAAATCCAAAATTCATAAAATTAAAAACCAAAGGATCTCGTTCAAAATGTAATATTGTTAATGTAGCATTACTCTTTCAACTCAAAGAATCAGCAACATTATTTTCCTTTCCCATATCTTAATGGACTGTGCAATGATAATCCTTGATTAATTGAATCCATCATCTCTATATCATGTTCAATTAATTCTCATTGAATATATACTTTAAAATTTTATGGTCCTCATATATTTCCAATTTTACACCTTAAATATGATACCTCTAAATTATTAAAGCAAATAAAACATCAGCTAATTCCAAATCATGTGTAGGGTAATTTAAATCATGAGGATTTAATTAACATAAACCATAAGCAATTACCTGATCATTCTACATGAGGACATTGCCACGTCCTTCTAACAAAGAATCACTATAAATAAAAAATTCACCATTTCTGGAAGGGAATGCCTAAACCGAAGCACTCACCAATCATCTTTTCAATTCTCCAAATCATTCATCACATTTTTTGTCCAAATAAACCTAACACCTTTTCGAGTTAACATAGTCTGTTGACTAGATAACCATGAAACATTTCCATCAAAAATTCTATAATAACCAATTAATCAATGAAAACTATGAATCTTAGTAAAATTTCTGGGTCTTGGACATTCATCATAAAATTCTATTTTTTAGGATCAACTATTTTGCTATCTTTAGTAAAAGAGTCACCATCGAATGTAATTTTTTTAACCAAAACTAAGACTTTCTTAAATTTCAATACAGTTTCTTTTCTTTTATAGTTTGCAATACAACCCCTAAATGACATTCATGATCCTATTAAATTTTATAATATAACAAAATATCATCAAAAAAAATAACCACAAACTTATTGACGATCTCACAGAAAATTATTATCATAAGATCCATGAATATAGAAGGTGGAATGGTTAACCCAAAAGGCCAAACTACAAATTCAAGATGGCCATATCTATAATAAGACATGGTCCTCAGAAATTCTACTTCCATTTCATTCAACTAATGGTACCTCGACCTCATGTCAATCATTGAAAAATACTGATCTCCCTAGAGCTGATCAAAAAATCAATGATAAGAGGAAAAGGATACTTTTTCTAAACTGTTGTGTAATTCATGGCTCTATAATCTATGAAAATTCTCATTAAACTAACATTCTTTCTTAAAAAAATACAGGAGCACCCCGTGGTGATGTGCTAGGTTGAATGAAACCTTTATGTAATAACTCCTACAATTGCTTCTTTATTGTAAAAGTTCAATTTGAGCCATTCAATAAGGGGGATTGAAAATTAGATTAGCATCAGAAACAAAGTTAACAATAAATAAAACTACCCATTCATGTATTATACCAGGAAACTCATCATGGAAAACATCAAGATACCCATTGACCACTGGTACATCATTAATCTGAATAGTTCATTTGTTTTCAAAAATATGTGCAAGGTAACATTCATTTCCAAATTTTAATAGTTTCTCAGCTTCATGATAAGTTATCAAATGAAAGGGTTAATTCTTGTACACAAACAGAAATTATTATTGAAAAGAAACCTCTTTAGCTCCATAGTCAATCTTAGAGTGATAAATAGAAAACCAACCCATTCCCAAAATAACATCAATGTCTAATATAGAAAATATAATATGGTTTGTAGGTAGATAATTTTGACACACAATTACAGAATGGTTCTTATAATTTCATTTTATATCATCATTTTCTACCGGTGTTTTTACTACGTGTTCATGATTCATATCTTGATAGAGAATTCCTAATTTACTAGAAAATTTCTCAAAAATGAATGAATATGTAGACCTTGAATCAATTAACACATTAACATAATCTGAATAAAAAATAGTGTACCTGATTCTACTTCTTTTTATGGCCCAACATCTACTCAAATGGTTGCAAAGGATTTTACCACCTCGTTTTGCTTATATTCTAACTTCTTTCTCTCTTTTGAGTTCATCATCATAAATTTTTTTTCTTAATGACCCATTTAATTTCACTTAAAAAAATATACTGACTACAAATCATATATTATCCTACCATTACCCTGATCTTTTTCAGTAAAATTACTAGCCTTATGTCCAATTTTACCACATTATATGGACTTACAAGAATTCAAAAGGCATTCTCCGATGTGAGTTTACCACAACATTCACAAACTGTGAACTTTATTTTTTTACCATTAGAGTTTTAATGATTTCTTCCCTTTCATATTCCACATTGACACCTTATTATGTTGTTTTTTTAAAAAAAACTGATCATTGGAAAACTTCATCTCTACCTTCTCCGCACATCGAACATGTTTTTAATAACATTTGAACTCACAAGAAGCTAAATCCCTTTAAAACATTGGAATTAATCCTTAGTAAAAATGATTGATTTTACTATCAAGATCCCATATGAAATTTAGAGAATAACTTTCCATTTGATTGATTTTTTCTTCACTAGCTTCCACTGAATCATCCTCCATCCTCAATTCCATGAATTGGTTTTCCATCCAATGCTAAAATTCCTTAGGAAAATATTTCTCAATAAAAATTTTATTGAATTTATACTAATCAAGAGAAGAAATCTCCCCACTATCCCTGATATTTTGGACCATCAACCATCGCTGCCTGGATTCACCTTCGAAATGTTAAACAACAAGAATAACATGTTGATCTTCTGAACAACCCATTACATCAAAAATCTTGTCCAGTTCATTAATCCACCCTTCTACTAGAACATGGTGAGATGATCTTCTGAATTATGGGGGATTTCACCTCCTGAAATGCTTCACTACAAACATGTTCCTTTGTGGTTGATCTGGTTGATCACATGCATGGATACCACCGCCATTTATAGCTTGAGTCAATTGTTTCATCACTCCAAAAAACTATTCAATTCCAATTCTAACCATATATGGTTTCTGATTGGGATTTTTTTTCATCTTGATATCATCCCATTATAGCTTCCTTGTTTCCTCTACAGAAAACAATTCTGAACATAGACATAACATAGACGAAGCAATATAGTAATCTTAAAATGCTATATAATTTCAATTTGACGATAATGTAAACTATTTTATGGATAATCATTTAACAATATCCTAACTCCTAATGTTATTTAAAACCACCTCTCATACCAACTATAAGGTCCCACCCTTAAACATAAAATAATCATGAGTTATGTCAGAATTCAACACTGAGAATATTTTCTGGTTTATAGTTTTAGATAATTAGGCCATAATTATTACATTATATCTCAAATACTACATATAAGAATCTTATACTATATCCAAATTTTTCATAGTAATAAAAAACCTTAAATAAAAAATTAATTATTTTCTTGATATAAATATTCATGAATTCTTACTTTCTCTTTGCCTTCCTTATACCCTGGGAAAAAAATTATAAGAACATGGACTGAGCATAAAAGGCACAGTAAGGGTTATGAAGTAAGGAATTGAAACATTAGTCCATCCATACTTATAAATCAACGAAACCATACTTTCCACTCATAAAAAATATGCTCTATAACATAACTCGTGAAGTCATAAGCTTTATGAATAACATAGAGAAATCATAAATCATAAAAGGTAACTTCTGGAATCCCTAAGATACTTATATTTTAGATTTAAAATCTACATAGGGAGTTTCATTTGGAATCCCTATAAATGTATATTCCCTAAATATCTTAGTAGAAACAATAACATTTACCTCTATCATGATACCCAATTCATATGAGAGCTATCTAGGGATCACCTGACCTCTGTTTATCAGAGAACTAACTATATATATATGATTACTATGAACTATAACATAATCATAACACATAAAACAAGCATAAAAGAAAGATAAAATTTCCACTTTGCAATCATAATATATCATTTCATTATATTTATATAATAAATGCTTTATCAAAACCATATTCAATACCATTACATGTAAAAAGGTTATATGATATTTATTTTCCATTCAAAAACATTAGGGCTTGTTATGGAATCCAAATATCAAATAATAATTGTGGCGATAAAAAGGTCATTTTCATCACATTCCTTAAAAAGAAAAATTTTCTTTTTCGTTAAGTAAAATGCTTCATAAAACAAAAGATTCCATTCGAAACCTCTTGAATGATATTAAAATAAAAGGGGTATAATTTTACATCATATAAAATAAGGTCGTGTATAAACCAAAATATGTCTCAATGAATAGAGATTGAGATGAAGTCCCTTACCTTGAGTATGACTCATCACATATGATACTTGTTCTTCTTGATTAGTAAAGTGAAGTTACATTATACTTTCTTCATAAACTTTTACATGTTTATTATTCCTTTTATATCACTTATAACATCTTTATAAATATTACATTATTATTTAAGTTAATATCAGTCACTTTTTCGATATTAAGTGAGTCAAAAAATGAACTTCTTATAATTAAGGATTGTCAATGTGGTAAAAAATCCATTATATCCATAATGATATATATAATTTAAATATCATATATGTTCATTATACATGTATTTATAAGATTTCATAACATTTGGAGATTATAAATGTGATACACTGTTCATGGAGTTAGTAGGTCGTACATACGCATGAACGCAACTTTCATTTATTTGGCATATTAATGAAATGAAAACTAAATATTTTAATTAAATTATAATATCATATGTTATATATGTAACATAAGTTCATTAAATCCATCCTTTTTATGTTTATTTATTTCATGAATGAGTCATATAAATTTGAGGGGCTGGTAGTCCGCTCTTCCTCAAATGAAATTATCGTATGTAAAAATAATGAAAATAAAAAAGATATGAATTAAAGAAATATAATAAAAGCATAGATAATAAAATATATCATATATAAATATAGTTTCACCATAATTTTCACTGTGCGAGGTGGTAGGGTGAAGTTGAACAATCATCATTTCGTGAGCCAGCAGATGACCGTATATAAAAACAATATGTTCGTATCCATTAGATAGAGATGTGTGTATGTGTAGTTTGAATCATTATTATATCAACATAATAGTATATTTAAAATAATTGTGTCATGATGTAATAAAATATTAATATGATCATAGGTAGTGGAGAAGTAAAATAATGGAAAGAAATTTTAGAGTGAACGCTGCCTCTAAAATGTGTAACTCCCATTGATTTTAACCAAAAGACATTCATGAATTGAATTCATCCCAAAGTAAGTATTATAGAATGAAGGGATTCATATTTTCAGTTTATTTGATCATAGTGTTGTACCTCTCGAACCCCTCTTGGTTTAATTTTCATGATCACAATCACTCTCTTATTTATTTAATATTGTTTTAAGTGTTTTTGGTTGATAAGCATAATTTCAGATTGCCAAGGAATTGGGGCAAGAAGGCTGAAAGCAAAAGTGGACTGAAATTCAGTCCACCGGCCAACCGGTGGTAGACCACCGGCCAGCCGATGGAGGCCTGGACAGAAGGCATCCCTCTGTCCAGACCACCAGCCAACTGGTGTCACACCAGCGGCCATCCGGTGGCACCCAGCCAGAACAGTGTCAGCCACTGCCTCAGCACCGGCCAACCGGTGGCCTCCTCACCGGCCAGCCGGTGGTGCCTGAGCCCGATCCATCTCCCATTTTCAAAGCACCGGCCAACCGGTGGCTTAGCACCGGTCAGCCGGTGGACCCAGTCAAACTAGCCGTTGGGCCTTTGACCAGACCTGTCCACTTGCCTCCCAACGGCTCCGAAGCCTTTTCCAACGGCTCCGAAGACCTCCAAAGGCCATATGAGGGTTCCCCATCTATAAATAAAGGACTAGGAAGCCCCAGAACATAACCGGAACCATAACCAAGCCACGGAAGCCCACGGGACACATTTTGATCATTTGGCGAACCTTCGGCGGATTCTTTCAAGGAACCCCAATTGCTCCAACACACGTCCACATCCAAGGAGCACCATCAAAGAAGCTTGGGAGCGCCCTTCATCAGCTCCATCAATCCATTGGCGCCCAAGATTTCCCCATTACGGTTTTTCATTGTTTTTTTTTTAGCATCATTTTGGGTTTGTGCCTATAAACCCCATCTCTTTCTCTCATCCTTTCTTTTGGGTTTTCACATCTCCTTCAAGGTGTGAAGAGGTTGGTCAAGCATTTCCTTTAAAAGGATTGAGACATAGGTGAGCTAGCCTTCACCTGTAATAAGGCTAGTGGGTTCTTGCATAACCATTAAAAGCAAGCTGTAATAGGTTCTAGACTAACCTTAAAGTCTTGTGGGTTTCTTGCTAAAACCATTAAAAAGCAAGCGGTAGTAAATCTCTCAACGGTTGAGTTGGGAGCGGAGACGTAGTCTTGGGTTTAAGCTGAACTCCGTTATCAAGTTGTGTTTTGCCTCTTTTATTTCCGCTGCACTTTATCTTTGATTTTAAATTGTTAATTAGTTTTTAAAATGCAATTCACCCCCCCCCTCTTGCCATCACTTCCTTTTCTTCTCCATCCAACAATTGGTATCAGAGGGAAATTTGAGTAATACCCTAACCGGTTTCAAATTTATGATCCATTGTGATGGCTTCAACTTCTTTCTCCCCCGAAGGCTATTCTTTGGGTCGTGCTCCATTTTTTGATGGAACCGACTATACTTATTGGAAAACCCGCATGACCACTTTTCTTAGAAGCATTGGCTATCCCATTTATAAAATTGTCATGAAAGGTTACACTCTGTCTTCCCCCGATGAATCCAAATGGACTCAAGCCGATATTAAAAATTTCGAGCTTGATGGCAAATCCATGAACGCTCTACATTGCGGCCTTGATTGTAATGAATTCAATCGAGTTTCCACATGCACCTCATCACATGAAATCTAGAAACTATTGGAGGTTACCCATGAGGGGACCAACAAAGTCAAGGATACTCGATTGGACATGTACCATCAAGATTTTGAATCTTTTACCATGCATCCATCTGAAAATATTACTGAAATGTTTACGCATTTTACTGATGTTTGCAATGGGAGAAAGTCCCTTGGTGATGATGTGTCTGCAGAAACAACGGTCAAGAAGATCCTTTGGATCCTACCAAGCTCATGGGAACCAAAGGTCACGGCAATCCAAGAAGCGAAGGACATCAAAAACATGCCGGTCGAAGAACTCATCGGATCTCTCATGACCTATGAGATCACCATGAGGAGGCAAGCTGAAAAAGAAGGCAAACCGATCAAAGTTCCAAAGAACATAGCCTTCAAAGTTCAACAAGAAGAAATATCATCCTCCTCATCATCTTCCTCTTCAAGCGGCGATTCCAAAATGGAGAACCTTTCCCACAAAATGCACAAGTTCATGAAGAATCACAAGAAGAAGAAATCCCGCAAGGCTCGAAAGGAAAAACACGACGAAAAATCCGAGCCCAAGGTAACATGTTACGGGTGCAGCGAAAAAGGCCATTACAAGCCCGATTGCCCACTCAACAAGAAAAAGGCCAAGCAAAAGGAGAAGAAGAAGGCATTCAAGGCCACATGGAGTGATAGCTCCACATCCTCCTCCTCGTCATCCTCAAGCGACAACGGTAAAAAATGCCTCATAGCATTTCATGAGGTAACATCTTCTGACTCCTCATCCTCTAGTTCTTCAAATTCTTTCAATCATTTGTCTTACGAGGATCTCCAACATGCGAGAGATCAATTGGAGGAAGGTTTTCACGAAATTTCTTCCAAATTTGTTGCTTTAAAAAAGAATTTCCGAAAAAGAACAACTTCTCAAAGAGAAGGAAGAGTTGACACTCAAAATCCAAAACCTTCCCGATGTTGATTCTTTGAATTCAACCATCAAAGATTTAAGGGAATCCTTAGCTAAGTTCACCGAAGGTGAACATAACCTTTCGAAGCTCCTTGGTTCCCAACGCATATCTAGAACCACCGAAGGGCTTGGCTATTCCAAGCAAGATTCCTCTTCCCATGCTCCAACTATTTTTGTAAGGGGGAGCTCCCAATTTAAATTTTTCAATTATTGTAAAAAACCCGGGCACTTAATCTATGAGTGCGATTGCAAAAATGCCCGGTATGGAAGGCCCAAAACCATTTCTTTCAATGATGAATTTTATAGAAGAAGACCCGCCACTAGACAAGTGTGGATTGAAAAATCCCTCTTAGCGAGTTTCACCGGGCCAAAATTTGTTTCGGTTTCAAAAACCTCTCCCCGGTGATTTTTTGTTTTTATTTAGGGGGAGTTAGGATCGTTTAAGCCTTTTTTATTTCAATTTCAAAACTATCATTTCAAAACATTCAATTCAAAATTCTCATTTCAAATTTTTCATTCAAAACTTTCAATTCAAACTGTTATTCAATTTTCATTTCAAAACTTTCAATTCAAACTGTTATTCAATTTTCATTTCAAAACTTTCAATTCAAACTGTTATTCAATTTTCATTTCAAAACATTCAATTCAAACTATTATTCAAATTTTCATTTCAAAACTTTCAATTCAAACTATTATTCAATTTTTATTTCAAAACTTTCAATTCAAACTGTTATTCAATTTTCATTTCAAAACTTTCAATTCAAACTGTTATTCAATTTTCAATTCAACTTTCAAATCAAAATTTTCAATTCAAAACTTTCAATTCAAATTTCAAAAATTTCAATTGGTTTAAAAAAAACTCTATCTTGTTTTTCAACGTTTCCCTCAATCAAGTTTTATACCCCGTGCTATTTTGATAATCACAAAGGGGGAGAAATTCTTGGTTGATTGGGGGAAATCTTTCTTTACTTTACAATTTATCCCTTAAAGCATGCCTCTAATTTCAGTCTTTTACATTGCTTGTTTTGGTGATTGTGATCATCAAAATAGGGGGAGATTGTTGTATCTCTCGAACCCCTCGTGGTTTAATTTTCATGATCACAATCACTCTCTTATTTATTTAATATTGTTTTAAGTGTTTTTGGTTGATAGGCATAATTTCAGATTGCCAAGGAGTTGGGGCAAGAAGGCTGAAAGCAAAAGTGGACTGAAATTCAGTCCACCGGCCAACCGGTGGTAGACCACCGGCCAGCCGATGGAGGCCTGGACAGAAGGCATCCCTCTGTCCAGACCACCGGCCAACCGGTGTCACACCAGCGGCCAGCCGGTGGCACCCAGCCAGAACAGTGTCAGCCACTGCCTCAGCACCGACCAACCGGTGGCCTCCTCACCGGCCATCCGGTGGTGCCTGAGCCCGAGCCCTCTCCCATTTTCAAATCACCGGCCAACCGGTGGCTTAGCACCGGTCAGCCAGTGGACCCAGTCAAACTAGCCGTTGGGCCTTTGACCAGACCTGTCCACTTGCCTCCCAACGGCTCCGAAGCCTTTTCCAACGGCTCCGAAGACCTCCAAAGGCCATATGAGGGTTCCCCCTCTATAAATAAAGGACTAGGAAGCCCCGGAACATAACCGGAACCATAAACACGCCACGGAAGCCCACGAGACACAGTTTGATCATTTGGCGAACATCCGGCGGATTCTTCCAAGGAACCCCAATTGCTCCAACACACTTCCACATCCAAGGAGCACCATCAAAGAAGCTTGGGAGCTCCCTTCATCAGCCCCATCAATCCATTGGCGCCCAAGACTTCCCCATTACGGTTTTTCATTGTTTTATTTTTTTTGAGCATCATTTTGTGTTTGTGCCTACAAACCCCATCTCTTTCTCTCATCCTTTCTTTTGGGTTTTCACATCACCTTCAAGGTGTGAAGAGGTTGGTCAAGCCTTTCCTTTAAAAGGCATGAGACATAGGTGAGCTAGCCTTCACCTGTAAGATGGCTAGTGGGTTCTTGCATAACCATTAAAAGCAAGCTGTAATAGGTTCTAGACTAACCTTAAAGTCTAGTGGGTTTCTTGCTAAAACCATTAAAAAGAAAGCGGTAGTAAATCTCTCAACGGTTGAGTTGGGAGCGGAGACGTAGGCTTGGGTTTAAGCCGAACTCCGTTATCAAGTTGTGTTTTGCCTCTTTTATTTCTGCTGCACTTTATCTTTGATTTTAAATTGTTAATTATTTTTTAAAAGGCAATTCACCCCCCCTCTTGCCGTCACTTCCTTTTCTTCTCCGTCCAACACTGAGTTTAGATGAGACAAGGTTCTTGATATGTGTGTTTAAATGTGTAGATGTGATGCCTATTTATAAGAGGGAGGAGGGGCACATTAGGAATGTTTTGAAGTATTATTTTATTATAAATTTATTTACAACTTAAAATGGACCCGAAGAAAATTATTTTAGTTATAATATAATTTTGGGTTTAAACCTATCAACGAATAGGTTTTAGACTAGTCTAGATCACAAATTTAACAATATCATTTAGCATTTATCATTAGTTAACTAATTTTACTCTTACTATGTCTTCTGGTATATTTATACTATATGGTTAATATATTAACTATAAAATGTCAATAGAATATTGAGTGGTTAATTAATGAAATTTAAAATATTATGTAAGTAATTTGGACAAATAATATAATTTTTGGACTATTATATCATTTAATAAAGTAGTATTTGTTTTAAAAACTCATTTATGTCAATTTGTTTCCTATTTATATCATGAATTTTTTACAAGTCCATAAAAACTTGATTCATATTGGAAAAAAATCATTAATTCAAAGCTAATAATTCATATTCATCCCAAAAAATAGTTTATGGAATAAAAGGCTTCAAAATTAATTAATTTTATTATTTATAATTTCATTTATTTATATCATTCATTAAAAAGGTAATCACAACATCATCATTGTTTCATATATATATATATATATACATTTGATGTCTAAAATTTTTAAATAAAATACCATGATGTAGGAAATATTTTTATCTTTTTAATGACTATTTATAGTGGAAGTGCTAACTAATATATCCCCATATAAAAATTGTTTTAAAAAAAGTTACATGGTTTGGTTATATTTTTCCTTACATTAAATTAATTCTTATAAAATGTAATTTTCACATCCATGTGGCCTTATTGGGTCCCCAAATAGACCCATGGATTCCCATGGTAAGAAATATTTCATACAATAGAATTAAGGCACATGTTAGTGCAGATTAAGGTTATTATAATATTATTTTTACCCTTATTTACCAGATTTACCCTTTAATAATGGTAAAGAATATAATTACTAAAGTTACTATTAATAATGTCTACAAATATAAGGTACCTATTTACACAATTTATAACATCTAATTCTAAATATCGAATCAATTTTTCCAAATTCAAATTACCTAATTTTCCAAAATTATTTTATAATTAATTCCCGTTGTCAAAACCAAAATGTGTGTTATTAAGAAGTAAAAACTACCAAAAGATTGACTTGTGTTTTTGCCCAATTTCAAAGTGAATTTACTTGTAATGAAAAAAATTGGATTAAATGATAAAAATATAATCCAATTACTCTTTAAATCCAATTAAATATACAACATAACTACATAATTAAATTATATTAAAAGGGAGTTTTGTCTTAAAATGCGATGTTTTCACTATTCGTTAAAAAATGACCAATATCATAAAATTACGAAAAATTAATCCAAAGTAAACTTTTATATCCAGATTATATATAAGAAGTTTATTTTGTGAAACAGAATATATAAAAGTGAGAAGTTATATTTCAAAAGTGTTCACCATCATAAGGCGGTAAAACGACTTTTAAAAAAAATTATAGTATTTCAAGCTTAAAATCGAATTCATTCTTATTTTAATCCTCTAATATTTATCGAATAAGTGTAAATACATTTAAAAAAACTTGTATAATAATATTTTAGTTAGTTATATTCATTCCCACCAATACAATGGCCTGGCCCTAACAACTATTTAAAATAATAATAATATTATATTATTTTTTGATATAAATCAATGTTGTGTGCAACATAATATTTTAAGGAAACACGTTATTGCGTGTTGATTATGATATCAAAAAAATAATCTCCATTAATGTAAAAATAATATACTATTCATATATATTAATAGAAATGAAAATGTATTATTCTTTAAATACCTGGGTTGTTAAAACCTCCCCCCCCCCTTTTGGGAATTGCGTCCCTCTAATTATATTCACTTAAAAAATAAGTTGGGGGTATTTATCTCACATAAAATTTTAACATTTCTATGATGCCTCTTAAACCATAAGGTTTACCATAAAAATTATTACCTTCTGAATTACCCTATTCCGCCACAGTTGCTCTCTTAATTCAATAATCTGGACTTATTGTTCCTCATAAGAAATATTGTCTTCCAACTGAACTACCTTTGGACTCAAAACATGAGATGGATCTGATATATAATTTCTCATTATTGAAACACCAAAAACATTGTGTAGCAGGGATAAACAGGAAGGTAAATCTACTCTATGAGAAACTAATCCTATTTTTTCCCGGATTTCATAGGTTCCAATGAACCTCGAACTTAGCTTTCCCTTCTAAAAAAACCCCAATTAACTTTTCCATGGGGAATCATTGAGAATGACTTGTTCACCTACCTCGAAAGAAATATCCTTCCTTTAGTTATCTGCATAAATGTTCTTCCCACTCTAAGCTATTCTCACGTGCTTCTGAATCAAAAGAACTTTTTATTCCATCTCTCCTACTGATTCGGGTCCCATAAACTTACATTCACCTACTTCATCTCATGAATATGAAGTTCAACACAACTTTATATATAATGTCTCAGATGGCTCCATATGTATACTGACATGAAAACTGCTATTATATAAAAAAATCAACCATATAATGGTGGTGGTCCCAAATACCTTGGTAATCCATTTAAGAATCATGTGGCATATCTACCAATGTCGGAATTGTTCGTTTAGACTTCCCATCTGATTGTAGATGAAAAGATATACTAATATTTATTTCAGTACCAAATGACTTAAGTAGGCACTTCCAAAAGTTAGAAGTGAACCTCATATCATGATCATATACAATGGATAGGGTAACTCTATGTTACATGACTATCTCTTTAAAATACAATCACAAAAGATGATCTATAGACAGAGTTTCTCGAATAGGAATAAAATAAGAAGATTTTGTCAATCGATTAACAATAACATAAATTTAACTGTTACCTCAAGAAGTATTTGGTAATCACACTAAGAAATCTAGGGACACATTTTAACATTTGCACTATAACACAGGAAAAGGATAAATTGTCCCTTTAAATAACTTCTGTTCTGCTTTAACCTATTGTCATGACAAACAATTCACAGTAATGTTAGAAATATCTCTTTTCATTCCATGAAACTAGTAATACTCCTGATGATCTTTGTTCGTTTTAGTACTGCTAGGATGAACTGTAAATAGAGAACGTTTAGATTCACATAACAAATATTTCATCAACTATGATACTTAAATCACACATAACCTTAGGACAAACATCAAAAAACAATATTTATCAATGTTAAATTTTGGTAACATACACATATGATGCAATTATACCTTTTTCTGAAACTCACTATATTCTTTTTGAGCAATATTTATTCATTATACTAGAGATGATTTCACAGTCACCTAAAATAGAAATGACGAATTCCCTTCCCCCACAAGTTCCAATCCAAAAAATCATCAAATAAAAAAACCTAAGGATCTTGTTCAAAATGTAAAATAGTTAATGTAGAATTACTCTTTTGACTTAAAACATCAAACAAATTATTTCCCTTTCCCATATGGTAATGTATCAAGAATCATAATCCTTGATTAATTATAGCCTTCTTCACTATCTCACATTCAATTCTTTCTGAGTGAATATATATTTCAAACTTTTATGGTCCACATATATTTCAAATTTCACTCCATAAAGTTACTGCCTCTACGTTTTTAACACAATAAAAACATTAGTTAATTCCAAATCATGTGTAGGGTAATTTAACTCACGTCGTTTCAACTGACCTGAATCATAAGCAATTACCAGGCCATTATTCATATGGACATAGCAAATTCCATTCAATGAAACATCACAATAGGTAACAAATTCACCATTTCTGGAAGGCAGTGCCAAAAATAAAGTATCCAACAATCTTTTTTTCAATTCATAAAATCATTCATCACATTATTTTTCCAGATAACGTTAATACATTTTTGAGTTAACATAGTCTATGGTCTAGATAAACATGAAACATTTTCAATAAACCTTATCTAAAAACCTTCTAAACCAAGAATACTATGAATCCCTTTTATATTTGTTGGTCTTGGACATTTTTTAACAAATTTCATTTTATCATGATTATTTGTTATGTCATCTTTCGAAACAAAGTTACCAAGAATGAAAATTTTTTGTAACCAAAACCTACACTTGCTAAATTTCCCTTATGGTTTCATTTCTCTTAGGGTTTCCAATATAACCCTTAAATGACTTTCATGCACTCCTTACATTTAGAATATACAAAAATATCATCCATAAACATAACCTAAAACAAAACAAAGAACTCAAAAACAAAATCTATTAATATGATCCATGAATACATCAGGTGCTTTTGATAACCAAAAAGGCATAAATAAAAATTCACAATGGCCATATCTAGTACGAATCATGGTATTCAGAATGTCTGCTTCTATTTTGTTCAACTGACCGTACCCTGACCTCAAGTCAATCTTCAAAAAATACTGAGCTCCATATATATGATCAAACAAATCATCAATATGAGGCAAATGACAATTGTTATAAATAGTTATATTATTCAAGGATTATTAATTAATGCAATGTCTAATTGAACCAAATTTATTTTAAAAAAATAGGATCACCCCATAGTGATGTGATAAGTTGAATGAAACATTTATATAATAACTCCTTTAATTGATTTTTTAGTATATAATTTTTATTTGAGCCATTCGATAAGTATTTTAGGAAATTAGATTAGCATCTGAAACCAATTCAACAATAAATTCAACTTCTCGATCATGTATTATACCAAGAAACTCATGAGGAAAAACATCATGACACCCATTGACCACGGGTACATCATTAATCTGAATAGTTCCTTTGTTTTCAACAATATGTTCAAGGTAACATTCATTTCCATATTTTACTAGTTTCTCAGCTTCATGATACGTTATCAAAAGTAACTGTTGATTCATATACACAAACTAAAATTCATTCTGAAAAAAACTCTTTAGCTTTGCAGTCAATCATAGATGATAAACCGAAATCCAATCTATACCCAAAATAACATCAAACTCTACTAGAGGAAAAAATAAGTTTTTTATGTAGATTCTACATGCACACAATTACATGAAGGTTCATATAATTTCTTTTATCGAAACATTTCTTCTAGGTGTTTTTAACACCTGTTCAGGATTCATATCTTGATGTGGAATTCGCAATTTACTAAAACATTTGACAAAAATTAAATCATGTGTAGACACTAAATCAAAAAACACATTTTCATAATATTAATAAACAAACATTGTACCTGATAATACTTCTTTTGATGGACCAATATCTGCTGAAGTGGTTGCAATGAATTTCACCACACCTTTCTGATTGTAGTCTGGCTGCTTTCCATCATTTGAGTTCTTCATTAGACACTTATTTTATTAATGATCAATTTCATTAAACTTAACACAATATACTAAATACAAAATATATTTTCTCTTACCATTACCCTGATATTTTTTGGTTCAATTACTAGACTTAGATCCAATTTTACCACATCGGAAGCACTTAATAAAATTCTAAAGGCATTCCCTACTATGTTTTTACAACTATTTTCACCAAGTTTAAACTTAAGTTTCTAACGATTAGTCTTTTTGGAAGAGATCTTCATTTTCGTTAGCCACCTTGACCCCTTATTATATATTTTTTCAAAAAACTCCGCACATACAAATTATTTTTCATAACTATTGAACTCACGAGAAGTTAAATCTCTTCTATACATTAGTATTAATCATGAGTAAAATGATTGATTTTACTATCAAGGTCCCGTATGAAATTTGGAGCATACCTTGATAGTTAAAATAATTTTTCTTCATAAGCAGTCACAAAGTCACCCTCCTGCCTCGATTCCAAAAATATATTTTCTATCCAAAGTCTAGCCACCTTAAGAAAATATTTTTCAAGAAAAATTCCTTTAAATTAATCCCAATCAAGATAATAAATCATATAAATATCCTTGATATTTTTAACCATCATCCACTACTGATCGACTTCACCTTTAAAATGATATACAACAAGTATAACCATTTGATGTTCTGAACACCCCATAAATAAATATAAACCAATGAAACCATATTTTTTACTCCTAAAACATAAACATTTTCCTATCAATCATGAAATAATATGATTTATGAATAAAAAAATTCATAAATCATAAAGTTAACTTGGGGAATCTATAACATACTTATATTTTAGATTTCACAGCTACATAGAGAGTCATATTTGGAATACCCATCAATGTATATTCCCTAATCCTCTTAGGAGAGACATTAACTTTTACCTATATCATGTCAACAAATTCATTGTCGATATATCTCAGGCTCACTCTACCTATGTTTATCCCGTAACCATAGGTATACATAAACTATTCCCATGATCTATAACATAATCATAACACATAAAACTAGCATAAAGGAATGATATCATTTCCACATTACAATGACAATATATCATTTCATAATATTGATATAATAAATTATTTATTAAAATAATTTTCAATAAAATAACTCGTAAAAAGGGTATATGGTATTTATTTTCCTTTTAAAAACATTAAGACTTGTTATGGAAGCCAAGTATCGAATAATAATCGCAGTGGTGGAAAGTTCGTGGTCACCACATAAATTAAAAAGAAATATTCCCTTTTTCTTTTAGTATAAATATTTATAAAAAAATATTCATTTTTAAATATATTGAATGATATTAAATTTATAATGGTATAATTATACATCATATAAAATAAGGTCGTGTATAAGCAAAATTATGCCTTATTGAATGGAGATTGAGACTAAGTCCCTCACCTTGAGTCTGATTCGTCACGTCTGGTCCTTGTTTTTTTTAATAATAATATGAAGTTATTTTATACATACTTTATAGCCTTTTATAAGTTCATTATTACTTTTATATCACTTATTACCATGTTATGAACATTATATTATTTTTTATGTAACTATTGGTTGTTTGGTTGATATTCGGTACATGATTCAAAAAATGAACTTCTTATAATTACAAATCTTCTATGTGGTAAAAATTCCATTATCATCAAAATGATATTAATAATTTAAATATAATATATGTCAAGTATATATGTATTTATAATAGTCCATATCATTTGGATATTAGAAATGAAATTCATCGTTCATGGAGATGGTAGGTCGTACATAACAATGAATGCTACATTCATTTATTTGACATATTTAAGAAACGAAAACTAAATATTATAATTCATGTATAATATAATATTATATATATATTACATAATTTCATTGAAACCATTATTTATACATTTCATTTATTTTGGTGATTTAGTCATATTACTTTGATGGGGAGATAGTTCGCACTTCCTCAAATGAAATTACTATATTTTTATATTATGGAAAGCATAATGATGTGTTTTAGATAAAAATTACAGAAGCCTATATAACAAAAATATATATAATATATATCATTTATAAATATATTTCCATCATAATTCTCACCATGAGATGTGTTGGGGGAAATTTGATCAATCATCATTTCGCGAGGCAGCAGTTCACCTTACATAGAAACAATACGTTTGTATACATTAGAGGCAGATATGTGTAAGTGTATTAAGAATAATTCTCATTACAACATAATAGTATATTTAGAGTATTGGTTTTGTTATATAATAAAATAATAACATGAGAATAGGGAGTGGATAAGTACAATAATGGAATGAAATTTTAGAGAAAATGCTACCTCTAAAACGTGTAACTACATTTCATTTGAACCAAATGGATTTCTTCAATTCACTTATTCCAAAGGTAAGGATTATAAGATAAAGGTAGGGATATTGTGAGATTATTTAATTTGAGTGTGGATGAGCCAAGGTGCTTGAGAGGTTTGATTAAAGGGGTAGGAGTGATTCCCTTTTATAAGATGGAGGAGGGGCACTTTAGAAAAAAATTTAAGTGTTCCATTATTATAAAATGATTTTGGGTTTCAAATAGACCCAAAGTAATTTATTTCAAAGATAAGAGGTTGTTGGGTCTAAATATCAAAACCAATAGGATTTAGAAAATTATAGATCAAAAATTTATTTTTATATTTTAGCATTAATACTTTGTTAACTAATGTAACTCTTATCATGTCTTCTTGTATGTTCTTATTATATAGTTAATATAGTTACTATAAAATTCCAACAGAACCTCGAGTGGTTAATTAATGAAATTGTCAGCATTATCTAAGTCATGTTTCCAAATATTTTATTTTTATGACTATTATATACTTTAATATAATATTATTTGATTTAAAAACTCATTTATGTTAATTTTTATACTATTCATATCATGATTTTTTTTAAATCCACAAGAACTTGATTCTTTCGAAAAAAACATCATTATTTCATAGATAAAAAGTCATATTCATCTATAAAATTTTTGGACTGCATAAAATGTTTCAAAATTAATTTATATTAATATTTATAATCTAATTTATTTAAATCATTAATTAAAAAGGCAATCACTTCCTCATCATTGTGTCATAAATATATTTATTTATATTATTTATAAATATTATAAATAAAATACAATGATAAAGGAAGTTATTTTATATTTATAATAACTATTTATAGTAGAATAGATAACATATAATACCTTATATATAAATTTTTTTGTAAATGATTCTTGTTTAGGTTTTTTTTCTTTACATTAAATTAATTATTATAAAATTTCATTCTCCAAACCATTTGGCCCCATGGGGTCCTAAAATCGACCCAAGGATTTCCGTTGATGTATAGATATCATTCAATTGGATTAGGACACGTGTTTGGGTAGATATAAATTATTATAATATTATTTTTTACCCTTATTTACCAGATATACCCTTTAATCATGGTATATAAAATAATTTCTGAAGTTACTATTCATAATGCCTAAAAATAAAGGTTACCTATTTACAAAAAATTAACTTCCTGATTCAAAATATTTAATCCATTTTTCCAAATTCAAAACACTGATGTTTTTTAAATTGATTTAAAATTAATTTTTGTTGTAAAAAACCGAAAAATGTTTTTTAGAAGTAAAAACTACCTAATGATTGACATGTGTTTATGTCTAATTTTAAATTGAAATTAATTAAAATGGAAAAAATAGGATTAAATGATAAAAATATAATCCATTTAAATTTTAAAACCAATTAAAATTACAATCTACCTATAAAAAATTTAAATAAAAATAGAGTTTTGACTTAAAAAGTTGTATTTTCACTATTCAATAAATAAATGAACCTTATCAGAAAATGATTTTTTATCCAAAGAAAATTTTGATTTACTAGTTCTATAGAAGATGTTTATTTTTTCAAATAGAATATATAAAATTTACCCAAACTAGATTTAAAAAATGTTCACCATCTAAAGGTGGTAATCCAACCATTTATAAATATTTGACTATTCCATACATAAAATCAGATTCGTTCTTATTTTTTGACACTAAATATTACTGTATAATTGTTAAGAAATTTAAAAAAAATTATAATATTATTTTAATTTGTTCTTTTAATTCTTTCCAATACAATGACAAAGTGCTAACTTCTATTTAAAATAATAATATTATTATTTTATTTTTCAGTATAACTCAAAGATACATGCAACATAAGATTTCAATGAAACCCATTGTTTCGTGTTGAGTAAGATATTGGACAACGCAACCCCCTTAATGTAAAAATAATATATTATTCATAAATATTAATATAAATTAAAATATATTATATTATAAATACATGGGTTTTTACAATAAGAGACACATAAAAGAGGCAATATAAAAGTCATAATAGAGATATAACTTTTGGAATAAATACATTACCACTATTAATGAAGATATGACCATTTCAAGTAGTAAGATGAATTTTTTTTAGTATTCCCACAATAAATTAGAATCATTGGTAATGATGTAACCATTACAACTACTATATATAAATTCTAATTAAAAAGGATTTTTTATATAGAAGCTAAAAACTATGTCCTCAAACTTTAGGATAATTCCTTTTAAATAAAATTTTTCTTTAATTGAGATAGAGATAACATCATTGGAATTTTCCCCTAACCAAGACTAAGAATATATCCTATATTTAATGATCAAATTCAATATACTATAGGGGAAGTCCTTGTTCATGGAGATCACCAATAAGTAATTGTTAGTCGAGCCATTCTATTTATGTACCACGACAATGACACTATAAATTTAGAGAGTAAACTAGTGAAATAAGTGGTTATATATGATGACCATAGTAATTTAAATGTGTAATTTTTTAGATATTAAATAGTGATTTCTTAAATTCTATTTATACTATTATTATATTTAACAAATCATACATGTATATAAAATTAATATGTGAAATATATTATTGAATAAAAATTAAAAATAATTAAATTTTATTAAACATATACACTTTTATGATAAAATCATTTATTCTACAAAAATAAATTTTCAGGAATTTTTTTTATAAAACACAATTTATCAAAATATAAATGATCATATAATTTCTTAATCCATTTTTTAATTTTTATAGGCGTCTGAATGATAAATATGCCATAAGAATTTTAATTCTTTAATAAATATGGATTATTATCTAAATATTATAATCCTCGTATATATATATATACAATATTCCAATATTATAAGTCCAATATTTTAAATTAACATGATGAAATTAGGTTAGGGTGAAATATTGAGAAATTTATAAAATAATTTATTTTTATTTAATATTAAAAATATTATTTGGTCTCTTAAGTAGGATTTATGACTCTATAAATATATTAAAATGATTAATAATTAATAAAAGAGAATCTAAAACAAAAAAAATATGTACTTTTCTCATTATATTGTATATTAACAGATTTAAAATAATTTCAAAATCTATAAATAACATTCCCATATTTAAAATAGAAATTAAGGTTTTAAAAACATTATTATTTTGACAAATTATATTTCCATGGAGAAATTAAAAATATATATAGGTTTTTGGTTTTGAAAATAAAATAATTTTAAAACCACATTTTAAATATCATAATGCATGATGTAAAAACAATGAAAAACCATTTGTGTTCAATTTTTCGCAACCTGTAATTTAGATTCATTTATTTAAAAAAATTAATAAATCCTCACCAATTACCTAAAAATTTATACCTCCACACTAGATTTTTATTCATTCCCAATACATAAATAATGTTTCATGCCTAATTATTCAATTTATTTTAACTTTTTATAGGAGTTTGTTGGTTCCAATGAACTCTGAACAATATTTAAGGATCTATATTTCATGAATAGAAATTATCTTCAGCACTTTTATCTATGTATATACATATAAGTTAGTCTTATAAATTTTATTTTATAGTGTCCTCATGAAATTTCAATCATTCAATTACTTTCCATTTTTTTTAACAATGCGATACTTTTATTAGTTCCCATTAATAATATTATATAAACCACATTATATAATAATTATTCTACTGAAACCATCATTCGCTGTATATGTATTTTTTAATTTATTTTAAATAACAACCATATTTATTCAATGATATTCATATTTATGTAATTAATCATCATCAAAATGGAATTTCCATCAATAAGAACCACATTCCATTTCTACGGTTACGAAATTGTGAAATTTTTGTGACTTTAAGAACATATATACCCAATTATTTTATATGAATCCCAATTTCAATTCTCAATGGAATATTTACAAAAATATTTTTCTATATATGATCAATTAAGAATACAATAATTAATACATATCAAAAGTTATCTCTTATATTACTCCAATGCATTGGGTAATGTATTAATCTCTAGAGTTGACATGTTTTATGATACCTTGGTGAATAATGATGGTAAAATGTTTAATGAAAATCCCAGTATTAAACTTTGGTGATATTGTTATGGATGTATAAAATTATTTTTCTACACATTTCCCTATTATTTTTCATATAATTGTGATTATTCAATCATGATATTCTTCTTGTTTTATTCATAATTATCACTCATATTCTTTTTTGTTTTTTTTCACTTATACGAATTTATTATCACACTTTTATATTGATTTATATCTCTATGAAATAAAATGAGGTGAGGAAAACAATCCTGGAATAATAATATTTCTTGAAGATGATTAAATAAAATTTGTGTTTATGTATTCGTTATAATTTAGTTATCCATATTTTTACCAAAAAAATTTATATATATATTCCAATGTTTATATCACATTTTTTAGTTCATTTTGGTTTGGAGTTGCACAAAACAAAATATATGGAGAACATTAGATTTTAATGGAAAATATAAATATTTTAAATTATGTTGGTGTTATAAAGTATCAAAAAACTTAAAAACATATTTTACCAAACTGGTGAACATTTCCAAAATATCAAACTGCACTATACTATCCTGTATACCGCTCATAAGGTATAATATCCTCTTAATGTGGTGAATTTAAACACAATGATGGGGTGAGATAAAACACTATGTAAGTGTAAACCCCATCAACTTATTTTCGAGGATTAGATCATATGATTACGAAAAAATATGAGCATATGATAAATGACTAATTATTTAAAATATAGAATAATTAAAGTTTTACAAAATGAATAATTGAAAGAAATGTAGTCTCAAATGATCGAACATATTAAATGGAATAATTTTCTAGAAAAATTAAATGATAATCATGATCCATAATATCATTATATATATATATATATATTACATATAAATATGGAATAAGTGAGATCATAAGAAACAATAACCATGTGACGTAGACATTGATACCAGATTCTCATAGCATGGTGCACTAAGCCTAACCATCGATTTATTATTAGAGTTGGGATAACAACTTATGTACCCTCCTAGGCTTGGGATACTACCCACATACCTCTTAGTATTGGGATAGTACTCATATACCCTCTTAGGATTGTTCAACTTTATAGATAAACTCTTAGTCTTGAGATACCCCCTATATACCCTATTTGATTGAACATATATACTATATACCCTCTTGAGGTTATTCTAATTATATATGTAGTATATTTGAGTACATGAGATGTAAAACAAAATACTAATTAATTTAATGGTGATATAGGACCCCACACATCTATAATAATCAACCATAAATTTGTTAATGGGAATAAAAAAATCATATTTTAAACAACACTTAATAAACTAATGGAAAAATGAATAGTTTCATGAAAAAATCCATTTAACACATCATATGGTATTGAAATAATCATTGTGGGTATTTTTTTGAAAACATTCCCCATTATAAAAAAAAAATTTATTATGGATGTTGTCATATGTGTAAAAATATCATTTTTAGATCATTGGTAAAATTGCTCTGGAAAAAGTGGAAATTAACTTTTAATTTTAGAAACAATAATAATTATTTAAATTATTTAATAATTTTAAACATAATTTAATGGTGTATTTATATATGGAATTTTTTTAAGGGTGAATGAATTTTTTTATATAGAAAAACTATCAAATGTAACTCTAGAATATAATTTTACACTATCATAAAAACATGTTGTCACGAGTCACATTATTAATGAAATTTAAAAAAATGCAGTTAAACCATTCTAAAAAATTAAATCATTAAAAGTTAACATCAATTTTTTTAATAATTATATACCAACTATATCAAGTAAATGTGTAGTGGCAGATAAAAAAATAGCCTGGTTGAAAAAAAAATTAATATTTTAAAATACCAACCTGAAAATAAACCACAATTAAAAGAATAAATAATATTTATTTTGAAATTAGTAAATGGTAAATATGATTGCCTCTTGAGATAACGCATAATTGGGTTTTCCAATTTAATTTATAACATTTCTCAAAATAGAAAATTTAGACATGAAATACAAATAAAATATCTAGAGAGGGTGGTAATTATTATTAACAACATCTACAAATATAATGAAAGAAACAAATAAATTTTATTCCAATAAATGATGGGTGATATTAAATATAATATCATCATGGAATATAATAAAAACATTATATAATATCAAATTCTTAGTTGAATTATTAAACACTAGGAAAGTTGTTTATTAGAGAAACACCACATACAACTTCATTATCATTAAAATTATAAAACCATGAGTGGTATAACATATTATGGGTGTTTAGGAACCTTTAATTTTCTAATAAAAATTCAAAAATACATTTATTTGAAATATATACAAAATTCAAAATTTAAAAATTGGTGGTTATGGAATCCTTATCAATAATAGAAAAATTAGATGATAATCACTTATAAGTTAAGTAAGGTTTTATTACAAACCCCATGAATAATAAATAATTAATATTATATTAAAATATATAAAAAAAATTATAATTACTTTTATTATTTATCAAATAGAAGTATAAAAAACATATAAATGAAATTATGCATGTAAATACAACGTATCAAAAAGAATGAAAATTGAGAGAAAACATTGTTTCCTTTAATTTTTCTTATCAGAACATAACTAACATCATGTATAACAATATTAATGATATTAATATCCAATTTAAGAACCTCATGAAATAATATAAAATTTTAAAAATAAATTTTTTATAATTTATCAAAAATATAGTAGTCAGTTATATTTAATTTTTATCGTCATATATTATTATATTTAATTTTGTTGTACTGTATTCATAATGGAAATATATATTATTGTAAAAAAATTAAAATATAATAATTTTTGTATAATTATATTTACCATATTATATTTTTTATAATTATTTATAAAAATTTAATTTGGTTTCATATATATTTTATTTTTGATTCTTGCTGTTGAAGGTAGAGAGGAGTTTATATGTTTAAATTTTAAATAAAAATGAGATGGAAAATAATATTAAGCTAAATATTACTATAACATTCACTAGAATATAAAAAATATCAATTCAGAACTAATGATTAATTACACCATTATATATGTTTATATATTCATATATGTTAGATATCAATTTCATTGTTCATTAATGTTGTTAAACTGACCCCAACGAAAACAAACTATAATATATGGGTGAGTATATTTACAAATGTGATTAATTTTGAACAATATAATTGATAGAAAAATATAATTATATAATTATAATTATTTATGGTGTTTAATCATATTTTAATGTTATTTTAATAAATAATAATATAATATATAAATTCTAAATATGTAACTTTTGTGGATGTGGTAGTTCACATGTAGGTGAAAGCATCAAATACGTTTCTATAGAATCATCGGTAGATAAGGAATGATTTAGAATTTCTGACAATTAATAAAGTTATAAATATAATATTAATCCATTGAATACAAATTTTCATCCACCCATAAAATAAAGTTATTAAAAATTATATGTGTCCTTGTGAAATCGATAGTCTGCATGTAACAGATGTGGTGTTTTGGTTATTTGAATGGTTGGGCGGAATATAGAAAAATTATAGCCTATGAAATTGATAAAATTTAGATAAAATTGTTAAAAAGATTTAATTAAATTTACTTGTGTCTATTAGATTCTATATTGGAAGAAGAATGAATGAAAATAAAATGGAAAAAGAGTCATTGCGAAATTTAACTTACTACTTGGAAAAAATCCATTCAAAATTAGATTAAGGTTTTTAATGGTTGTCAATTGAGATGACCAAAATCGATGGGAGGTTAATAGAAGCTTTATGTTTTTATATAATTGTATTTTTTATATTCTAATAGGAATTGTGTGTGAGGGGAAGTGGGGGGGGGGTGATGACTCCTTTATAAGAAAAAAAATTATTTTTATTACCATTACTCTTCACCTTTAAAACTTTTCTTGAAACTATTTGATGTAAAATAATAATAAATATAAATATAATAAATATTTTGGAATTTTTTGTGAAACTATACTTGAACCAGTATTTTTTATGAATTTTTATCAATAAATGTAGGATTTTCTCTTTTATTTTATATTTTTACCAACATTTTGTTTTAGCACGATAACTCATTTTTATCCATGATATTTAATTTAATTGAAATATAATTATATTATAATTTTTTCTTAATTATAATAATTTTATTTAAAATATAATAATAAAATTAAAAAATAAAACTTATAGTGGTTAAAAAAATCAAAATTGAAATTATTTTACATATTGTGTGAAATCTAATTTATAGAAAAAAACTATTTTTATGCATAACATTTATGTGTAGGATAAAAATTTCAATATTTTTTTTCATAATCTAAGTTAGTATATTTAAAATTAAAACAATAGTTATTTTATTTATAAATAAATCTAATATATCTTTAATGAAAGTCTTATTTAATTAATTTTAATTAACCATTTTATTAGAAAATTATTGCATAAAACCCTACAATGTTAAACATAGGTTATATAAATTAAAAATTGGAACTTATAAATGTATAATTTTAATTATAAAATTAATTGATGAAAAATTAAAATCATTTATACAATTATATTATTTTATTTATAATAAATCTTTTATAAAATTATATGTTTTTGTAAAAACACTATTGTTGCGTATTCACCTAAAAATAAAATATTCATGGAAAATACCAAAAAGTAACTATATGAAAATATAAAAATTATAAATCCCAAAATGATGTTCATTTTATAAATTTCATGTTCTAAATTTAATAATTTTATCTTTTATATAAAAATATATAAAAAAGAATAAAAAATGATATTATAGAAAAATAAAATTTTTAAACACTATGTGATCTTCATTATATTTCATATATTTTTATTTTTTAATTAATATTAACATATTATTTAACAAATTATAATTATATTATTAATGTTTTCAATTTAAAATATTATAATTATATTAGCAATTCTTTTAAAAATATTTATTTCAGAAGAACAATCTTTTATATAGTAAATCATAAGAATTTTTTATCCTCTAAAAATAATTATTTTTAGTTGATTAATATATTGTAATTTAATATATGTTTCATTAATAAAATAACTTCCATTGTAATATTATACCAACATGTTTGGAAATGATGTTTTTTCTGGAGAATCTATCAATAAAAGTATTAATTTTGATAAAAATATATTCAAAAATCATTATGTGATACAGATATCCACAAGTTATTGTTTCATTCATGATAGTTGGGTACTCACATTTGCAGATGAAATGTATTCTTATAGAATCATTTTCATAGAATTTCTATCTTAATTTTTTATATTCTAACCAATTCACTTTCTCTATATGAATAATTCTCATACGCCTATAGATTTTTGATCAAAAACATTTCTTGGGAATTTGGTATCAATATAGGAATATAATGTTTTATCATGCCTTGTACACTATAAGAAACTAAAAATAAGTGAACATGAACAAATCCCATGTTTCATTTCACTTCCTTGTGGTGTTTTTTTATTGTGAAAACAACCAAAATAATTGATAATTGATTTGTAGAAAACTGTTAATATCTATATAAAATACAGATACAAAAAAATTCCAATAAAATATAAGTGTAGTGTGGGATCAAATAAGTTTTTATATTCATCGTTTATAATTTTTTTTCTTCCTATAATACATTTTTATATTAGTTTATTATAACACATTATGAAAAATTTTAGTAGATCCCTTTCATATTTCACATGGGAAACCTTGTTTTCTCCCACATTATAATTTGTTTTATTCCTCAAGAAATATAAAATATATATAATAATAGATATTTAAGACACTAAAATAATTTACCATGAAAAATATTTAATAAATTTAGCTTTCCGGCTCTATATTATTTGTCTTAAAAGTTGAAAAGTAACATGAATTGTTTTTATTAGTTTATTTATATATAAATATTATGATCAAAATAACCTTTTCTAAATTTAATATTCTATATGAAGTCCTGGAACCAAGAATAAAAATCTATTGGAACTTTTTTATGGAATAAAATATTCTTTTATACCATCACATTTTTATTCATCGTTAAAAAATATAAATCCACATGATCGTTTTGTACATATTTTATCCCTAAGAACTGCATTAAAAAACATTATAATGAAATCCATTTTATGTATTCTAAAATATTATCAGAAAAAAATTTCTAGTAAGAGTCTTATTAATTTGAGTATTACCATCAATTTTAATTTTTCACCTACACCAAACCCATAGAACGTTTCTATTCATTTTTGAACTAATATTGATTTATTTCAAACCACCACTACATGATCATTAAATTTTTAATTTAAATAAAAACATTATTATACTAATATTAATCCCAAAATACCTCATAAATAGATTATATATTTGATATTTTTTATTTGATCCAATTATAAATTAATTTTTATGATTCGTGATTCATTCTATTTCACATATTCAAATGACAGAGCCTCTATTTGAGATAATATATTAACTTTCTCAAATTTATACATCCTTCATGTTATTATTTGAGGATATTTTTTCACGATTATGTTGGATTCATTATCATTGGTTTATATATTATTTTTTTCATTCCAATTGTCAAATCCTATTAATTTGTTCATAATCATTTTATATAGTCTTAGAATAATATTCACACATTATGTTATGTGATATAACAAAATTATTATCAATATTTTATTCTACATAAAATTATTTAATGATATCTAAAACAATAATTTTATTTCATGCATTTACATTAGCATCATTGATATGAGTGATTTTCATATTGTTATTAAACCACATATTAATGCATTGGTATTTACAGCTGAATGAGTTGTTAAAAAGTATCCCTTCATGTAGTATGTATTTTTATTCAACTTAATTAAATTCATTGTTTCTATTATATAACAATATCAATAATAATATTGTATCATAGCTTTGGACTTCTACCATTCCATATTTTTCTATGGAATCTAATCCACATCAATGATTAAGAAAGCAGGATATTATGTTCACCCAATTACTAATACATATGACATCAACATGTCAATGATAGCATATGTATTGAATTATTTATCATAGTCTTGGTTTATTTTAATTTTTGGATAGTTTTAGGATAAACTAATCATCTGCCATGATTTATTCATTTTATAGATGGTTTTGATGTATTCTACTGGGGAAATTGATCAGTTACACTTAGGTAGGGAATTTTCTTATTCATTTTGAGAAGTGAATAGTTGATCTAAATGGTTAACACATGATTTATTAAAAAACATGCAGATTCTAGGTGATACAATATGGGACCTCAATTTATTTTTTAATTTCTACATTACTTGTTCACTATTAGTAGATACCATATGATATGTTTTTTGGAGGAACTACAGTTTTATAAGATTAGTTTTTCATGGGTGGAACATTATTTTTAAACCATCAAGACTTACATATATTTTTATCATTCTTATTCAGTTTCATGTTCATAGTTTGTGTAAAATTTAAAAAACTGTATATCCAAATCATGAGACATAAATATCATTCATACAAATAGTTAGATTACCTTATTTCCCTCTCATATCTATCTATATTTACCTCCCATTCCTGTATTGTTTGGTCTTATAGGCTAGATACCCTGAGAGGGGAGATTAATCAGGGTATGAAAATTTAAAACAACTACCCCTTTTGATCTTGTTTTGTTGTCTGACAAAACACTCTTCACTTTCTCCTTCCTATTGTAGAGTATAAAAGAATCTTAATGAAAACACAAGACACTAAAATTTTACACTATTCACCCTAACTGGGTTACGTACAAGGAGAATACACCGGTGACTTTCCAATGTACCAAATCTACTATAAGTGCACTATTGTTTACATGTTTTGAGTGGACTCAATGTCCCTCTTGGTTTACAACCACTAACAATTTGAGAATTAACTACTCTCTCAACTGATGTGAGACCACTTCTTCTTTAGAAGATCCCCTCACAGTTAATAGACATGTAGGTCTCTTTATTATCACTAATGAGTACACCCTCCACTCTATGTGGATGGACTATTAAATTACTAATTTCATCCACTGATGAATACGCCCTTTCCCCTAACCACTGGGCAACAACCTTTGTTAAATACCAAAAAAAGAACCACACTTCATGGTGCTCCCAATTCAATGAAGCTCAATCAATCCTTCACAAAGTCACTACCTCTTCGCAATGCACACACCTTCATAGAGTACACTACCTCACAGGGCACACTTCTTCAAATAGCTCAATCCTTTGCAAAGAGAAAGCCTTCACAAATAATTGGCCTCTGTAGATCTCAATAATTCACAAAGATACTTCCTTCATGAAGCTCACTGATCCAACATGGAACACACCTCTTTCACAGATCTTGATTAGCCGCTATGGAGCTCATTCTTTCATAAAGCACACATCCTCCGTGAACCTCCATCGCGATTTGAGAGCAAAAAAATTATTCTTGGAAAACTGACTACATATCTTGAGGGGGTCGAGGTCTATTTATAGGGTATTCGACCGACCCTCAATCTTTCCGCACGAAGTCAGTGCCATGTCAGCTCAAATCGTGAAGCTCTGAAATTTCAACCAAAAATCTCTTTGTATCGCGAAGAAAAATTGAAATTTTCAGATCATAGATCATGTCATAATCACAGAGTGTTTTTCAATTCCTGCACAACTTCACCACGAAGATCCACTCGCAATGCACTTCACTTCCAAAATTTTATTCAATGCATCTGTTGGTGAAGCTCATCGTAATCGTGAAGAACACCATCATCTTTCAGAATGTCTTCGCGAAATCCACAATAAGAATCCCATCTTCACGAAACTCATGCATTTGTCATATTTTGATTAGATATTCATGGAAATCCATTTTTCTTGACACTAAAAAAAACCAGATCTTATATTCATTTTTCATGGTTCTTTGTAACCATGGATTGTCAACAACATCTATAGAACTCAGAAATTCACCATGGAAACCTGCATTGTCAACAAACACATCCTGCCCAAAAATTATGCAATGTTACCTTGAGGTATTTTTTCCCAACATATACTAATTATAAGTCAAACATAGGAAACACATGAGTGGGATGAGGATTACTTCCTTATTCCACATTTTATTGTTGTCATGGTCCCTTCAATTTATAGTATATAATAACACTTTTCTTCTCTCTTCCACTTCCTATCTTCTCTCATTCAGTTCTCAATTTTTTTTTCACATCTAGATACCCTAAATACCAGTATTCATAAGCATTGGGTTATATGTGGTTATGATCATCGGGTATTGGGTTGTATATGGATGAGGAGGGTTTTTATCAGATCATTCATGTATTCCATAGTTGATCCAGTGTGCTTTGGTTATGATTAGCCTTGAACAACATCGGTGTTTATCTACATGTTCTTTATTATATATATTAAAATTTGTATCAATTATTTTTCATGTTTTTTTATAAAACTATAGGCCAATTGTATTCATTTTCTTATTTAAATGTATTATAAATGGTTTATTGAAATAATATAGTCTTATATAAAATTTTTTTCTTTGAAAAAAAATTCTATAGTGGCATTTATAAAATCATTTAATATTTTTTAAATTGTGTTATTCACAAATTTTTTCTACAATGAGATAGTGTGACGATTTAGAAGAATTAATTGTAAAACTCAAGGAGCTAACATTCATTTTCAATAAATTATTTCAAGACCAATGGGTCTTGTTTTTTTGAAATATATTAATTTATATTAGAAAATATTTAATTAGCATAAAATTTGATTTATTAAACTTGATTGGGTTTGAAAATTCTATCTTAAGTGTGGTTTGATGAAATATTTTAAAATGAAAATTTTAATGATATCATCAACAATGTTGAAGATGGCTTGGATTCAAGTGAACTACACAGAATGCATGGTTTTAAAATTAATGGATATTGTTTTATAAATATATAATACCCACAATTGATCCCCATGTCATTTATTCCATGTTATGGATTTTGAACCCATGGGGGTTGATATATATATATATATATTGATGCATCGTATTATGTATTGAATGTGAATAGATGTTTACCCCATCTTTTTTTGTTTGTGTTTTGGTTTTGAGGTGATTTTTAATTTCAAATCCTTAAAATTGATTTAAGGAGATAATTTATTCTTTCATTTGTTTCACACTTGTGTTATTCATATGTCTTTAGAGTCCTAGTAAACATGTATGAATCTTGATAACTAGAAAACCTATAGTAGAGTGCTCTCACAAGGGTATAGATATATTCAGATCGAATTAAATGGTGGGATATTTAAATGTCTTTATGACATATTATTTTTTCCACGGTTAATTTTGAGCCCATGATCATGATAAATCTAGATGAATTCTCTTGGACTATTAGAAGATGATAGTTTCGATTGTGTTAGCCTAGGTTCCTCATATAAAATTTAAGATACAGATACATGAGTATTCATATGTTTCATACGATTATTTGGTCATTCCTATGACACATTAGGGTATTTAACTCTTATATATTTTATTTTCTTATATTAGTTTTATTACATTGAACTATTTTTTCCTTTATTTTATGTTATGTTTACTTAATATGTTATTTCATTATTGTGATCATGAATCAAATCTTATTATTAGTTATTAAAGATACAATATTTTATATTAAAATTATTTTGAATGTGTTATTTCATAATGGTAAATAAATTAGATATTTCATAATTTTTCATAAAATGTTTTTCATTATTTCTTTTAGGAGAATTTTATTTTTATGTAAGGTTTAGAAAGAGGGATAAATTACGTTTTTTATTTTTTTTATTTTGTTAAAGTAACTCATTCATAGGTTTGTAATGATTACTTATAAATGTTTAATCATCATTTATTTATTTCAAAAAATGGAGGATTTTCAAAATTGGAACATGGACTATTTTTGTACATCTATTATTAAACTTATGGATACCTATATTTTATATGTAATATTTAAACTAGAATAATATGAACTATACTATGATTGATTTTTCATTTTATTAGTGGATGGAGACCAACTAGTAAATTGATCTCATTCTTATGTAGAAATTATGGCTTTCAGGTACTTAGTTCATTTCCATTTCTATTTTTTGTGTAGATAAATGGATAGAAAGTTAATTGTGAGGAGTGATAAGGAGCCACTTGTGGGGTTTTTTGAGATGTCTGGATTTTATTTTAATGTTTCATTTAAATTGGAATATTTTATCTACCATTCATCCTGGAATTCCAATTTTTATCTACTTATGGAATTAATTTATTTCTTTTTTATCCAAAAATTATTTTATAATTTGTTAATTCAGATTTTAGTAGTTTTCATTTTATCTATGAAGCTTATTTATTTATAAATCTTAGTGATGATGAAATCATTCCCCAAGAGAATTCATGATACTCATGCACTATTTGAAACCCCATTGGGATTGGAAACACTGTTCAGACCTAGTGGAATGTAGGGCCAATATCCACTTATTTTCTTATTCTAAACCAGGTCCTAATAATCATATAAGTTCCTAGAGTTTTGAGTAGGGGCATTGGTTTTCCAGAACAATTTCAAATTATTTGTATTATCATGGTAAGATGGAGTTATAATACTCCTCATGACTTGAGTGGTTGGTCATGCATGTGTGCTTAATTAATACCCTTCATGATGGTTCTTTAGTTTCCATGAGAAGTGGGGATTGAAATTTTTAGAACATATTTTCTCTAGATTTAGCTTTGAGGGTGTGTTGATCCTCATGTAATTTTGTTAGCTTCCTTAATGTATTTTGTTGTGTGTTTCCTGATAGAGACTGAAATCATATACATGGTGTGACATCGGTTTTCAATAAACTAGAATGTGATCAAATGCTCAATATTAGAAATGTTATTGGTATTTTCCCTGACATTTTTATTGATATTTAATGCATGTGCCAGAGTCATGTGATGTTCACCATCCAATTTGGATTATTTTTTATACCTCTAATAATGATATTATTGTATAAGAAAATAAATTAATTAGGCCTCAAGATATGATGATCAAGTGGTTCTCATTATTTTTCGGGTCAATGTTATACATCATTTTTTGGATTTATTGTGGTGTTAATTGGTTTTTGGTGTGAAGAGGTATGTTTTTTTTAAAATATATTATCTTGATAAGTAATCCTCCATGATATTTTATAATACAAAATTGATTTTTTTTTAATTTTTATTGGTTGTT
Organism: Viscum album; assembly: GCA_963277665.1. Classification (NCBI taxonomy): domain Eukaryota; kingdom Viridiplantae; phylum Streptophyta; class Magnoliopsida; order Santalales; family Viscaceae; genus Viscum; species Viscum album. The sequence continues at coordinate 1,708,863,915 of OY728126.1, read as the reverse complement.
TTCTGAATTGGATTATTTGATTATAAGATCCTTAAATCATTTGGACTAATATTATTTAGTCTTATTACTATATATGAGTAATGTGTTGGTTTAAAAATTATAATGTGTTTAATTATAATTATATTTTTAACCCTTTATATTTTGGTTTGAATCATATTATTTTCATTTAATAGAAATTAAGAATTAAATTTTTTGAAATTAATTAGAGGAGTGAACTAGTTTACAATGTTTTCAAGAATGAAATATCAGAAGCTTGAGTTATTTAATTATTTTCAAAGGAAATTGGTGGCTGTAAAATGGTGGGTTTAATGTTATTGAATTATATTGGGTAATTATGATGTTAAATTATGTGGATATTTTTTAAATGTTTGATTCTTATAAAAACTCATGTATTTATACAAAATATGATTTTTCTTCCATCAGTAATGTTCTGGTTTTTAAAATAATGTTACTTTTCAATACTAAATGGATTGATTAATGAGTGTTTTTGAATTTAATGCGCTATCAAGGTAGATATAATTTAATGTTATTTTTCAATACATGAATATATTGTATCTATATTTCATTTTAACTAAGGTATTTATTCTAGAAAGGTCTCAGGTACAATTAGTGTGTTCATTGATAAGGTTTTTTATTTATAAATTCATAGAATTTATAATAATTTGAAATGAGAGGAAAACATTATTTTCTCTTTTTTATGGCTTGGTAATGGGTTGGAAAAAAATTTATTTTTTTAATATGGGTTTCCATAGATAGTTATTTGGGTAAATTTATTTGCACTAATCTTTTATTTTCTTGATTGATAGTTTTAATTAAGGATTCATTTTTAGTGAGTTTTAATACTTATAGTTCTCCCGTGAAATTTTTTTATTGTGTTTTGTGATAACAATTTTGGTTTCTCTATAGTGAGAAGGTGGTTTTTTATTTTTCATGAATATTTTTTCATTGTGTTCCTTATGTTGAATAATTCAATGATGTTTCACTTGTGATGAGGGTTATAGGTGAGTTTTGTTTTAGTTTCATGATATATGATAACCTTGGGTGTGTGATTTAGGAGTCTATGGTAGTTATGAATGTAGTGGAGATTAAAAAAATTGTTATTATCAGTCTATATATGGTTAGGTTTTTGATGAGATGATAACCCATGTATGAGGTACTAGGTTTACCCTTCCATTTCACAGGTTATCCAAGGTTATATCACACATCTCTAATTTTATTGATGCATAAATTTATTCCTTTTATGGAATGGATAATTGGATATTTGTAGGTTATATTGATTTTTTTATGTAACCATTAATTCTTTAACATGGCCACTCCATGTTATTTTGGGATTCTATGATTGTGGGTAACCATAACGATCTAATCTATTGGTCTTGTTTTATATTTGTATCTGAGGTATCCCTTGTTATTTTGGATGGTGCTTCCTTCTTGATGTCAAGCTAACTTATTTATGTCCATGTTTAGTAGTTCCCAATGGTATTTTTATTTTTGGAATTATATTTTTCGTGGTGACACTCTCTCTATTGAATATTTTATTTATTGTTTCTCTATTTTAATAAATTATAAATAGTGGGAAGAAATATGTTTTATCTTTATTCATTAATGTTGTTTGGTTGATGGTTTTGGTTGAAGGGTGTTAGAAGATAATGTCTATTTGGGGTTGCACAATGATGTTTGTGGATTGTTTCTATTGATTGAGGATATATCTTCCCATTCGTGGTTTTTTAGTTCCAAATACATTCTCTAATTAGTATTGTACTTGGGTATACATGATTGACATTCATAGTTTTTTTCAGAATTACCCACTTCTTCAACTTGTGGCAATCATGAAAAATGAAAGTTTCATACTGTAGAGAATTATGATACCCAAATGTCACTATAACATTTGGTTTATATTGGTTTATCTTTTACATGGTTTTTTTTGGTAAAATCATGGTTAAAATTTAATATTTTGGGAATTATTATTTTTGTTTATTGTTTTCATGGATGAATTGTATAAAACTACAAGGTAATCCTTACAAAAATAATTTTATTTTTTAGTTAGTAATGAATAATGTTCATACACTTTAGTAAAACCATTTTAATTCTAATCTTTCTTAGTTATTCTGGAAACCATTAGACAAATTTTATGCATGTGGGTACCGACACACAGCTTAACCACAATTAATCGAAACATGTGACTAGAATGTCGGAGGACCTATAGTTTTAACTTATAAATTTTCAGGATATTCCCATGTTTTTTAAAGAATGGATATGATCGATGATATTGTATATTTATTTTTTTCATAGACATGTCTATTAATCTTTTTATAAACCATGTGGATAAACCATTATTTCTACAAAAATATTAATAAAAAATATTAAATTAGCTTCATTTCCCAGTAGTCTATTTTGGGTTGTCCTCCCATTCATACAATGTTGCTTGGCCTAACTAGGGGTGTGCATAGGGGGGTAATATAATTATCCATCCTATAATTTGGATCTCATTCTTCTTGATTTCTATTTGGTAATCTCAAATTTATTCACAATTTATCTTGATATTTTTCCCTTTATATTCACACTCAATTATTATTGCTTCTATAGACCTATAAATTACATCGTTGTGTGATTGGGATTCATGGTGGTTCTAATGATATGTTTTGGATTTTCATGTTTTGTATATGATATCTCTTATATCGATCATTTAATAAAAATCTATGTTGATGATTTTATTGTGATTCATCTCTTATAATGAAGTGTTTTTTTAAATCCCAAGTAAAACATGTCATAAATTGATTGAGATATTTGATATTATTTATTTTCAAATTATAATCCTTTGGTATTCATTATTTGGATTTAAACGTATTTCCAATGGATTGAATAGTTTTCATATATACAAATCATATTTTTAGTATTTGTTAAAATTTTCATGTGGATCTTCTAAATGAAATTAAATGTATAAAAATAATATTTACATGATTTTTTTTCATTAAATAATGTTTTGATGTTATGAATTCATTTTTTTATTAAATAAAGGGATTTAACCATTATTTTATTTAAATTATTTTGAGGAATTTTAGTTTCATGATGGTTAGTGAAATTTATTTATTAGAGAAACTAATTTATTAATGTATAAAATTCTTTATTGAATGTGTTGGGTTTGTAAATGTACATTCAAGTGAGGTTTTATAAATGGTTTTCAAATTAGAAATTATTTCTTGTATTCCTTACCACTATTGGGGAAATCATGATTGGAACACTAAAAGAAGATATTTTATATATATATGAAACCCTAAATTGTAACTCATGTGAGTTCTTTGCCTACAATAGAAAGTGGAAAAATGGAGAGATACTCTTAACTAATTTGTCATGTAGTGTAATTCTAATGCACTGATGTGAAATTGGTTTTATTAGAGGCTATAGGAAGTAAAGAAATGTTAAATTTGAAATCATTAGATTTTATTTCATGGATTAATGATTGATAAATTAGTTTCACACCTATACTTTTGAAATATTTTATGACTCCTATGACAGTAGTAGGGATTAGAAAAAATTGAATACCTAATTTAGATTTCATTATCGATGTTTAGGATCAATGTATACCAAGTGACCCGATGATATATTTCAATTACCCTAAGTAGTTTAAAAAATTCCATTGGATTTAATTTAAGCCAAATATCAAGATATATCTCAGTGGGTTCTATATAATTACAAACGTATGATAGATTTAGTAGTTATAGCCTACATTTCCCATTTCTAGTTCAAGATCATGATATGTGAGTCTAATGATTTTTCCCATGACTATTAGGTAATTACAAGGATACATTTTTGGATATCTCTCTTGAAATGCTTAAATTTCACAAACATCATTTGATTGCATTTTATAATATTGTGATTTCTTATTTTATTATTATTCCATTATATTTTGGTGTACATTTGTTCTTTGAGTTCACTTTCTGTGTGTTTTAATATACATTAAAATTGTTTTATATAAAAATGATCTGGACATAGTGATTTTAGAAAGATGAATTATATATTCATTATTAAACTTGTTTTTGGAAATAGGTTTTCATTGAGGCTGCTATGAATATGAGATTCATAGTTATTGTTTTCAATGAAGGATAAATGGTGAATTGATTTTTTACCTGAGTAAAAAGATGAAACGTCCATTGTTTCAATTTATAAATTAAAAATTATTAATCACCCTTGTTCTTTGTTATAAAAATTTCAGTCAGTTAAAATTTGTATATGGAACATTATTGTACACTTTTTATTACAAGGGTAAAAAATGATTTTATATATTAAATTCAAACTATATTTTTTAAAATGATATTGTAAAGGTTTTTTTTGTAATATTGGTTGGTGGAGGCCTATTAAGATTTTTGGATCACACACATATAAATATTTTAGTTTTCATATGAATTGAACATTTTTGTTCCATTGGTTTGGGTTGGTCCAAGGATAGTTTGTGGGTTTTGATGAGTGACCTGGGATACAAGGGGTGATTTTGGAGATTTTCATGCAACTTTAATCCTTTGGGTTATATTTTGGGATGCTAAATCATCCTTAAGAATGGGATTCTTATTCATATCTACATAATCTATTTACTTATTTTTACCATTATTACTACATTGATATTTATCCATTATTCCATTTATAAGATTAAATTTCATCTCCATTTGTTATGTATATTATATTGTTAGTGTAGTTGAAGTCATTCTCTAAAAATATTTTTTGATACAAAAACAATAATTTCTAGACTACGGAGAATAAGAATTCCCTTTAGGCCTTATGGAAGGTCTGGATGAGTAACATTTTAGGTGGCCTAATTGGTATGTTCAATATAGTATAACTTACACTATTTTCTAAAGATGAAAAATTATATAAATAAGGAATCTAACATGAATTTTACTATCTATTTTAGGCTTTACCAACAACTATTTTTGTGGCGTTCTAACTGTAACACCCCAGGTAAATAAAGAATATGAAATTTTCATATTTATACATATTTTTGAATAAAATATTAATATGACTTTAAAGGGGATGCTATGCTCGATGGCGTACCCAACACGCAACAACGAGTTTCGTGGGAATCTTACGTTGCACTCTAATAATAAAATAATATTATTTTAAATAGTAGTTAACATGTAGCCATTGTATTGGCGGGAATGGATAGAAATAACTAGAATATGATTATATATGTTTTTAAATGTTTTTAAATTTATCCAATAAAAGATAAAGGCTTAAAATACGGAAAAAATTCAATTTTAGGCGTATATGCCCTAGTTTTCACTAAAGGTTCACTTATCGCCTTTTGATGGAGAACCTTCCTTAAATATAGTTTTGTTCACTCTTATACATTCTATTAGACCAAATAAAAATCTTATTAAGAATCAGGACATCAAAATTTACTTTGTGTAAATTTTTGGTATCTTTCCGATAAAGTTCATTTTTTAATGAATAGTGTAAAATGTTGTATTTTAATTCAAAACCTCTTTTTAATCTAATTTATTTATATGATTAGATTATCTTTTGAATTGGTTTTAAAGTGAAATTAGAATATATTTTTACCATTTAATCCAATATTGGTCGTTGGAATTAATTTCACTTTGAATACAGACTTAAACTAATGTCAATCTTTTTGATACTTATTGTTTCATAAAAACACGCTATTTGTTCTGACAGCGGGAATTAATTATTAAATTAATTAATGTGAATTATTTGTTTTAAATTTTGTAAAATAGACTTCATTTTTGAATTCGGAATATCAAATATAGCTTAGGGTGAATTTTTGGGATTTTTCTGAAAAACTTCAATTTTTTGATGAATAGTGAAACCACTAAGTGGTACTTATAAAAACTGATTTTTCCATTTAAATGAAATTTTGCCATCTTTGTGTTTTGAATTTCAAAAATCCGACATACATGGTTGTCATTAAGAAGTAAAATTTTGTTCAATGGGATAAAAATAATTTTTTGGTGAATAGTAACTTATTAAGTTTTTAATCGCGATTAGAGGTAATTACTGTAGTTTAAGGTAAAATTAATGTTTTAATAATATTAAATGAAGTTGAAAAATGTCCTAACCTCATTGTATGTGTCATGGCCGACCATGAAAACCCATGTGTCAACTTGGGGACCCCATGAAGCCACTTTGGTTGGAAAATGACATTAATATCTTTTTATTTAAAGTTAAAGTAAAAATGAGACAAACATGAAATGTTTTACTAAAAAAAATTTTACATGGGGTTATACAAATCAGATTTTTGACTATAAATATTCATTGGAAATATACAAGGATTTCCTACATCATATTACTTTTTTTATAATTTTTAGACTTTAAATAAATTAAATTATTTATGACATCATGATGATGCAGCGATGACCTCATTATTTAACGATTTAAATAAAATGAAACGATAATGTAATATCTAAGACCTAAACATGTCCAAAAACTATTGGATGAGGGGATTTATAACCCTTATCACCTTATCCTCGAAACACATCAATGTGGGACCTCTTAAATCCGAATACCATTTTAAAATAAAGTGACTTTTCTTTACCTTCCAAGAGTGCCCCTCCTCTCCTCTTATAAAAGGCCCCCACCTCTACCTCCTTACCCACACTCCCAAAGCCTTTGTCTCAGCCAACCTCTGCCCATTTTGTCTATAAACTTCCCTCTATTACTCCTTGAAGCCTCACTTTTGGCATAAGTCTTGTCAAGGAAGCCTTGGAGTTCAAACCAAAGGGAGTTACCCGATTTTAAGGTAATGTCTTCACTTGAGTCCTTTTGTTTTATTTTACTTCTCCAACCCCCTAAACTCTTTTTATTCATTTATTTTGTAACAACTCCAGTATCATAAATATACTAGGATATTTTTATAAGAAGTATTCGAACTACACTTTCACACAACTACATCTAATGGTTAAAGAACATATTGTTTCTGTGGATGGAGAATTTCGGCCTCCCGAAACGATGATTGTTTAACATTCTTTTAACACCTTCAAGGGTGACCATTAAGATGACACTATATTTATATATGATATATAATATGTTTATGTTTTCCTTAAGCTTCTGTATTTTTCATTTTGGGCATACCTTTATGGTTTCCATTATGGGTAAACGCGATATCTTCATTTAAGGAAGTGCGGACTACCACCCCCTCAAAGTGATGTCATTCGTTAATGCCATATGTGGGACGTATAAAGGATGGATTTAAAGTTATTATATATAATGTTATACTGGAATTATAATATACCTCTATATAATTATTATTCCATTCCATAAAAATATGAAATAGAAATGAAAGTAGCGTCCATGCGTACGTACGGCTTACCGTCTCCATGAACGGTGCATTTCATTTTTTATCCCCAAATGTAATGTACTATTATAAGTACATGTATATAATGGATATATATGATTAATGATACATCTAAATGATGAATATAATTCTGTAATTAAAATATACATACCTCTCATTTAGTTTTAATTCCATTAATATGACATAGAAATGAAAGTAGCGTTCATGCGTACGTACGGCTTAGTGTCTCCATGAACGGTGCATTTCATTTCATACCTCTAAATGATTATGTAATATTATAAATAAATTTATATTATGGATATATATGATATATATGATATCCAAATCATGAATATAATTTTGGATATAATGAACATTTGACCACACGAACAATATGTAATTGTAAGAAGTCCACTTTCGACTTAAGAACCAAATATCGACAAAACAAACATTATTAACATAAATGATGAAATAAAGTTTATAACATGGCAATAAGTGATATAAAAGGAATAATTAATTAGAAAAAGGTTCTTAATAAACTGTAAATTAACTCAAGTTTATTATTCAGGACGTTAAAGAACGATCGAGTCAAGTCGGACCCGATGTAATGGATCCTAATCCTCTCTTTCTTTTTAAATGCACTCTTTTATGTCATTCCTTATAAGCTCATATTTCTTGTTATTGGGATGTTCTTTTATATTACTCTTACAGTAATTTTTATTTTCATATGATGAGAGACCCTATTCTCTCTCATCAATCCATTTTGGATGTTTTGAGTGGCGCCGTTAGGCTGCGGAATTTTCGTAAGAGATCTAACCTCTCTCTTCCTCTTTAAGTACTCTCCTTTATGTCACTTCTTTTAAGCTCCTCTTTGTTATGATTGGGGATGTTATTTAATATTCTTCTTTTTGTACATTTTATTGAAATGTGATGAGATACCCTATTTTATCTCATTAATCCATTTTTGGAAGTTTTAAGTGGCGCCATTAGGCTGCCGAGTTTTCGTAAGGGATTTTTCATCTCACTTTTATTCCCGTGAGATTTATGCTACATTTTCCACAATTTCCTTTGAGTGGTGTATGTATGGACCATTATTTTACTCATTGTGTAATATTCTTTCATTTATGAGTATTTACATCAATGTTGTATTGTCCTTCTTTCACGGGGCCTATGTTTCGAAAGATACCCATGTCAATAAGGGAACCTTTCACCCTCCTCTTTTTAAAATACTTATTTTGTTATTTCTTTTAATTCACATAATATTATTTTGGGATATGTTCTTATATATCCTTATTGATGTAAATTTTATGGCCAAGTGATGAGATACCCTTTTTATCTCTCATCAACTCTTTTTCTAAATTTTGAAGTGACGCCATTAGGCTATCTAATTATTGCAAGGGAACTTCTTAACCCAATTTCGATTCTTTGGGATACACTTGTACACCGTGAATATGTCGTTATATGATTATGTGTTATTGTCCTCTGATTTTTTTACACTTAATACCCACTTATATTTCATGTATTCGTTTGTCACACATAGTTATGTAACTGATTAATCCTTAATCCAAGGATACCGTCTTTGTATGGGACTTCGTCTCAATCTCCTTTCATTGAGGAATATTTTGTTTTATACACAACTTTCTTTTATACGGTGTATAAACCCCTTTGACTTTTACGTTTTTCCAAAAGGAATCTTTTTATACGAAGTGTTTTACTAAACGTCAAAAGGGAATGTTTTTGTCGTAAGTATGCGGCGACAACGACTTCTCCGCCGCCGTGACCATTATTTGAGTTTCGGCTTCCTCTACAAGCCATACCTTTTTTTTAAAGAAAAATAAATACCATGTTTTACTTTTCTTTTATTATGGTATTCAAAATGGTTTTCATAATGTATTTACATCAATGTGTTGTATTGGTAACTTGTTATTGAAAGGTGGAAATGTAATGTTTCCTTTATGCATGTTTTATGTGATAAGATTATGTTATAGTTATTGGGCATTGTTATGAAGACGGGTGGTTCCGTGATAAACTAAGGGAGGGTGAGCCCGATATAGCTCTCCAATGCATTGGGTAACGCGAAGGAGTGAAACGTTAAGGTTTCTCCGAAGAGATTTAGGGAATATACTATGATGGGTATTCCAAACGTAACCAAGAGGGTTACTCCCTACGTAAGAATGTTATGAATGCCTGAAGTTACCTTTATGTCTTATGATTTCTATGATTTATTCATGGTTTGATGAGGTATGTTAATGTGCCTATGTTTTATGGGTAAAGTATGATTTCATTATTATGTATATATGAACTCATGTTTCCTTTCCATATATTTATAACCCTTACTGAGCTTTTTATGCTCACCCCAAGTTTTTGAAATGTTTTTCACAGGTCAAGGGAAAGGTACATGATGTCATGATAGTGTCAAGGATGTGTCAAGAAATAATCCGTGTTTTATTTTAAATATGTTTCCATTGATGGGAAGAATGAATATTGTATTTTATATAACCAATTTTTTTAAATGTAGAATGTAATGCAAGTTTCATGATCTAATTCTCTAAAACTCTAAACCTAAAAAGATCCTCAATGTGTAATCTTGTAATAACTCAAGATTAAGTAAGGATTACGGCTAGGGCCTTATAGTTGGTATCAAAGGTCGGTTTAGATAACTTGGGAGGTTAGGGTATTCTTTAAGCATAAGTGACATTACCATAATGGTTAGGATTTCAGGAAGAGTCCTAGTTTTAGATAAAGTGAATGAGTAAGTATATCTTAGAGTTTACATTCCTCATTAGTACATTATGGTTTTGTTGATATACTCACACTGACATTTCTATTTTTAGTGAATGGATGGATCTAGCAGGCACCAAAGAGACAGCAAGTTTGAAGGAAACTGTGGTGGTTCTCTGATTAAGATACTAGATAAAATGAAGGATTCAAGGAGGAAACTCGTGGTTATTCTAAACCAAATATCAAGGAGTCATGATCAACCACTTGAACCTTGGTATGTTCTGTAATGCATCATGTACGAGAAGACCAATCGATGTGGAAGTTCAGGTAATAATTATAAAGGTAACCATTAGAGTTTATATGATCCTTACTTTTGAGGTAATTATGGGTTATTATATGATATGCTGGAAAATGAAAGGCATGAGATAAACTTGAGGTTAAAATATGTTATGATCATTTTTGATGATTTTATCTCTTTTTGGGGAATGATTTAAGAATTATATAGTTTTGGAAAAAGGACAACACACAGACCGTGTGACAACCCGTCGCGTCGGACAAAGCTGCGGGAATCGAACCCACAACCAAAGTGCGACTGGTATTTATCGCTTACCACTGGACTACGTGAAGTCCCTGGTTAGTTTGACTGATTCTTTTTTGTTATATGATTTTATGAATTAAGAGTAAGTTGATTTTTGGTTATTTATGAAAATGATTAACCTATCATGGAGGATATGTGATTAGGTTAATTACTTTTCAATACGAGACTTTAGGAGCAACTGATGTTGTTTGGAGATAAATGTTACGATTTAACTTGGAAGACTATGTGACTAAATATTTCAAATATTTGGGTTTCAATCTTAGATTGGTTTAATTTGAAGAATTTTATGGACAAATTGTTTATGGGATGGTCCTCGTTTAACTTTGGGTTTTGTTGGACAAATTTTGGAGATGAAGCATAGATATTCTTTTTAAAGGGTTATCCTTTTCTGGATTATCTGATCTTGTACTAACCTTTTTGGTTTTGGTCTTGTTTTAAGTATAAATACATGGGAAGTATATAGTTCTCTATTGTGTATTAGGTGATTCTCTAGAAGTTTATTACAGTACTCTTAATGTGAACAAGTCTCCCTAAATACTCGTCTTTTGGAAAAAAATATGAGTTTGATTAAGGAATCTAGTAAAAGTTGAAAGTCAACATGACAAGTGATTATGTTTCCTTATGAATAAATTCCTCAATAAAAAAGTAACTTAAAACAAAAAAATTTCCTATTAACTTTTCCTACTAGGGAATCGAATACCGTTTAACCCATCACAAGTTTGTGATTTTCTTATGGTTAACTTTCTCTTAGACATGTTTACTATCACTCTCCCTCAAGAACATGACCCTTTTCTTTTTCTTCCATGTCCATGTTTTTCTACACGGAATCCTAGTATGGGTTAACTCGGGTGACCTCTGTACTTATCTTCCTTTATTTTAAAGTGATTGTTTTACCGACTCTTGTTCCGATGTGGGACTTTCAAGGATGTTTCCAAGCTCAATTTTAAAAATTGTGAGGATGCAATTCTCAAAAGGGGGGATGGATGTAACACCCTAGGTAAATAAAGAATATGTCATTTTCATATTTATCCATATTTGTGAATAAAATATTAATATGACTTTAAAGGGGACGCTATGCTCGATGGCGTACCCAACACGCAACAACGTGTTTCATGGGAATCTAACGTTGCACTCTAATAATAAAATAATATTATTTTAAATGGTAGTTAACATGTAGCCATTGTATTGGCGGGAATGGATATAAATAACTAAAATATGATTATATATGTTTTTAAATGTTTTTAAATTTATCCAATAAAAAATAAAGGCTTAAAATACGGAAAGAATTCAATTTTAGGCGTATATGCCCTGGTTTTCACTAAAGGTTCACTTATCGCCTTTTGATGGCGAACCTTAATTAAATATAGTTTTCTTCACTCTTATACATTCTATTAGACCAAATAAAACTCTTCTTAAGAATCGGGACATCAAAATTTACTTTGTGTAAATTTTTGGTATCTTTCCGATAAAGTTCATTTTTTTTAATGAATAGTGTAAAATGTTGTATTTTAATTCAAAACCTCTTTTTAATATTATTTATTTATATGATTAGATTATATTTTGAATTGGTTTTAAAGTGAAATTAGAATATATTTTTACCATTAAATCCAATAGTGGTCGTTGGAATTAATTTCACTTTGAAATCAGACTTAAACTAATGTCAATCTTTTGATACTTATTGTTTCATAAAAACACGCTATTTGCTCTGATAGTGGGAATTAATTATTAAATTAATTAATGTGACTTATATTTTTTGAATTTTGTAAAATAGACTTCATTTTTGAATTCAGAATATCAAATATATCTTAGGGTGAATTTTTGGGATTTTTCTGAAAAACTTCAATTTTTGATGAATAGTGAAACCACTAAGTGGTACTTATAAAAATTGATTTTTCCGTTTAAATGAAATTTTGCCATCTTTGTGTTTTGAATTTCAAAAATCCGACATACATGGTTGTCATTAAGATGTAAAATGTGGTTCAATGGGATAAAAATAATTTTTTTGGTGAAGAGTAACTTATTAAGTTTTTAATCGCGATTAGAGATAATTAGTGTAGTTTAAGGTAAAAATAATGTTTTTATAATATGAAATGAACTTGAAACATGTCATAAACTCATTGTATGTGTCATGGCCGACCAAGAAAACCCATGGGTCAACTTGGGGACCCCATGAAGCCACTTTGGTTGTAAAATGACATTAATATCTTTTTATTTAAAGTTAAAGTAAAAATCAGGCAAACATGAAATGTTTTACTAAAACAATTTTTACATGGGGTTATACAAATCAGAGTTTTGACTATAAATATTCATTGGAGAGATAAAACGATTTCCTACATCATAGTATTTTTTAATAATTTTTAGACATTAAATAAATTAAATTATTTATGACATCATGATGATGCACCGATGACCTCATTATTTAACGATTTAAATAAAATGGAAAGATAATGTAATATCTAAGACCTACACATGTCCAAAAACTATTGGATGAGTGGATTTAGAACCCTTATCAGCTTATCCTAGAAACACAACAATGTGTGACCTCTTAAATCCGAATACCAATTTAAAATAAAGTGACTTTTCTTTACCTTCCAATAGTGCCCCTCCTCTCCTCTTATAAAAGGCCCCCACCTCTACCTCCTTACCCACACTCCCAAAGCCTTTTTCTCGGCCAAAATATACCCATTTTGTCTCTCCACTTCCCTCTATTACTCATTGAAGCCTCACTTTGGGAAGAAGTCTTCCCAAGGAAGCCTTTGAGATCAAACCAAAGGGAGTTACCCGATTTTAAGGTAATGTCTTCACTTGAGTCCTTTTGTTTTATTTCGCTTCTCCAACCCCCTAAACTCTTTTTATTCATTTATTTTGTAACAACTCCAGTATCATAAATATACTAGAATGTTTTTATAATAAGTATTCGAGCTATACATTCACACACCTACATCTAATGGTTAAAGAACATACTGTTTCCATGGATGGCGAATTTTGGCCTCCCGAAACGATGATTGTTCAACATTCTGTTAACACATTAAAGGGTGGCCAATAAGATGAAACTATATTTATATATGATATATAATATGTTTATGTTTTCCTTAAGCTTCTGTATTTTTCATTTTGGGCATATCTTTATGGTTTCCATTATGGGTAAACGCGATATCTTCATTTAAGGAAGTGCGGACTACCGCCCCCTCAAAGTGATGTGATTTGTTAATGCCATATGTGGGACGTATAAAGGATGGATTTAAAGTTATTATATATGATGTTATACTGTAATTATAATATACCTCTATATCATTATTGTTCCATTCCATGAAAATATGAAATAGAAATGAAAGTAGCGTTCATGTGTACGTACGACTTACCGTCTCCATGAACGGTGCATTTCATTTCTTATCCACAAATGTAATGTACTATTATAACTACATGTATATAATGTATATATATGATGAATGATACATCTAAATGATGAATATAATTCTGGAATTAAAATATACATACCTCTCATTTAGTTTTGATTCCATTAATATGACATAGAAATGAAAGTAGCGTTCATGCATACGTACAGCTTACCGTCTCCATGAACGATGCATTTCATTTCTTACCTCTAAATGATTATGTAATATTATAAATACATGTATATTCTGGATATATATGATATATATGATATCCAAATCATGAATGTAATTCTGGATATAATGAACATTTGACCACACTAACAACATGTAATTGTAAGAAGTCCACTTTCAACATAAGAACCAAATATCGACAAAACAATAATTATTAACTTAAATGATTACATAATGTTTATAACATGTCAATAAGTGATCTAAAAGGAATAATGAACTAGAAAAAGGTTCTTAATAAAGTTTAAATTAACTCAAGTTTATTATTCAGGACATTAAAGAATGATCGAGTCAAGTCGGACCCGAGGTAAGGGATCCTACTCCTCTCTTTCTTTTTAAATACACTCTTTTATGTCATTCCTTCTAAGCTCATCTTTCTTGTTATTGGGATGTTATTTTATATTAATCTTACTATAATTTTTATGTTCATATGATGAGATACCCTATTCTCTCTCATCAATCTATTTTGTAAGTTTTGAGTGGCGCCGTTAGGCTGCCGAATTTTCGTAAGAGATCTAACCTCTCTCTTTCTCTTTAAGTACTCCCCTTTATGTCACTTATTTTAAGCTCCTCTTTGTTATTATGGGGGATGTTCTTTTATATTCCTCTTTCTGTACATTTTATTGTAATGTTATGAGATACCCTATTTGATCTCATCAATCCATTTTTGGAAGTTTTAAGTGGCGTCGTTAGGTTGCCGAGTTTTCGTAAAGGATTTTTCATCTCACTTTTATTCCCGTGAGATTTATGCTACATTTGCCAAACTTTCCTTTGAGTGGTATATGTACTAACCATTATTTAACTCATTGTGTAATATTCTTTCATTTATGAGTATTTACATCAATGTTGTATTGTCCTTCTTTCACGGGGCATATGTTTCGAAAGATACCCATGTCGGTAAGGGAACCTTTCACCCTCCTCTTTTTAAAAGACTTATTTTGTTATGTCTTTTAATTCACATAATATTATTTGGGGATATGTTCTTCTATATCCTTATTGATGTAAATTTTATGTCCAAGTGATGAGATACCCTTTTTATCTCTCATCAACTCTTTTTCAGAATTTTGAAGTGACGTCGTTACGCTGTCTAATTATTGCAAGGGAACTTCTTAACCCAATTTCAATTCTTTGGGATAAACTTGTACACCTTGAATATGTCGTTCTATGATTATGTGTGAATGCCCTCTGATTGTTTTACACTTAATACCCACTTATATTTCGTGTATTCATTTGTCAGACATAGTTATGTAACTGATTTATCCTTAATCCAAGGATACCGTCTTTGTATGGGACTTCGTCTCAATCTCCTTTCATTGAGGAATATTTTGTTTTATACACAACTTTCATTTATACAGTGTATAAACCCCTTTGACTTTTATGTTTATCCAAAAGGAATCTTTTTATACGAAGCGTTTTACTAAACGACAAAAGGGAATGTTTTTGACGTACGTATGCGGCGACAATGACTTCTCCGCCGTCGTGACCATTATTTGAGTTTAGGCTTCCTCGACAAGCCATACCTTCTTTTTAAAAGAAAAATAAATACCTGTTTTACTTTTCTTTTATTTCGGTATTGAAAATGGTTTTCATAATGTATTTATATCAATGTGTTGTATTTATATCTTTTTATTGAAAGGAAGAAATGTTATGTTTCCTTTATGTATGTTTTATGTGATAAGATTATGTTATGGTTCTTGGGAATTGTTATGAAGATGGGTGGTTATGTGATAAACTAAGGGTGGGTGAGCCCAATATAGCTCTCCAATGCATTGGGTAACGCGAAGGAGTGAAACGTTACGGTTTCTCCGAAGATATTTAGGGAATATACTGTGATGGGTATTCCAAACGTAACCAAGAGGGTTACTACCTACGTAAGAATGTTATGAATACCTCAAGTTACCTTTATGTCTTATGATTTCTATGATTTATTCATGGTTTGATGAGGTATGTTTAAGTGCCTATGTTTTATGGGTAAAGTATGATTTCATTCTTATGTATATATGAACTCATGTTTCCTTTCCATATTTTTATAACCCTTACTGAGCTTTTTATGCTCATCCCATGTTTTTGAAATGTTTTTCACAGGTCAAGGGAAAGGTACATGATGTGATGATATTGTCAAGGATTTGTCACAAAAGAATCTGTGTTTTATTTTAAATATGTTTACGTTGATGGGAATAATAAATATTGTTTTCTATGTATCCACATTGTTTAAATATTGAATGTAATTCAAGTTTCATGATCTAATTATCTAAAACTCTAAACCTAAAAAGATCCTCCATGTGTAATCTTGTAATAACTCAAGATTAAGTAAGTTTTAAGGCTGGGGCCTTATACTAACAATTAAGAATTTTTGCATGATTATACTTTTCCCTATATAAACCATTACATCATCATACATATATTAGGGTCCAATGCTTAATAAAAAACATTTACTAGTCATTCATTTTCATTTTATCCCCCTTTTTAAATAATTTTATAATATATATTCCCTCACATTTTTTTAAATTAATTTTATACAACAATTCCAAATTAATTATTCAAAAATAGAATAAACTATTCTACAACATATGTATCAAGAACTATCCTTAGATGAAACAAATTACTATGAATTAACTATATCATATATTATGATCATATTTACAGATGTTATACTAAAAAATAATGTTGTTCTAGGAAAAATAAATTGTGGATTTTTCATGTATTTTGGGTATTTTCATCAATTATGTGTGAATTTAATTATGGTATTTATTCATAATTTCAATTATACTTATTTTCTTCATATTTCGTATTGTCTTATAATTTTCTGTTCAACACTTTAAAGGTATTTTTTTCTTCATATATCAAAAAAGAATTTTCATAAATAGATATTATATATTGATATATGAATATTCAATACATTTAACCAATTCATGGTTGATGACCATAAATGTTTAATTTATTTGAAGAAAACATACACATTTTTCTTATTTAAATATTCATCTTAAAAATATTAATTAAATATCACTCTACTTAGTACAATTTGTTGACTTACCATCCATAAAAATTTATTCATAACCTCAGAAATGGAAACATAAAAAGGGTGAGCTCATATTATTTGTAAGGATAAACAAAGAAGGTATCAACTGATGAACATGCATAATCATATTATAAATTTAAGAATGATCATAAGACTCAGGAGCAGGAAAGCCTACTCCCAGTATAAATTTAAGAATATTATATTATGAATATGACCATAAAATATCAGGTCGATTCTATCACGGCTCGTAAACATGATGCATGGTATAAAATAATATCATTTCGAAAGACAATAACAATATGAGAGATAAATAATTACATGTTATTCATGGACCTTATGTTCATGTCATATAATATTGGTTTAATTATATCTATAAAAACGTTTTCTTATTCCATGGTTAACATCCATGACTATCTTATAATAAGGTTCATATATCCCATTTCATAAAAGATCAGGTGTGGTCACCTATTTCCCATAGTGCAGTTTGCACATCAGCATATTTACCATTCCAGATCAAGTAAATCAATTTCATTACCTTCAATATCACATAAGATTTAAATTATTAAAAAATTAATTATGAGGAAAATATACATTGAAAAAATTATAAAATTATTAATTTTTTGTGAAAAATGATTATAAAACATTCATATATCACAACCAATGAGATAGTAAATAGGTTTCATAAATGTTTCATTGATTCATCATATGAAAACCTCTAGAAAAGGAAATGGATTACCAAACATATTTTCATAATAATAATAAACAAAATTCAACCCAATAAATAATAAGTATTATAAAATTGTAAAAAATGCAATAAAAACATAATTAACAATATTTTTTGTTTTCATTTATTAATTTTAAATCCATATAAGATCATTAAAACATTTTTTTTGTAAAATATCTATTTTCATTTTAATTCACTACTCAAATTCAAAATATATTCTAAATATCAATTAATTTTCTTTAAAACATTGCTAAAAACTTGTAATGTAAGATTCAAATAATTGTTTGACCATAATGTCATAATAATTTTTCAAGCTATATAAGATAAAAAAATATTTATTTCATATTTATGGTAAAAGTTTTAAACTAATGCATTCAAATGATTACATGATTATTCCATTCAGAAAAGTTTTAAAAATTAAATCTTGGTAAAAATTTAACTTAAAAGTTCATTTCATAATTATAAATAATTTCTTACAAAAACTCGAATAAAACATAATCATCAATGAAAATAGATTTTTGACTGAAGAGACAAATAATGAAAGTCTCCCTTAAAAATATTATTTTGGAAATATAAGTAGAAAAATAGAATAAATAATATGAAATCATATATTTTTTGTAAATTATAGGAGTAAAATATAATTCCTTAATTTCTTGAGAGTTATTTCAAAATATTATATCATCAGAATCTTAATAAAAAACAATGCGTATAAAAATTTAGAATATAACATAAAACCTTTTTCAACACTAGTATAATTTGAATAATAATACCCCTGAAATAAAATAAATTATATGGATATTCATATTTAATAATTTATTGAGAATAATCATAAAATTTATTCATGTGATGTATATTCACCACACTAAACAATTAGGTGGTGTATTAGGCATTTTCCTCGTAGCTATAAAAGTGAGATTTAAGAGAGTAACTCTAAGACACACCTACATTTATATGTATTGTAACCAAATATATAATAAATATTTATTTAATATAAATCTATTATATTAACATTTTAAAATTTAAGAAACCATATATTATTTACTTCTAAACTTTTATCAACCATTCATTATCAATTCTTTTTTAAAATAATTGTTCTGTATGATAATTGCCTCTTATTTCATGAATGTTTTATTTCACATGTCTTGGTTATTTTATAGATAATATACTTTTAGAAAATAAAAAATGATATAAATGATATAAATATCACATATATTCATTTTACATTATTATATTCATCTTTAATTATAGAAAATGAATAAAATAATTACATAGTTCATAGGGATAGGATGTCATATAAATTCATGGAATATATTTCTCACTTCTGAGGGAAGATTTTATAATGTATTTTCCTAACCAAGAGGTTTTATAAATTTTATGAGGTGATGATAGATGGTTCACTTTTATATGTGGAGGAGAAGAGAGACTTGGAATTTTCTAAAATCATAAAGATTACACATGATTTCTTCATCCCAAAAGGGTCTTAATTAGATATTTCTTAAAAAGTATTTAAGATAAGATATTTATATTTTTATATAATGGGATTTGAAAAATATTTTAGGTCATTATGCTCCTTATATTTTTAGTTTAACTATCTAGTAAACCCATTTAACCATAGCTATGGTAATTAATTTTAATTTTTTAACATTACATTTATAGAAAGAATTAAATTGAACATACTGTATAATATTAATTATAATGATTTAAAATGTAAAATCTAATTTTCATAATAATATTCATAAATGTGTAAGAGAATAATTTAAAATTATACCTCTATAGGTGATGAAAACCTATTTTTCTATAGTTAAAATTTTCAACACTAAAGAATGTTTTTAAACCAAAATTCATCCTGAATTTAGTTAAAATTAAATAAAAATGTTTTTTAATAGAATTTGTTTTACAAATTTTACATTTAATAATATTTTATATAATATTTAGTTTTCAAATAATTTAAAAAAAACTATTTTTATTAGAAATCCTTATTTTTTACTACTCATCGAAAAATTAATATTCCAAAAAAGAAATCATCCTAGGATATCTATAAGATGTTAAATAAAAAAGAGTTTCAATTTTTTCAAATAATATTTCTAAAATTATCAGAAAATAATTTTATTATTTCTTGAGAAGTGGAAATAAAAATTACTTTTTATGAAAAAAAATACTTTCAGTAAAGATAATCACTTTACTAAAAAATTTAACTACTTTTATATAAATATATATGTTTATATAAAACCATTATAAATAAATATAAAATTTTGGTTATTCATATTCAAACCACAAAATTTAATGATGGTAGTTTAACTATCAAGAATAAATAATAATATAAATAGTATAGTGTTGTTTGTTAAAACTTGATGTTGTGTATAATACATGTTATCGATGAAATTAAATTTATATGAAAAAAATCATAATATCATTTGTTCTAAAATTATTCCCCATTTAAAAGACTTTTTCCCACTAAAATATTCATTATGTTATAGGGAATTGATGATACATCTAAAACCTCATATCTTCATTTTCATAAGTAGCTTATTCAAATTAATGGTTTGACCACTAAAAAATTAAAATGTAATTGGACTTGTTTCATATAACATCCTCACTATAATTTAGAATATCTTCTAATTTTTTGTTGTAAGAAATATCTTTCTCCAATGGTATGACTACTTAGTATAGTACATGTGAAGGATCATGCATTTACATCCAGAAGAGATATGCACAGAACACATCAGAGACATGATAGAGGTTCGTCAGAACTTGGAACAGATTAACTATAGTCCTGATATAATCTATAATTTCAAATTGTTTCAAATACATAGGGATTAGTTTTTATTTCTTCCAAAATCTCACAACCTTATTCCATGGAGAAATTTTTACCAAACCATCTCACCAACATCACTCTACATATGATTCTTATTATTGTTACCCTAAATTTTCTATTGACTATAAGCATCATTGATGATCTATTAAATAAGTATAATAATAACTACCATTTTCTCATCTACAGTAATTCCCAGTAGAATTATTTCTTTAAATTTATCCTAATATACTGGAGTTATATAAATATTTCTACTAAGGTCTTCCAAAGGATCCATATGAAATCTAAATTTGAAGACCTTCTTTTATAAATAATATACTAGAATAAGTTGATTATACAAATATAAATTTTTAAATAAAATGAAAAATAAACAAACATATACTCTTGGGTGTGATCTATTATCCCATATAAACAATCTATCTGAGGATAATAAACAGTTCTAGAACATTCCTCTATATCAGATTTCAACTATAGAATTTGGTATTACATTGGGGTAATTCTAGGATCTCAATTATATATAATATAATTATAAAATCTATAACGCCTTACAATTCATTAATTAATATCCTCAAAAGTATCCCTAGAAAAAAGACCATATATTATAGTGATTAAGTGAGTTGAATTTGAAAAGATATTGACTCAACCCCATATAACATTGTTTGATTTAGATTTTTTGGGGAGTCAGATGTCAAAATACATAGTTGTGTTTTTTAATTTCCATTTTGGAATGGGTAATTCTGATACCATCCCCTTAAAATATGTTCTATTTTATTTTACATTCTAACATAAAAAACACTGAGATACAAACTCATTAATATCTATCAATTTTCTATACCACCATAAAGACTCATTCAAATCACAAAATATCATAGGACATACAGTATGAATATATAATGAAGGCAATGAAACTCTTCTAATAGATACTACATTAAATTAGTTTTGGATGGAATGAATACATGATTCGAGGACCTTTTCATTCCCTCAAAATCATAGTTATTCATAGAAACATTTCCCAACCTATTTTGTATCTCTACATGTTCCTTATATACCTCATTATTATTCAAATGTATAGATGAGTGAACACTCAGTTGAGAAATATAATATTTCCCCCCATTCCTTTAGTATTTTAAGAATTATCCTTTGAAAATCATAAAATATTAGATCTTTGTTGTCCTCAATATGGATAATCTAGCATGACCTTTTTTACTCAAAGCATTATACACAATTTTCACTTTCCCAATGTGCTAATTTATTGAGTAGTCAAAATCATTAATCATTTCTAACCATATTTTCTGGTCTATGTTTAACTACTTAAATGTGAATATATTCTTCAAAATATTGATATATATATATATTATTCATAAATATAAGTTATCTATATCATTAATTTAAAAATAACCAAAAATTACTAAAAAAACTTGATTATGGTAATTTTTCTCATGAACAATCAATTTTTAATGATACATTAGCTATCAATATATAATATGTATATCCCTGGGGAATCTCAATAATAAAACATATGTTCCCAAAATCAGTATAATTTTATCAAAACATCATTAAAAATTATTATAGAATTAGACACTATATTACTAAGGTAAGTTTTAGGTGTTTCATCAAAACCTCTCATCAGTTGTGAGTGCATTACCCCTAACATTTTCAGGGATGAAAAAAATATTAATATAATTCATATAATAGCAACCTAAATATCTTGAACATCCTCAAAAATAATACTAGTCAATGAAGATACTATAAAACTTAAATTTTATCAATATTTTTAATCCTGTGTATAGAGAATTATTCTCAAATATTAATTCATATTGAACTGAAGGCTCACATATACCTTATCCGATTAAAATGTCTCCCAAAATATCACTAATTACATTAAAATACCAATATTTTAAAATATAAAATGTTGTATTTATTACATTGAGCATACAATCATTTTTAAACACACAAACCCATGATGTAATCTACAAATCTTATGTTAATATTTGATGAATACAAATATGTTTCCAAAAGAAAAAAAATCCATAGATGTTTACCTATTCTTATAACAAAAATACCATTTTTTAAAAATACAACTATATCATAATTATTGAATCTGAATATATATATATATATATAATTCAATAATTTCACATAAACTATTTAAATAGAATATACCCTTCCCTAAAAAAGCGGATAATCCTTAGTTTAATGAATTTACTCTGATATTTTCCAAATTTCCCAAATATAATACATTAAATTCCATGTAAACCCATTATCTATGACCAAAATCTCCACTTCTAAATCATATTTACCTCAATTTTATGTATTCTTCAATATGGTTATTTCCACCCTATGGACATGTTGAAATATGAATCTTCTATTCTTTATGTTTGTTACTACATGAAAATTATTAAAATTACATATTCCTCTTATTAAATTTTTTTGTAATCTCACCAATTATCATATTTTTAATCATCTATTAAGATATTTTATCATGTAGGATAAAAATATCTTTAGTTCAAATCATAATACAATTTGATTTCCTGTAATCATTTAATTTTTCATCTAATTTAGAGTTAGCGTGATTCCTACTTGTTTTATCCATATAATAAAACCCTAAAGAGTAGTATAATATTCAATAATCACAGTGGGAAATCACATAATCATGAAAATAAATTATTTTATGCGTAAATCAAGACTACGTTTTTCCTTTTATAAAACTATTGGATTATCCTATTCCATACATAGTATTATTCAAATTATTCATGATAGTTTATAAATATTATTTTATTTTCTGACGTATATCAAACATGAGTGTCATGTATAGTGTGTAACAATTTAAAATTTCATGCACTATGTGATGATCATGTTAAACATAACTCATACTTTTCCGAGTTATTTCCCTAAGAATTAACTATTCCAGAGCCACAACCACTTTTGTGTTCTAGAAAGGGTTGTAATTTTTGACAAACCACTCACCTTATTCATTAAGAAATATTCATTGACAGTTTACTTGACATTTGCCTTTTCATATTCATATTCTTAGGGATAAAATTAATGTTTTCTCGTCACATATTTAAATGGTTAGATAATAATTTTATTTGATAAAAACTATAAAATCCTTGTTTTTTTATACTTAGATATTCTATTTTCAAATAAGAACATTTTATACATTTCACAAATATATGCTCAAGAATCGTAAAGGGATAGTGTATTTAGAGACTACATACACATTATTTTCATTTAATTATATATATTTAATATCTTACAAATATATTTTCCCATTTAGTAAACTTCATATAAATACCCTACATAAACCATTCATCATACTCATGAATAAATAATCATAATAATGGTGATCTTAGATGGAATGTAAGGGTAATCATAGAACATAGTACATTATGAACATATAAATGAATTTTAGAATAATAAGGGTATGAAATTATGAATATAACTTATAAAAATCAAACCCAATATATGATGAATCAAAAACATGACTCATGGTATAAAAAATTATCATTTTAGAAGACAGAAACCATAAGATTGATAAACAATTATAAATTAAACATGAGTAAAAAGTTCATGTCATATAAATGTGGAAACATAATAACTATAAAACCTATTTCATATGTCAATATTGACACATGTGACCACCAAATCATAACAAATTAAGCCTCAATTCCATTTTTACCATATCATAAGGGATCAAAAATCATGGCATGGTTCCCATAGTATATCAAGAACATCATATTTTATCCAATAGATGACCAATTACATCATCTTATTTCCCATACTTTTCTCATGAGTTATAAATATTTACATAATGTAGTAGAGGGAGATATAAGTCCCACTTAATTACGTAATTGATAAATTTTTATGACACAAGAAAATAAAAAATTCATCATATCATAATCCATGAAACATGAAATGGATTTATTAAACATTTATTCATAGAATAGCCTAGGGAAAAGAAATAGATATCATAAACATTTCATCAATTCACCATACCTTAAAAATGTTAATCTAATGGGTTTACTAAATATCAATTCATCAAAATCATAATAATAATTCAAATAAATAACTAATATGTATCATACCACAAAAGCATAAACCTAGTGAAACATAAGGTAAACTAATGGTTTTGTCACTGATGAATATATATTTTTTAAAATATTATTAAAACATTCATGAGAAAATACATTTTCAATGAAATCACTTATTTAAAGTATAAAATTTTCCCAAATAATAGGGATTTATTTTATTATAAATTATACTTGAATACATGTATTGTATTCTAAAAAAATATTATAATTTTGGAAGGTAACAAAATCTATTCAAGTTGTATAGGTTTATTGAATGATTGCTTTCACATTTTCAGTAAAAAGTAATAACTATTTTTTTTTGAAATTTACAAGTGGATGTATTTTATAATTTTTTTAAAAAAGATAAACTTGGAAAAAAATTAATTTATATTATTAAAAATGTTCTTTAATATTGTTTGGAAAAATATTAACATGTAAGAAAAAAATTAACTGATAAGATAAATAATAATTGGTTTCCATAAAAGAAATTATGATCCTTTAGTATAGAGTGACAAGGAAAAGAATAGAAATAATTAATATTCACTACATAAATAGATGATGATAAAATAAAAGTGTTTCTTGAGATATATAAGGATATATTTCATCATCATAAACATAATCATTACAAACCTAATAAACAAATTTATTACCACAAAAAACATTTTACCGCACTAAAATATATTTATTCATAATCCCCCAGAATGAAATAAAATTTAAGAGATATATATACCATAATTTTGTTATTAAAATAAAAAAAAGGAATTTATGGGTATCATATAAACCACATGAAACAAACATATGGTGTGAATGTATGTGTCCCACATAAATAATAGTGAGATGAAAACACATTACATAAAGGATCTAATTGCATTTTATGCTTAATAACGTCATATATAATAAATATTTATTTTTTATAAATATAATAAATAACCACAATAATATGTATCATAAGATATATTATTTTATTAAAAACATTTATCTCATATTCAATAAAAACCCATCATTAAAATAATGGTTCCTAGTGACAACTACATCATATTTGTTGTATGTTTTGGTTTGGTATTTTGGATCCTCGTAATTTATTTTGGTTCAATAATAATAATAATATTAATAATGGTATAAAAATAAAACATATTATTCATATTCATAATTATATTCATCTATAAAATTATATATAGAAAAAATAATTATTTTATTCATGGAGATGTTATGTCGTACCTACGAATGAACAATGTTCCCATATTATTGAAGGAAGGAATGAATAAGTGGTGAATAATAATTTATATTAATATATTCATTATTATGAAATATATATCAAATACATTCATTAAATAATTATCTAAAACCATCTATGTATTGTGTTAGTGAAAAATGAATTGCATCACTTCGTGAGGCAGTAGTCCACCATACAAATGAATAATATTATTATATTCACCTAGAATGGAATTTATGAAGGTATAAGTGATATTATAATTCCATAATTAATTTTTACAAAAAATATCCAATAAATATGTTAAAGACATCATTATTTCTTGCAATTAAATTAAATGATAGAAAACTCAAATCATCGGTTTATATGGTGGTAGTCTATAATGCACACAATCGAAGGTTTTATACCCCATTTGATGGAATAGTTTGAGAACATAAGTTATTATTTTAAAAATATTAACAAATAATTATATATTATATAATTATATTATTATATCACGATAATAGAATAATATTAAATGTGTTGGAAGAAAAAATAAAATAGAAGCGCTCAGTTGACAACCATTCCACTTCTTCAGATTGCCTCAATTTGATTACACAATAATCCTTCATAGGATATATTCATAATAATAAATAATTATAGGATGTGATTTGGGATGAAATTAATGTATATGGACATGGATTTTATGAAAATATTGGATTAAGATGTTCAAATAGGAGAGGATACTGAGTGCCATTTCGATAAGTGGAGGAGAGGAATCCAATGATGATTTTAAAAAGAATAAATAGTATTCCTCAATTTCAAATGACAACGTGCTCAAAAAAAATTTATTATCAAATATTATATGATAATGGGGTTAAATATTCCAACTAAATGGGGTTTTTACATTTTTATGTAATCTTACCCCTAATAATTTTATCTTTACCCTCAGTTAACCTGTTTTAACCATAACTACTAAAATTAATTCTTATAGTTTTTATAATTCAATCTTCCATAATTAAGTTGATATTATTTAAAAACATTAATTGTTATGATTAAAATTATGGAATCCATTTCTATTGATTCCATTCACATAGCTGGAAAATTTTAATTAAATATTAATCCCATATATGTCATGAAAAATCAATCTCCCATGGATAAAGGTTCCGTAATTATAGAATGAATTAACATTACACAAAAATATGAATTACGTTCCGATGAAATAATTTTTTTAATAGTCCAACAAATAAAATAATTTTACATTTTATAAAGTTTTAAACAATTTTAACTGTGTAAATTCTTTTAAAAATGTAAATTTTTATTAAAAATATGTACATTTCATAATTAATCTTCAATAAATTCTCAATATTTCAGCTAAAGATATTTATAAAATTATGATTTAAAAAAATTATTTTATTTTTTAAAAATAAATTTTATAAAATTTTGCACAATTAAGTTTCTTATTTTCCCCAACAAAATCAAAGACTATTTTCTTAAGAAAAATTGTTTAGGATTTATATAATGAATTTATAATAAAATTTAATGTACCATTTATAAATATTTTTTTTATATTTGAATCATTCATATATATTATTTAAAAAAATTTATTCTTTTTTATATATCCAATATTAATATCTATGTTATATTATTCATGTTTAAAAAATAATATTTTTAATATATTGTGTTTTTTAAAACATGGTGATGAATTAAATGCAATCAATGTCAGAAGTTAAAATTATTCAAAATATATTTTTTCAAGAAAACTCACATTTATAATCATGTATAACACTATTTTTTTGGTTTATTTGTTTACATTCATGAGATTCTTAGGTTTTTTGAATTTTTGGTGTTTTTATTTTTTGTGTATCAGAGTACCTATGGAATATTTTTTATTTTGATCGATATAAGATCCTTCTCTAGTGATTTCCCTATATTATTTATGTGGAATCACTAATCACTAGGTGAAATTTTTATATATTCTTAATAATTTGAGTCCAGTTTCTTTGGATATTGTTTCAAATTTTTATTTTCCAAGAAATAGTGTCGATGAAATGAATAATTTTCCATTTGTTAATAGGTGAATTTATGGGTGAGATCATAATTAATTTTTTCTTCATTAGTTTATGTTACATATTTTTTTTCTTGTATTTGGTTTTCATAATTATTGAATAATTATGAAAGTGGTCGGTTTTAGATGTGTTTTTCATTAGTTCAAAAGTTTCTTTAGTAGATGTACTTGTGTTTGATGATTCAATGTGTGATGATTTTTTTTAGAAGTGACTGTGAGTTGGTTTTCTTGATTTTGATAGTAATTTAAAGGGAATAATTTCAATCTGATAGACTATACTCACTCAGGGTATGTATTATTCTCTTATATCATTGAACATAACCTATAATAGACAATAACTATATATTCTTGAATTATTGGTGTCGATTAGACTTGTATGCTTACCCTTATATATGTGTATTATT
The DNA here is from genome assembly GCA_963277665.1 of Viscum album. Classification (NCBI taxonomy): domain Eukaryota; kingdom Viridiplantae; phylum Streptophyta; class Magnoliopsida; order Santalales; family Viscaceae; genus Viscum; species Viscum album. The sequence continues at coordinate 1,708,835,408 of OY728126.1, read as the reverse complement.
TTTTTGTATATAGTTCTCTAATAGTTGACTATGTAATTTTTAAGATAATGTAGAGATGCCTAAAAAATTCTTGTTGATCATTTTTCAATTTTCTCACACCAAAAATATCCTTTTCATAAATAAGTATACATGTTACCCATAAACGAATAAACGTTTTTAAGGAAAAAAACTATATTATAATATATTTAATGTAATATTATTCATCATTTGGTAGATTTTTTTCTCCATTTTAACTATTTCACAAAAATTTTATTTTTTCTATTGACCCGATCATAGATTTGGAAGGTCAACCACAATATTCACCTTTGACAGATTTCATACTGCTGTTTTGTTGATATGACTGGTACTATGACTCTATATGTTACTATATTATCATATATTGATAATTTTATTCCTGAAATATCCTTTTTTTAGGTTGATTCTTATTCTCCATCCTATCAAAAATAATTTTTTTTGACAATTTGATCATGCATTTATTTCAATATAATGAGACTTCTACCATTGAGATAAATAATTACCTCAAAATAAAACAAGTCTATGATAGACAATTCAATTGAATAACATCAATATTTATGAATAATGTGTTGTTTTATCCTTATATATATTAATTATTTAAATTTAAACTCTCTATCGTTATCAAAATGAGTCATTACTTTATCATGTTATTTCACATTCTTTATGAGATTCATGTTTTTAGTCATGTGGGATAAGAATAGTCATGTGTATTTCTAATCCTATTCTTTTTTATGGAAATTTTGGCTATTATTACTTTCTCATTACCCTTAAATTAATTATAATAGACAAATTTTTTATTGAGAAAACGTATAATCTATCCTCATTTCATTCAATATTGGTAATGATGTTGTACATTGAGTCCTTCAAATGGTAAAACTATTATCTAACAGAATCATATTCTATTATAGTTGATCTATTCCCATTTAATTTATATTTATTTAATTTTTACAACAATATTTCCGACCATCCACTACCTTGACTCCAATATTCAAATAATGATAACAGTATCTATAAAAATAACGCTTTGATATGGTGGCACAAATTTTCTCATCTTTATTTAACGTATCTTTAATGACTTTTCATATATGTGTATTTCCTCCTCCTTTATGCAATCCATAATATTACAATGATATATACATGATCAAAACTTCCTAAAAGGTAAAAATATTCTCTACCTCTCTTGACATATCATAATCCTCTGAGAATTTATTTTTTCCATTTTTTTGTTATTTATTTTTGGAGTTATAAACAGTGATTGGTTTCAATTTTTATTTCATAATAACTCCCCCCATATTAGATGCATCACATCAAAAATATATCCACCTTTTTCTATATACATGGTTTTCTATTGACTACTAACTTTCTCACAACACTTTATACCTCATCCAAAACATTATATAAATTCATTATCATGGAACATTCTGAATTGTAAGATATTGTTGTGACCTTAATTATTTGAACCAAATTTGAGTTATTTTGTAGGCTCAAAACAATAGCATGGATGGATTAATCGATTTTAATTTTCTAATCAATTCAATAATAGATTTTATCAATCATAATTACTTATTTTATGATAATTAACTTTAACTACAATTTTAAAATAGATTATATTTATGAAACTACATATTATTACACTATATTTTCAGGCACAAATTTTTTTCCTTGAGTTGGTCAAAATACCTTGAAAATTCCTATCACAATATAGTTTTTTTTATTTCATTGTATATCATTATCCCTATGAGAAAATTTATGATCTTAATTTGAATCCCAAATTCCTTCTTGTTTTTTTTCATCATTAGTTTCATATGTTTTATTCTATTCCATTTTTATCATTAAAACCATAGTATAAGATAAAAAATAATCCCCATTATCTATGAATATCTCATCCATATCATATTGATTTATCAATAACTTTTTTCGTTGAAATATTATTCATTTTTGAATTCTATGATTTAATTTTGAACATCAGGGGAACCATGCCCATATTTTTATCCAAGGATTTATATTCAATTTAATCATACATATCCCATGTACACCACACTTAGATACTAAAAAATTAATTATATTTTAATCATTCTAATGGTATATTAGTATCATACCATACTTTTACTCTCTTAAACATACACAATAGTGAGAAAAACACCTAACCTACGTATTCTTCCATTTATCTTACTTCAATTAATTCTAGATTTTCCATATCCTTAATTGAAATCTCCATTCATGAGTGGATAAATTATCATTCTTTATTAAACATCATTTATAAAGTACACCAATTTTTATAATTATTATTAAAAAATCATTTCACCTGGTTTCATTATTCATTAATGAATACTTATAGATTATACAACAACATTAATCTTAATATAATTTTATTTTCGAATACAATTTTCTCTATGTAATATCTATAAAAATAGATAACTACCATATTTTTAGTGATATTATGAAAGAAAACGTTGAAGATATCAGTTTTCCTCACTTTTATATATTTACTTTTTTATGGAATACTTTTTATTTTTCTTCTTTTTTCTATTCGAGTCCATAACAATGATGTTTTCCAATTTTTCAAAAATTGAATTCTCTAAATTAAAATCCATAAAATTAATATATATTGTATTATGTTGATATATATATAATAATATTTGAGTATTTTTTCCATTAAGAGGCTTTATGTACATTCTAGTCATTAAATCCTCTACAAAATCACTAATTTAAATTACTTGAATCACTCATTATTAATTGTCAAATTAGTTAAACTATATATGTGTGATCATTTTATTATTATATAACTGGTAAATCCATCTACCAAATTAAAAAACTAATTTTATATTGATCGAATTTTATTTATATGAAATTCATAAATGATATATTTAAAAATATAGACCATTATTACTATAATACAACATGGTGGAACCAAAACCACCAAACAACCAGATATGTTGGTGTGAATTAGGTAGTTAAGTAATTCTATTATTATATTGAATACTTTTTTATCATGTGGATGAAACCTAAAAACGAAACAATATATAATTAACACACTATATCAACATATAGTAAAGAAAATACCAGAAAATAATGATTATACTCAGCACACCGTTAAGGGATACATTAATGATAATACAATGATGTTGTGTCATCATACTAGTGAGTGTAAATAAACATAATAGTAGATTAAATGTTTTTTGAAATCATCATTATCACTCCATGGGTCACACCTATATCTCTTTATACCCTCCCTATATAAATGGAGAATTGTATGGATTTTTCAACTCAGTGATCATAACCATGATTTCATCCATACAAATAAAAAATAAACTTGTGTGGGTCAATGATTCCTTTAATTTATTCATTCCAACAATTTATTTTCATTTTAATTCATCATTGTAGAAAAATATCGAAATTTTACATAGATATATCATACATAAAATATCCTATATACTAACCTTAATTCTCTCACTGTTTAAAGACTTGATATTTGAAAACATTTCCTAGAATATATTAACATTATACTCAGTAATATTATATTTTTAATTCTAATTAATCTATAATAATGTTATATAATGTTATTAAAAATTTACAACAATATGATGTGTATTAAAATCATATACACAACATATATTTTCATTCTTAATGGCACCAACACATTTATTTTGGTGTGATAATCATTCAATATATCATTATGGGGTGTGATATAATATACAATACTATAATCACAAGTCAATAGAATGTTCCAAAAAAATCAATATGAAATATTTGATTCAAACCTATGAAATTATTAAATTATAATAAAAGGGTTCATATTATAGAATCATCTTCATATCATGATGTGGTACTTAATATACCGTGTACATATTTTATGTGGCCACATGTTTTAGTATGAACATGGATTCTCTCACAAAATAGTGTGACAAAACCATTTCCTAGATATTCATTATGTTATTTTTCATTCATAACTTTTTTTTCTAATCATATATAATACTATTTTTAGGGTCATGTAGTGAGCTTTGGAAAGATTCCTCCATCGATTTTAATTGTTTTTTTCAAACCAAAAAATCATGATGTCTTCATTATGTTCCACTTCTCCCCATTGCATGTTTAATTGAATCCCTATTCCACTATATCTTAATAATATATATCCAATTAAAATACCTTCAAATAATTCAAAATATAATTTCACTTTGATTCTATTCCTTTAGGAATATACTCTCCAACTAAACTTAGTGATCATCTAAGTCATCAACATGTACACCACTACCACAATACAACTATGATGCCTTTAAAATTGGCAGATTAATCTGGAAAATAAAAAATTCAATGAGTTATTATACAGATATGGAATGAAATATTGTCTCTCCTTTACACTCACCCTTACCATATTCTTATGTTGAGATTAAATTTATTGTATATCTTCTCTCTCACTTACATGGTCAGATATTTAGAAAGATTTTTTACATTTATCTATATCTACTCAACCAAATAGCTAGGGTTTGGCTGATTTGATAGTTTTAGGATATACATAGAGACATTATGTTCCTTTAATGTCAAATATGCATGATATATTGAGATGATAAATTCATCTATCATACCCTATGAAATAATTTAATGTAAATTAATTTTCAATAATGTCAGCACATCCATCCTATAACATAGGTATTAAGGTAATTGATAATTCACAATACTCTATCTATTATCATTCTTAATGATCTAGAAATTATTTAGAACAAATATATAGGTTGTTCCATGGAGAAATCTATATCATATTTTCAAATTTTTTATTTTTATTCTGAGTTATTTTTATCAATATAGGATTCCATACAAGATAATACCTTAGGGTTTCAGGATGGATATTTCCTTTAGTAATTTCTAAATAATTGGAGATTTTTAGTTCCAGCAATATATCATGAATACTATGTTAATATTGAAATATATATTAATAAATATATAATGGTTTGTTTGATTAAATTTTTTATTGTTTTTCTAAGAGGAATATTTAATTAGTTGTAGTGAAAAAGTTATACATGGGTTAACTAACTAAGATTTATCATGAAAAATTTTATGTCTATTATTATAATCAGTATATATCATATTGGATCCACATTAATGATGATTATTTTTTGTAGACACAATATTATAATGAAATTGGTCTAATTAATGGGATGGTTATTCAAGGTATATTTATATTCACTCTTTATTTCACACGTATGAATTTCATCCGTTATATAAAAATATATAGATCTATAAAAATTGAGGGAGGATTAATTCAGACCCTAAATATGGATAGATATTTTATATTTATGGATGACTAGAGAAACCATTATGAACACTACATCATTCCATTAGATTTGGGGATATACCAAATAAAGAATGTGATGGTTGAACATGGTCATTGAAATGAATGGTATTAATTTTGAATGTTTTAATATATATTCTTCTGTAATATGAAATATGTTTTGTTTTATTAATATTTCATACATGTATTAGTGGCTATTTATTTATTATTGTACTGGATATTATTTTATAGGTAATAGCCCCATGATCTTGTTATAGCTCTATTCTAATCTCCAACCGTTGTCCTAAAAGAGGTGGGCCAATGTAATTCACCAACTGGTGAGAAAATATATGAAATATTGGTATCCGTGAGATAAGATGGTTTTTGGAGAAAATACACGGGATAATTTGTTGGTGTATTTTGATTATGTTTTGATATGGTCTTTTAGATAAACTAGTCATAATATAATTATATGAAAAGTTTTTTTAACACATATATTCATGATCAAGGATATTATTAAGGAAACAAAACTATGAAAATTGTAAGATCCAGGATCATCATTTCATGTATGGATCATTATTTTTGGTTTTTTTAGGAAAAATAATGATTCTAGAAATTTACTATGTACATGTCGTGTACTCTTGATTACATGCCATTTACCTGAGTATAGTGCATAACTGCATACTGTATGGGTAACGGCCGAGTACATGGTCATGTGCGGTGACCTGGATGACTGCCTAATGTGGGAATGTTTGAGATTAGTACACTATATGTGCATTAAATTAACACACCTTGTAATTTTATTTTTATTTGATTAATTGGACTGGGGTTGCATCTAATCTCTAAAACAATGGTATTATTGACCGTGAGAGCTACCCGGGTGGTTTTTTTGTAAATGAATAGTGATATGTAAGATAAAAGGAGTTAGACCATGTGATATTTCACAAAGAGTCTTTCTTATTTATTAATTTTATGATATATTAAACAATAAAGGATTAAATTGTGATGAATTTCCCAGAGGGTTTCTTGTGAATAATTTTATGATTATGAATAATCTTTCATGCCAAAGAACATGCTTCTATTCTATCTATGTTGATTGTTAGATGGCCATGGACAATTATTTTGTTATTTTTATACTAGGGGATACCATTATTAGGATAGATCCTAAGATTACATTATTTAATGGATTTAATAATTTTTAAATGTAATTGAATATAATTGAAAACTATAGGGTTGGTTACTACTGAGTACTTCATAATTTATTGCTTCATTTCTACATACTACCTTCTATATATATTCACTGATAGTTATGCATATATCATTTGGTTGTTGCAAATATGATTCATCTCACACCCTATTTGGGTCATGCTTTTAAACCCAAATAGATTTTTTGGTTGCAGGTATAGATGTGGGAACATACCCTTCATCATCAGGTACTTAATTGATGTTGGATATAAAGATAATTGGACCAAGATGAGGCTTTCGATGCTGCTGGTGTTTACTTTTTTCTTTTTTTACATAGTTTTAGTATTCTATTTATAGAATTTTGACATGTCTTGCTTCTTTCCTATATATTTATGACATGAATCATTTATATATGTGATCTGTTTGTTTATTTACTATCACTCTTCCGCTGTTTACTTGTTGTATGACATTGTGGATTCAATACTATTTAAAAATTGTATATACTATGTTAATCTACTAGTGAGGGAATAGTTTCTCCACTATCATACCCAAGTACTTCACAACTAGTTAGATGCCTCTAGAATTCGGGGAAATGTGCTTGAGGCCATGTGACTAACTGGGTATGGGGAACCTTTGTGTGGTACCCTGAACCGGGATGTTACAAAGTGGTATCATGAGATTTTCAGTTCTCTTTTTTCTTACTATTTGTATCATATATTCTATGATAGTAAATTGTTGTTAGTTGGTAATAATTTGTTCCTAAGAGTAGGTAACCCATGTATAGGGAAAAGGTGAGTTACCTCGAATATTTAAACTTTTTTGGATTTGAAATTTTTATAGTTTATTTGATTTCACCGTTTGGTGAAGGGCTTGTTTTATTCTATAATTATTGATATTGTTGAGTTTTTATTTCTATTTAAACCAGATAATATGATGTTATTCAATATAATAAATCATATAGGCACTTTCTAGAGATCACATGTCATGCATTCTTGTCATGCCTTTTAGGGTTTATTACTGATTTCTTGTTGTTGTTATAGATTTTGTTCTATATATGCATGTTGTTATGGTAAATTCCATGATAGCATACCTACTATTATGACAGGGTATATTAATATGTAAAGTTTCATTTTGATGGATGCAAAATATTGGTTCCTGGGGTGATATGAGCCTTGTTGGATTATAATGTGGATGACCATTTTTAAACTTTAATATAATTTTGTCAAGTTGTAATGTGGAATTGGATACCAAACATTGATTCATGGGAGTATGGGCTCTCACGGGTCAGTATTTTCCATACGTTGGAATAAATTATATGTTTTTATGTGTTCTAGAGGAGTTTAAAAGGCTTACATTCCAGAATCCAAGACCACACAACAAGTAGTATTATAAAAACATGCCATGTGTTCTTCTGTTCTCGAAGAAACATCATTTCTTTAGTACACGTCATGTACCCTATGTACACAACGAGTAGTATTTAACCATGGGACTAGATATGTGAGAATAGACACGAGTTGGTAAATGGTTGGAAGAATAGAACATGTACTGAAAATTACACACAATTTTAACGAGACCATGTAACGCCTTGATCCTAGTTACCCAGAGTCGGTGCATTATTACATAACATTGGCATGATCACAAGGGATCAAATCCTGAAAGACTAATATGTTTAGTATCCTTGTATGTACTAGATACATTCATACATTTTACATTACATTATAAAATGAAAAACAACATCAACATTGTCTCCATTGACCACATTCATATCTCTTAGACTATCCCTGCAGGTTAGGCACAATATACGTCTTCGCATCTTGGGAAAAATAAAACATAGAAAGGGGTGAGCTCAGATGCTTGGTAAGGATAATAATATAGCTGAAACTTTCATTAATAAGCATAAAAATTTAAGGAAATTTATATGACTAAAACAAAAGCCTTTTAGACATAAACATCAACATAATATGGCAAGGATAAATCAAATAATTCAATTTACATATTCACATGGATATTCTACTAGTTGAATAATCACATGTAATATCAATATCCAATTTCATAATGATGGAATGCATAATTCCAGGCTTCCTAAACTCATATTCAAGTCCTTATTCCAAGACTACAAATAATATTTTGTCAAGGCCTTATACCAAGACACTATTTTGGCTCATGAGACCTACCGATGCATAGAAGAGCTATAGCGGGCTCCACCCTTCATTTACTAAGTCCAAGGCAGTCCTCATATGAAAAGGTTCAATCATAACATAATCATTTAGATTAAAACTAGCATATTATATGTCAATACTTTATCCATAAACCATGAATGGTGTAAAAATAACACATCCACAGTCAAACATATCACAAAACCTTCAATACAATATGGAATATTTTAATCATAATAAATCAAATTCAAACAAACATAAACCCCATCAAAGGATGTTCACATAGATGAAATCAAATTTTTTTTGGAAATATCTCTTTAAAATAATTTGAAAGGCATATAATTATAAAAAAAATCATATATTTTGAAAATATTCTCATAATCTTGTATGGGAAGAATAAATGATATTATAATGGTGGAAAATAGCTTCATTCGTCGTTTAAGATAAAAAAGACATTCTTAGCTTAGTTTTGTCGAAAATGTCATAATGTACCTTGTTTGGAAAACAATAGAAAGATTTATTTCATAAAATATATGGTCAAATAAGGTTATAAATTACTTTAAACCATAGAGTAGTAAATAGTATAATTTTTTTGAAATACATCTTTAAGAAAACAAGGATGTGTATGATAAAGAGGTCCTAGTAGATACTTACATATTAACAATCTCGGATAAGTAAAGAGATTGTAGAATTAAACCTTAACTTGTACTTTTCCTTAGTATATCGTATGTTGACCTCCTGTATAAAAGTTAGAACATTGTTATTAAATTATACAAGAACTATATACATTAATATGATATCATATATGATCCTCTAATATTTCTTTGTTAATAACATATCAGTATTATCATCATTTAGGGTGTTAACTGATTCATTTTTCTTTATATGATTCGTTACGTAAGAAATGTTTTTTATGGATATGATATATTTGAATCATATAACAAATTTTATTTTATTCATAAACATTATTTGTAATCATAAAATGGAAATTATTCTTGAATGATTAAGAATGGGAATGAATCTCGTCACGTTCGTGGAGACAGTAATTCGTACGTACGGACGAGCAACAATATTAATATATTTATGGTGAAATATTATGTAATTGTATGATATATTATATATATAATGACTAACATTTAATAATTATTATTTACATTATTTATACTCATTATTATACCCATCGAAATAATGATCTGTTTGAATAATAAACAACACAATGACGTGGCGACAATAATCTGTATGTACGCACGTATGGTTACTTTGTTATTCATAGGATGAATAGAATAAAGAATATGGATGTACCATATGTATTATAACATCAAAATATGTATAAGGTATTGGACTTATTATTTTGGTATGAAAACAACCAATAAAGAGGAAGTGGAGAAGAAATGAACTTGAAAGAGTGTGGTGAGATTATTACCTCTTGTTCAGGTGTTTCCTTTTGAGAAGATCAAAATGTTTATTTAGGATGGATTTATGATCAATTTGAGGAATATAGGTTGAATTTAGGGAAATTTTGAAGGTATTTTGGTAGGGTTTGGCTGATCCAAATGGCTTTGTAGGTGTGAAATTAAGATATGGGCAAGTACCCTTTTATAAGAGAGGTGAGTGTCACTTTAGGAAAAGCTTGAAATATTATTTAAAAATCAAATCATTTTCTATTTATAATTTCTCCATAATGATTTATTAATAGGATAATTTGGCGATTGGTGTATAACCTCTCAAAAAATAGGTTTTACACAGGTTTAGGTCACCATATTTATTATTTATTTTATATTTAACTCTTAGTTAAATTGTTTGACATTTATCATGCCTCTTTTTATTTTTTTTATTATACGGTTAATAAACATTCTATAAAATTCCAATAGTACCCCAAGTGGTTAATTATTGATATATATAACCTTATAAAAGTAATTTATATGATCCTTAAATTTTTGAAATATTATATGAATTAATAATATAGTATTTTTTTCATAAACTCAATTACGTCAATTTTGATACTAATTATTATTTAATTTTTTTCAAATCCATAAAAACATTATCACTTAGAATAAAATTTATTTAATCAACCCATATATTTAATATTAACCTATAAAATACGTTTAATTCATCATAAGTTTCAATTTATAATTATTTGGATATTTATAATATCAATTGTTTTAGTATTTCATTAATAAGTTAATTGATGCATTATCATTGTATCATAAATAAATTAAATTATTTAATATATAAAAATTATAAATAAAATACCATTATGTATGAAATATTTTTATATTTCTAATAAATATTTATAGTTGAATTTTTATTGTGTATGAACCTATATTAAAAATGGTTTAGTTATTAAAAATTGAATTAAACACTTTTAACTTTTCTTTAAATAAAATAGTAATAAATGACCTATTCTAATAAATGTGGACCAAAAAGATCATTTTTTATTCCTAAGGTTGTTTTTGGTATAATTACAATTGTAAAATAGAATTATGACATGTTTTAGAGTAATTATAATATAATTTTTATCCTTAATTACATTATTTACTTTTAACCATGGTAAATAAAAGGCAATAGTAACTATTCACCAAAAATTATTTTCAACATGTTGAACCACATTTTACTTACTAATTCCAACTATTTTTCTCATTTTTTTGAAATTAAACTCACCGAAGCGGTAAAATTATGTTTTAAACAAATTTGTATAAGCTCCTAGAAGGTGGGTAAAAGACCGTAAAATGTTCAATAAAAAATTTTATATCTAAACTTTTTATAAAATTACTCCATTGAATTACATTGATCATATATATGTATTATGAATCTATTTTGACCTAAAATAAATTTAAATAAAATTACGTATTACTAAAATATGAAGTCTCTTTTTAAATAATAACAATGTGTTTTTTCCTATTCATCAAAAATTGAGAATTTTCCAAAAAATACCAAAAATTCACCCTAACCTAATTTTGATACTATGAATTAAAAAATGAATTCCATATTCAAAAATAAAATTAATAAATTTTTTAAAACGGGTATTACTATTCATAATTTAATGTTCGATAGATCATGGTGTGTTAAATTCTATGTTGCGTATAAAGCAAGCAACTACATTATTCAAACGGAAACATATTGTGGAAGCTTGGGGTGTCACATTCTACCCCCTCTAAAATAATTTCATCCTAAAAATTTCTAGAATATTGCAGCATTAAAAATAATTGGGTGGTTCTTCATCATAATTTACTTGGGTTCCCAAGCTTCCACATCCATCTTATGATTTCTCCATAGAATTTTTACCTGACGAGTCATCCGGTTTCTTGAAACTTGGTCTATGGTATCAAGAATTCAGATACTCTCTTCACATTAAGACAGATGGAGTTCCCGTTCTAATTATTCATAGGTGAGTACATGCGTTGGGTTAGGCATGTATTTTCTCAATAATGATATATGGAACACATCATGAACTTTGGAAAGACATGGAGGAATTTCCAAAAGATATGCTACAACTCTATTTCATTATAGAATTTTGAAAGGTCTAATGTACCTAGAACTCAATTTACCCTTCTTACTAAAACGTATAACACACTTCCATGGAGATACCTTCAAGAAAACATGGCCTCCTACTTAAAATTACATATCCTTCCTCCAGTTATCTTTATAGTTATTTTGCCTACATTGGGATGCTTTGATGTGGGTTTATATAATATTCACCTTTTCCACTGTTTCCTCAACATGTTCTGGGCCTACAATTTTTCTTTCACCAACATCATCCCAAGAAGTTGTTGTGCGACATCTCTTTCAATATAAGGCTTCATATGGTTCCCTCTGAATACTTGAATGGAACCCATTTCTATTGGAAAATTATACCATAGGTAAATATTGTTCCCACATACCTTGAATGTCAAGTGAGAAAGATCTAAACATGTCTTCTACGGTTTGAATAGTCCATTCTGATTTCCCATCAGTTTGAGGGCAGTTGGAAGTGATCAAATGAACTTCAATATCCAAGGCCTTCTAAATTTTTTTCCAAAATCTTGATGAAAAATAGTGATCATGATTTGAAACCATAGATAGGTGTATACCAGGGAGCCTTACTACATCAATATTATATATTCTTTCTAGACGTTCAAGTGGTAATTATTCTCTTATAGCAAGAATAAGTGATGACTTTGAACGTATGTCAACAATGGCCCATATTGCATCATTCCTTCAAGGAGTCTTTGTTATACCTATGAAAAATTCCATCATAATATAATCCCATTTCCACTCAGGTATGGGAAGAGGTTGCATGACTCTTCTAGGTTGTTGTATTCTTGCATTCACTTGTTGAAAAACCATAAATCTTGACACAAAATCAACAATCTCCCTCTTTATGTTTTCCCACAAAAAATTTTCCTTCGATTCTCTATACATCGTGGTGATCCCAGGGTGTATAAGGAAATTGGAAATATGAGCATCATCCAATAATTACTTTTTTAGATCAAGTATGTTAGGAAGACAAATTATCTTTTGAAATTTAAAAATTCCATTTTCATATATGACTTCACTAAATCTCCCATCATTCATATCTTTAATCTCCTTTTGAAACTCCTCATCATCAGTCATAGAACCTTTTATACTTTCTAGTAAAGATGGTTTGGAAACCATTTGAAAAATTATTGATGTATCTAATTCAATGGTTATTATCATATCCATATTTACTAGATCCATGAAAATAAGATCCCTCTCAACTCTCATCTTGTTCAACAGTCTATGATCATTTCTACTCAAAGCATCTTCCCCCTTATTTTCGTTCCCCAATTGTAAGTGTATTGTGTAATAATAATCCTTTAGTAGCTCAATCCATCTCCTTAGCCTCATGTTGATTTCTTTTTGTGAGAAAATATACATCAAACTCTTTTCATCAGTATAAATCTCACATTTTTTACCATAGATATAATGTCTCTATATTTTTAGAGAAACGATTATAGCAGCTAACACAATATCTTGAGTGGGATAGTTTTGCCCAGGATTTTTTAGTTGTCATGATGCAGAGGAAATAACTCTATCATTATTTATATGGACACAACCAAGTCCTTTTTTGAAGCATCACTATAAATATAAAACCCATCGTTCCCTGATGGTAGAGTCAAGATAGTATCGCTGACTAATATTCTCTTCAGTTCTTCAAATCATTCTTCACAATATTTTTTTCAAACTAATTTATCCCCTTTACGTGTGAGCTTTGTTAATGGGTAAGCTAACCAGGAAAATTTCTATAGGAAACGTCGATGATAACCAGCTAAACCATTAAAACTATGTACCTCAGTTATACTCGTCGGTGCTATCCATTCATGGATTGCATTGGAATTTGAAGGATCAACAAATTATCCATCCTTAGAGAAAATATAGCCAAGAAAAGAAATCTCTTGATGTCAGTATTCACACTTGCTAAACATCCCACATATTTCATTTCATATGAGATTTTTCAGAAAAGTGCGCAAGTGATTTTCATGATCATCGTATCTTTTTGGAGTATACCAATATATCAAAAATAAATACCCCCCCACAAATTCATCAATATATTCATTGAAAACTCTATTGAATAGATCCATGAAGACTGAGGGTGCATTAGTCATTCCAAAAGTCATTACAATAAAAACGTAATCCCCGTACCTGGTTTGAAATGCTGTTTTCAGAATGTCTTACTTCTTCACAAAAAGAAATGATATATAGATCGAAGTTCAATCTTTGAAAAATATTGAGCTATATGATGTTTTTTGAATAAATCATCAATGAAAGGTAGGGGATACTTTTTCTTTATTTTTATATCATTGATATTATTTTAGTCAATGCACAACCTCATAGATCCGTCTATTTTCTAAACCAAAAGGACATAGGCTCTCCATGGAGAAACATTGGGTTGAATAAATCTTTTATTACACAATTTTTATTGTTGTTTCTTTAGTTCCACTAATTCCACAATTTCTATTCTATAAGGGGTCTTCGATATGGGCCTTGAACCAGGAATTTATTCAATGGAAAACTCAATTTCTCATTCTGGAGGATGTATAGGTATATCCTATAGAAACCCATCAACATATTCTCACAAAATAGCCATGTCCTCTATTCGAACATTTTTTTCTCACCTATAAATATTTCATTCTCTTCCTTTCCAATAATTGAATTTACTAAATCTACAGGGGGTGAATCTGGATAAGTATTAACTGGTGACATTTATACTCTAAAGATAAATTTCTCATTATCATCATCGAAAATTGTAACGTCATTCTTCTTATAATAAATTTTCACATCATGGTCTGAAAGCCAATCCATTTTGAGGATTATATTAAATTCAATAATGGGTATGACAATGAGATCTGCAGATAAAGAACACTTATATGCCCTAATGGGAACTTATTCAAAAAAAATTATTACAATGATACTACCCTTAAAAGTTATGACTGAAAACTCCCTTGATCACTCAAATTGATAATATCTAATTTTCATAGAAAACTGGGATGATATGAAACAACCTGATGATCCAAAATCAAATAAATCAATGGCTAAACTTGAGAAAACCATTAAATTACATGCCACTATGTATTTTGGGGATACTACCTTAGCAGTTGTGATTGCATAATATTGGCCTTTCTCCCATGACCTTTTCTGAGGAATGTTCCCCTGGATATTAAGAAATTCATTTGCATAATTCGCCTTTTTCTACAATTGTAGCATTCAACATTAACAACCTCTTTTTTTCTCTATCAATCACGATCTTGGTGGCGTTTTCCACCACACATGTAAGAGACTCATATTTCTTTCAGGAAAGTACCATGGTGTTTCTGCACATATTTAATTCAAGATGAATTTTGATCTTTTCCCCTCTTCTACTTTCTTCCATTTCCATAGGGTTCAGAAGATCTCTTCTTCTATTACTTTGATTTAAAGTATTAATACATATAGAATTCCTTTTCTCTCTTGATAGAACATGAGACAATATCATCGTATTATGAGAAGGATTGTGATACTAATTCTTGATGGAGAAATGGTTTTATCCCATCAAAGAATCAATAAATCTTACTCCATGCATTACGTATATAATATGTTTGATGCATTTCTAACCTGTAAAGTTGACTCAATATTTGCAACATTCTCATCCCCTTTTTTCCTCAGACTAAGAAATTTTCATTCCATATCCGCTCAATGGTCATGAGGAATGTATTTTTCTATGAAAATGTCTTTAAACTACAACCATTACATGTTTGATACTTCTTCATTTTCTTTTGTGTTTTGGATTAATGACCACCATCGATCTGCATCTCCTGTGAGGTGATAAAGTCCCATGACAATTTTTTCCATTTTGCTACTTCCCAAAGTATGAAATATTTTCTCTAAGGAACATATCCATTTCTGAGATACAAATGGATTTGTATTCCCATTGAATATTGGTTGTTTTTTTTCACATTAAGCATTCCAACATAGATCATCTGCATTATGGATCATGGTGCTCTATATGTGTAAGGTTATTATTCATAACCTACGTGAGTTGTCCTAGTATGGTGATAATATGATCAGCACCAGTTTCGTCACCTGATCCACTATAATTATCTTTAGTAGGAGGGAAATCCTTATATGTGTTACTTGAATTGATACAGTTTCCATTATTTCCACTAGGAGTCATTTCTAAAAAATGTCATACACTAGATTAGTTTGTGAATTGAAATACATAATTCCAAACTTGTAAAACAAATAACATAAATGGAGCAGTATATGGATATAATCCATAATCATAAAAATGTTTTCTTGTAGGAGATATATACTAATAAATCCTTTATAATGGTTTGTAATGAAAATGTAAATTATCCTAAGTATATCCCCTAGGAGTGTTGTAACAATTAGTGCTGCAAGTCCTATTGTCGTGTACTAGGATACCCCAGGTCAAGACCGAAACTCCTTTTAAGGGTTTTCACTTCTAGGTATATTTGTGCCAGAGTATCCTCTACCTACTCGTATCTATACAGAGATGTATTTTTTAAAAAATACACAAAATCTCTACATTACCAAAATTTGAGGAAGTTCTTCTATACTAATCCTCAAAGTCTATCTTAGGTTAATTTTCTCTATTCATAGTATATCTAAATCAAGTTTCCATGGTTTGTACTAAAATTCCTCGGATACCAACTATAATGCCCCGACCCTAGTTACCTAGAGTCAGTGCATTATTTCATAACATTGGCATGAAAACAAGGGACCAAACCTAGAAAGACCGGTTATTTTAGTGGCCTTGTAAGTACTAGATACATTCATATGTCTTACATTACATTATAAAATGAAAAATATCATCAACATTATCTCAATTGACCACATTAATATCCCTTAGACTATCCCTACTGGTCTAGCATAATATACATCCTCACATCTTGGGAAAAAAGACACAAAAAGGGGTGAGATCAGATGCTTAGTAAGGATCACAATATAGCATAAACATTCATAAATAAGCTTAAACATTTAAGGAAATGTATAAGAGTAAAACAAAATCCTTTCAAACATAAAATTCAACATAACATGGAAAGGATAAATCAAATAATTCCATTTACATATTCACATTGATATTCTACTAGTAGAATAATCACATGTAATATCAATATCCAATTTCATATTGATGGAATGCATAATGCCAGAATTCATAACCACATAGTCAAGGCCTTATTCCAAGACTACAAATAAGAGTTTTTCAAGGCAATTTTACAAAACACTAGTTTGCCTAATGAGACCTACCGATGCATCGAGGTGCTATAGTGGGCTCCACCCATCACTTACTAAGTCCAATGCATTCCACATTAGGAAAGGTTTAAAATAACGTAAACATTCGTATTAAAACTAGCATATGAAATTTTAATACATTATCCATAAACCACGAATAATGTAAAAATAAATCATACACATTCAAACATATCATAAAACCTTCAATACAATATGGATGATTTTTATCTAATAAATCAAATTCAAACAAGCTTAAAATCCATCAAAGGATGTTGACGTAGATAAAATAAAAACATGTTTAGAGAAACATCTCTTTGAAATAATTTAAAAGTAATATAATTATGAAAGAACACATTTAATCTCAAAACATTCTTATAAGATTGTATTGGAATCTTTGACGATGTTATAACAGTAGAAAATAGCCGCACCCACCATATTAGTTAAACAAACACATTCTTACCTTAATTTTGTCGAAAAGGTCATAAAGTACTTTGATTGGAAAATGACTTAAAGACACCTTTCAAAAAATATATGTTAAAATATAGGTATAAATGAATTTAATACATATTCTATTAAATACTAAAAATGTATTGAATTGCATTTTTATGAAAACATGGATGTGGATTATAAAGAGATCCTAGTAGATACATACGTATTAACAACCTCAGATAAGTAAAGAAATTGTAGAATTAACACTTACCATGTACTTTTACTTAGTTGATGGTATGTTAAACTTCTTTTCAATAGTTAAAACATTGTTATTAAATTATAAAACAAATATATACATAAATATGATATCATATATTATCCTCCAATATTTCTTTGTTAATAATATTTCAGTAGTATCATCATTTCGGGTGTTAACTGATTCATTTTATGTAATATGTTTGGTTATGTAAGCTTTTTTTTACAGATAGGATGTATTTGATTCATATATAGAAATATATTAAGTTCATAAAAATTATTTTTATTCATAGAATGAAAATTATTCTTGAATGATAATGATGGGGAATGAATCTAATCGCATTCATGGAGACAGTAATCGGTTCGTGCGCACGAGCAACAATATCATTATATTGATTGTGAAATATTTTGTAATTGGATGTTATATCATATATAAAGAATCATTACCATGTTATATTTAATATTTTCATTACTTATAGTCATTATTATTCCCATCCAAATAATGAAGTGTGAGAATAACAAACAACACCACGACGCGGAGACGGTAATCCGTACGTACACATGTATGGTGACTTTGTCATTTATAGGATGGGTAGAATAATGAATATTGTTGTAACATATTTATAATAACATAAAATTATGTTTAAAGTATTGGATTTATTATTTGGGTATGGAAACAACAAAGAAAGTTGAAGTTGAAGAAGAAAAGAACCTGAAAGCTAGTGGTGGGATTATTTCCTTTTCTTCAAGTATGTCTTTTTTAGTTGATCAAAAGGGCTCCATAGGTTGGATTTATGACCAATTTAAGGAATTTAGGTTGAATTGAGGAAGTTGGTAATGTATTTGGGAAGGGTTTTACTGATACAAATGGATTTTTTGGTGAGCAATTAAGAGAATGTTAAGTACCCTTTTATAACAGAGGTGAGGGTCATTTTAGGAAAATTTTGAAATATTTTTTATAATGGAATAATTTTCAGTTTCAAATGGCTCTAATATAATTTATATCAATTCTAAGGTAAGGATGGGTCGGAAAACTTTCAACCAATATGTTTTAGATAAGTTTATGTCACTATATTACCCTAATCTTTTAGATTTAACTCTTACTTAAATAGTTTGACATTTACCATGTCTCTTGGTATTTTTTATTATATTGTTAATAACCAAACTATAAACATAAAAGAGAACACCAAGTTGTTAATTATTGATATATCTGACCTTATATAATTATTTTTTCAAAACATTAGATTTTTAGGAAAATTATATCAATTAATAATATAGTATTTGTTTTAAAAACTCAGAAATGTCAATTTTGATCCTATTTAGTATTTCATTTTTTTTAAAGCTATAAAAAAATTTATCACATAGAATAAAATTTATTTAATCAACCATAAAATATCATATTAACATATAAAATTAGTGGAATTCATCATATGTATCAATTTACATTTATTTGGATACATATAATATCAATTTTTGTAATATTTCAATAATAAGGTAATTATTGCATCATCATTCTGTCATAAATAAACTATATTATTTAATGTCTAAATTTTTTAAATAAAATACCAATATGTTTGAAATATTTTTATCATTCTAATTAATATTTATATTTGTATTTATATTATGTAAAACCTTATATTAAAAATAGTTTAGTTATTAAATATTGAATTTAACACTTTTAACTCATCTTTAAATAAAATAATAATAAATATCCTAATCTAATTAATGTGGAAAAAGGTTAATATTTAATTCAAAAGGTTTTTTTGTATAATTAAATTTATACAACAGAATTAGGAAATATGTTAGGTTAATTTTTATATCATTTTACCCCTAATTACCCAATTTACTTTTAATCATGTTAAATAAAAGTCAAAAATTAATATTCACCAAAAATTATTTTCATCTTATTTAACCACATTTTACTTGCTTATTTCAGCCATGGCTCTCTTATTTTTTTAAATTAAACTCACATAAGAGGTAAAATTATGTTTTATGTATATTTGAAAATTATCTTAGAAGGTCGGTAAAAGACGGTAAAAATTTCAATTAAATTTTATGCGTCTAATCTTATTATAAAATGACTTCAACAAATTAAATTGAACATATATAGGTTTTATGTATCTTTTTTGACTTAAAATATATTAAAATCAAATAACTAATTACTTAAATAAAAATTCGGTTTTAAACAATAACGTAGTGTTTTTCACTATTCATAAAAATTTGATAGTTTTTAGAAAAACACCAAAAATTCACCCAAAGATAATTTCTATATTAAAATTTTAAAAATTAAGTCCATATTGAAAAATAAAATTTATAAAATTTCTAAAAGTGGGTATTAATATTCAAAATGGCTAGTTCCATTGGTCATGGTGTGTTAAAACAATAAGTTGAATGCAACGCAGGTTACTGTATTATTGAAAGGGAAACATAATGTGGGAGCGTAAGGTGTTACAGAACATGTATCTAGATGTGTGACTAATTACATGGGACGTTATAACATAAGTTGTACACACCATGTCTTGGGTGAACATGCCATGTAGTATCACCCATGAGAGAATGCTGTAGTTAGAGACATGTAGAAGAACTTAAGAAGAAGGTAAATTTGATGTGCATGTCCTGTCTATTGATAAATTGTCGTGTATAGGGGTGCTAATTGACTAGGTTTCACAAAGATACACACCCATATTGAATCATAAGGGAACATGTCGTGTGGAGGGTATACAGACTATGTAACCTCGTTTTGAAGCAAGTGAATTTTTGTTATTTATGTTAAATTCCTTTACATTAATGTTTTTTCCTTGATAACCATGAACTGAGGTGTGTGATTGACCTTGTGGAGTTATGACACCGAGACTTCCTCTGGTTGTATTCCATGTACAGTGTAGTGACAAGAAAACGAAAATGATAGATGAGAGACTACCAGAAGATCCTCATGTTGTCCCTATCTTGGAACCAGATGTTATATTAGATGCAAGTGATGATTCATAGTTCCATGATGGATTTTTGAGGTTTTTAAAGACCTTCTAAGTAAAAATTCATCCTTACCTATATATAGAAGAGCTGGCGTGGGTGTTCCAGTATTACCATCCTCTCACTTTTTTAGGGGATAGAGGACCATAAGCTACAGAGTCATGGTTGGATTCCATGATTGATATATTTAGCAATCTGAGGATTCCTCTAGAGAGGAGGGTAAATCTTGATATGTATATGCTATGTGATTATACAAAGATATGGTGGGGAGTTATCTCAGAGGAAGGACGTCGTCAAGATAGGGTATGTGAAGAGTTATAGATGACCTTCCGTGATTACTTCTACCCTAAGACTTTGAGAGCCGATTGAGCCCGAGGGTTCATGCATTAGGTATAGGGAACTCTTTCAGTGATGGACTAGTCATCCTATTTTACAGAGCTTCAACACTTCTCACCTATTCTGGGAGGTTATGAGTTATCTTTGGCTAGTTTATTTGAGTATGGTCTTATATATAATATTTGATCAAAGGGTAATTTCTTCAAGTTGACTTCAGTAAAAGCTATAGTGAATCAAGAACTGATTACTGAGCATAATCTGAGGGAGTTGGTAGATGTGATCTAAGGCGGTTCAACATCTAAGGATGGTACACCTTTTAAATACAGAGGTAAGCACCACAGGTAGCCCTAATTTTTGGCTTCTTCAGGTAGAAAAGTGTTATGATACCAGTCCGGGAAGAGTGGGCATATGAGAACATAGTGCCCAAGAGACCCAGTTGAGTGATGATCTTGAGTTAAGATGGGTCATAATCAGTGTTTTGGTCAGTTTTTCACACTAATAGCTGGTGATAGGGGATCTATTATGACTCCATGTTCTGGAGCTGGACCACCAGTTTCTCATCACTCAGGGTATTGGAGTTCTTCATGCTGCTCAGGCTGAGGATGTGGTCATGGTCGTGGTAGTTATGCTTAAGGTATTCTGTGACAAGATGGTGGATCTACTCAGGGTAGTCAGGTTGGGTCTTAGGGATGCAGTACAGGTCAGACTTCTGTAGTGGAGAAGACCCAGTGGGGTCAGGATCTCGAACCCTCTACCGTTAAAGGTATAATTCTAGTGGCCTTAGTTTTATCTTTTACAGTTTTTATATAGGGAATCCCCATAGTTTTATATCTGTTTCCATTGTTTATATCATTCGGATCTATATCATAAATTTTGAGTATGTTATGACGCTAGACTCTCTGTTGGGGATTAGAAATTCTATTGTACGTAAATTCATGGAGTTCCCTCTTGAGTTTGGCGGGTGTCACTTCATATGAGACCACTATGTCCTAGAGATGATAGGCTTCTATTTCGTTCACATAATGTACTGGTTAGTCTCCTTTCATTCCTTTTTTTTATATCTATCATCGTATGGTGAGTTTCACATCACTGGAGGGTGGGTTTTTTCTACACAAGGGCGAATGGGATGTCTAGGCAAGTCGAGCTAGACATGAGCATCATGGGTAGGGAGGAATTACTACCAAGATTTAATGTTTATATCTGGATGTCTAGGGAACTTCACAAATAGACTTTATTCCAATGGTGGATCGTTTCATGGATGAATTTCCAGATGATTTTTCTAGTTTACCTCTGTAGCGAGATGTAGATTTCTCTATTGAGATTATTCCTTGAGTGGTACCAGTGTCCATTACTCCTTATAAGATGGATAAAAAAGAGTTACATGAGCTCAAGAAGCAATTAGAGGAGTTATAGGTAAAGTGTTTCATCTGACTGACTACATTTCCTTGGGATTTTCCTGTTCTTTTAACAAAGAAAGAGGACATTACCATCAAACTTTAAAAGAATTATTTGAATCTAAAATAAATTATTGTTAAAAACTGATATCCATTTCTGATGATTTATGAGCTCTCTGACTAGCTTTGAGGATATCGAGTGTTCTTGAAGATTGAATTGAGATCTGGTAATCATCGGTTGCACGCTAGCCCATCTGATATACCTCTTACAGTCTTTCGGAGTAGGTATGGTCTATACAAGTATGTGGTTATTTCATGCAGTCTCACAAACAAACCTACAGTTTTCATGGCACTAATGAACGTAGTGTTCCATCATTACTTGGATTATTTTGTTGTTGTCTTTGTGGATGATTTCTTGGTGTACTCCCACAATCGACATGTTGATTCCACCCATCTTTATATCATCTTGAGTACACTAAGGGAGAATCAGTTTTATGAAAAGATCTCCAAATTACACTTTTTGATGGACCATATTCACTTCTTGGGACATGTTATCTCAGATATAGGATAATAATTAGACTCCGAGAAAGTGAGAGAATTAGTATCCCAGAATGTTCCATTGAACGTATTTGAGGTACTGAGTTTTCTGGGGCTGGATGGTTACTATAGGTGATTTATATAGTACTTATCACGCTTAGCAGCACCACATTCAGGACTGACTAAGAAGGGCGTGTAGTACTTCTGGACAGATTCCTATGATTTAGCTTTTTTAGGTGTTGAATAGGAGATTGAAATCATCACCGATATTTCTTTAGATTCGAGCGAGAGTTACACTATTTATTGTGATATGTGATGTATCAGTCTTAGAGAAATGCTTATGCATGGGGAAGGAGTCGTTGTGTACGGGTCTCGGTAGTTGAGGCCACATGGGAGGAATTACCTGATGCACGATCTCGAGTTAGTTTCATTTTTTCATTCTTTATGATTTTGGAGATATTATATATTGGGTGAGTATTTTCTGGTGTACACTAACCACAAAACCTCAAGTATATCTTTAATCAGCCTGATTCTAATTTGAGACATCGAAGGTGGGTTTAGTACCTTCAGGTTTATGAATTTTCGCTTGCCTACCCACCTTGGAGGGGCAATGTTGTGGATAATTCTTTGAGTAGAGGGAATCATATATAGGTAGTTCAAGAATGCAGTAGTGAGTTGCATCTTATGGATATGTTCTTTGATACTCATTTGGGGGTGAACGTTGGATAGGGGAAGACGTTTCATTCTTCTCTATCTGTTACACGTACTCTACTAGATAGAGTGCGAATGAGGCGGCTATTAGATTCTGAAGGCCTAGTCATATGCATGAGCGTGTCAGGAGAGGACCCTAATCCTGGCTGGACCATAGGCGATGTAGTGATATGGCATTTTCATGGGCATGTATGGGTGTCAGAAGACATACACGCGGAGATGATAAATTATTTTCATTCCTCAGTTTAGCCAGTTTATCCTAGTGTCGCCAATATTTATCGAGATCTGCACTGTCAATATTGGGGACTAGGTATGAAGAGATTTATTGTTATTTTTTAATGATATGTTCCACCTGTTTGCAGTTGAATGCAAACAATCAATTACTACAAGTTCATTTATAGTAGTTACCCATTCCTGAGGGGATGTTTAATGATGTTGTGATGGATTTCGTGATGGTTTTACCTATATCGACTCATGGGTATGTTTTAGTTTTCTTTGTTATCGATACGCTCATGAAGGTTTCACATTCCATTATGATTAAGGAAACCATCAGTGTTAATGATCTTGGAAGGTTATACATCAGAGAGATTATACATTTTCACGGGGTTCTACACTTAATCATTTCAGACAAGGATGCTCGTTTCACTTCTCATGTATGGCAGGGACTAGAGATGGATTTGGGTACATAGGTACATCTGATTACATCCTACCATCCCCATATAGATGACTAGTCCAAGATCATGATTTAGGTTCTTGAGGAAATTATGAAATCTTTCATTAAAGATTTTGGGGGTTATTGGGAGAGACACATACCCCTAGTATAGATTTACTACAATAACAATTTTCATGAGACGATTCAGATGACAGCATATGAGGTATTGTATGGTAGACCATGTGGATCAACCTTATGTTGACAAGAGGCAGGAGAGGAAGCTATACCGGGACATCGTCTTGTACAAGAGACCACTGAACACGTGGAGTTGATATTGAAGTGGATGGCTACTGCACAGTCTCACTATAAATATTACGGTGATCGATGGAGATTTCCACTATAGTTTGAGGTTAGATATCAAATTTTATTACGTGTCACAAAGTGGTTGGGACACAGGGGGGTTATGATATAGGGGAACCTTTCACCGAGATACGTCAGACCATTTGAGGATTTGGAGTGAGTTGGGTCGATTGCCTATTAGGTGCAGTTACATCATAGGTACGAGTTTATGCATGACATCTCTTATTTTCTCAGTTAAACATTACTTTTAAGACCCTTCTATCGTTTTTCATCCTATGGAGTTTGATCTAGAGGTGTATGAATCCCTCTAAGATCACCCTATTGGGATTTTGGATCGCATCAAGAAGGTTCTCTATGGACGGAATTTTCCATTGGTACGGGTGTTATGGCCTCACGGGCGAGTACAAGAAGAGACATGGGAGAGGGAGGCTGAGGTTCGATCACATTTTCCAGAGTTGTTTGAAGGTTCTTCTTCACCACCATTGAAAGAGAAATTAGAGGTTGAATTTATTTAGGGGGGGGGGTTCAAGAATCGTGATATTCATTTAATGTATGTATCATTATTTTGGGTTGTTTTTGAGGAAATTGGAATATTTTGGGAATTGCCTATGTATATGTCGTGTACTCTTGAGTAATAACCGTATACCTGGGTACCATGAACAGCTACATATTGGCCATGTAATAGCCAACTACATTGCAGTGTGAGGTGACCAGGATGACCACCTAAAGTGGGGCCTGTTAAGGATAGTACATGATGTTTACATTAAATTAAAATTCCATGTAATTTTATTTTTATTTGATTAATCCGACCGGGGTCATGTCTTATATACCGAAAAAATCTCTTCTCCCTAGGCTTTGTATAGGAGAACAACTAGAAAACCATAAACATCGATCCCCTACCATTTGTCCATCCGATCACTGATCGAGACACCTTCTGGTGTGTTGGATTCCCACATGTGAGTTCTCTTGTTCCATCAAGCCTCAATTCCTAATTTTTTCCCTCTATTATGTTATTCAAGGTTGAACAATTTTGACCTTTTTACAGATCTATGAAGTTCTAGGACAATTCAAGGGCTGAAGTTCAGGATTTTTCACCAAACCGCATCGAGGTAGGAGGTTTGTTCCATTATTTTTTTTTCTTGGGATTATGTATGCTAAAATTGTTGAATACCCTTGTTTAGGGTATTGGGTGTTTTTTAATTTAACTGTTTTTAATTTTTTTATGGTTTATTTGATTGAGAATGGTTTATTGATTGTGCATAAGGTTTACTAATTTTTGTATGGAAGTGTTCCCCATGTTTGTTTTGGTTATAGCCATTGGTTCTAGAATGCATGTTACGATGATTTCTTTTCAGTGCCTAGTATTGTTAGCAGGGAGTTTCGGTTTATTTGAAAACAATGTGTTTTGAATTACGAAAGTGGGGCCAAGGGAAATTAAATGTCAGAGCTTCCTGAAGTAGGTTATTTTAATTATGAATTGTTATTATGTTTTCCCAATGGTATTAACTGTGAGAGCTGTCGTGGGTCATTGAATAGAGGGGTTAAACTATGAGAGCTACACCGAGGGTTGTTAACAAGTAATTGTTATCCCATTGTGAATTTACTTTTATAGAATCTATGGGGTCATTATAATTCATATCATGGGGGTATTGACTATGAAATATACTTGGGTTATTGTTTGTAAATTAATAGTGCTATGTGAGACCGAAGGGGTTAGACCATGGGTGATTTCCCAGATGGTTTTTTTATTTATTGATTGGATGATTTATGAAACAAGATGTGATTAGATGATGAGAACATTCACAGAGGGTTTCTTGTGAACTATTGTATGATTAGTATGAGTCTGCCTAGCCAAATCAAAATCATAGAATTAGTCTCTCTTGATTTTTTAGATGGTCTATTGAAATTTCTGTTGATATTTTTATACTAGGGGATGCAGAGATTAAGCTAGATCCCATGGTCACATTTTTTAATGTATTAAATAATTATTAAATGTAAATGAATGTAATCAAAAACTGTAGGATTTTTTACTTTTGATTAATTCATAGTTTATTTCTTCATTTATGCAAAATAGCTTTTATATATATTCATTGACAATTAGGAACAAATATTTTTTATGTTAACTACTGAGATTTATCTCACACCGTTTTTTGGTCATTACTTTCGACCCAAAAAAATTATATGGTTACAGGTATACATAAGGGAAAGCACTATTTTTCATCATGTGCTAGATTTGTGTTTGTGATGGAGAGTATGTGACAAAGATGAGGCCTGCAATGCTGCAGGAGTTTACTTGATTCTTTTTTATAGGGGTTTAGTATTGTATTTCCAGCATTGTGTCATGATTGGATGCTTTCTTATACATATATGATATGAATCATTTATATATGGGACCTGGTTGTTTATTTACTATCTGTCTTCCTCTATTTACATGTTGTATTGTATTACGGATTCCGTTACTGTTTACAATTTTCTGTTGTGTCACTTTTCTAATGAAGGGAATAATTTCCCTACTATCACACCCAAGGCCCTCACTACTGTTCAGAAGCCTTTGGAATTGGTGAATTTTTTTTGAGGCCACAAGACCAATCAGGTACGAGGAACCTTTTGGCAGAACCCAAAACCTAGAAGTTATAACAATATCTTGTTAACTCGGATCACAGGGGTAGAACCTACATCATATATATCCATACCTTGATTTTGTGTTTTGATAATTTATTATAAAATATTTATGGATATTCTATATAGTTTGGAATATTGGGGCATCAATGACCTTCCATATTAATTACATTAATTTTTGGGTCAATATATTATTTAAGAGATAACTTGTGATTATTTTTTAGATTTGAATATTTATATTTTGATTAGTCGTTTTGATAAAGAGTTGTGATGGGGAAAACATTATATTGAATTACATGGCCCTAAATAATTTATTTTGTAGGCTTTTGATTACTTATATAGTAGTATTTTAATGTATTTATACATTTTCCTGATCTATGAAAGAAACATTTATTATTTTTTTCCATTATCATTTTTTATCTATGTGAGGATAAAAACCCTAGTATATTTCCTATATTATGTTTGATATATGATATAATTTTTTAATGAATTAATTAGTTATTATCCAAATATTGTAATGGTTATGGTGACCAGATCTGGTGATTTTTTTATATAAGATCCTTGTAATCGGTGTAACAGAATTTTTGAAATGTGGGGGTAAATAGTATTCTAATTGTAATGGATTACAATGAATGTAATTTTTTTCCTACATAATATTCTCAGGGATAATAAACACGTATTTTTCTATAATAAAAAATAAACAGTTCATTTATTATTATTTTTCCCACTGGGGGAATTGATATGGGAATATACTATCACACATGTCATTCCGGATAATGTTTTATATTGATTTAAGATATATATATACATACATATATATTGGATAGTCTCTAATTTAATTTTGTTGTAAAAATATTTATCTTTGGTATTAAAAAACATCATCAAATCCACTCAACTATATTCATGTGTTATGTCAAATATCTGATAAATCCTTTTTCAATTAATTTAGGAAAAACCAAATGACCGATATAAGTGTTGAATACAATATATGTGGGATAAAATAGATGATGTGAAATGAATATAATGATTTATTAGTGTTTTCTCTTTGAAAAATATTTATTGTATTTTTCAATTATCATGAATGGTAGGGGTATGTATAAGAGATATTTATTGGAAGGATATTCCATTAATTAGTGATGTATGAAAATTAAAACATAAAGGTTTTTGAATTAGATGGAAGTGATTTTCCATGTGAATGAAATGACACATGTTTGATAAAAATATTCGATATGATTAGGAAATATCTAAAAGATATGATTATATGTCCCATAGATGTTTTCTTTATTATATAAGGATGTGATATTCTTTAAGAATCAATTTACATGTATTAAAAAGGCATTAATAATTGAAAAATGACTCTATGTGGTAATATTATTGATCACTATTAACTTAAATTAAATTGGGCTATTATATTTTGGAGCCATTGATCAATGGTTTCATTTTAAGGTGTCAAATTTAATTATTTTCATATTTTTTTGTCCATTGGTGGACCATTGGAGGAAACCATGGACACTAATAGTATCTGGTTTAATTAATTAAAAATGTAAATTGATCCATTATTAGTGATTCAATATATTAATGAATAATTATTGAGATTACGAATATTTTCATTTATGGAATAGGTTTTACATCATAGGATGAATTGTTAAATGATGTTATTGGTTTAATGGGGATCCTTTGGGTGATAGATATTTTTTAGTATCACTGATTAAATAATCATTAATTGATGATTATCCTTTATTTCTATTATTAATAATAAATATGTTATTAGTATGGATTTTTTTATCGTGTATCCTATTAATTTACATTTATCCTTTCATTAGAGGTTGTGATTTTGAGCCTACTTATAGTAATTGGAGCTAAATATTGATGAGGCATGAAATAAGTTCTCATGAAAGTATGACATTTTTAAATAATTATATATAAAATATCTATATTTTCGATGTAGTTTTATTTATTTGTGGATTTTTCAGTTGTTTATTATGGATAATATTAGATCTATCCTTTTTCAAAGAGAATTTATATTATGGGAATAATTTTTTGAAATTTTATTCTCATTTCATGTTCTAATTGACATCAAAATTTCTCTTCGTGACATTTTTTTGCCTGGATCTAATAGAATAGAGAGATAAATATTTTTTATCTTCGTGAATTACCTATTAAGAGTTTTCTTGATGATTTGGTTGAATAAAAAATCAATCAATTATTTAGTGATTGTTTGGAGGTTTCATCCTTTTGGATGAAATATCCATGTATTTGGTTTGTTTCATTTTAGGGATAAAAATATTATTTTTTAGAGGATGTAATAGTATGGGTCTTCACTCACAAATAAACATTTCTCTAGGATCATAACATGATTCTTGATTTATTTTTTATTAAATTAATAACTATTATTTTAATATATTTTAAATTATAATGTGTCTTGGCTGATATAATTGGGATGATATTTTTTTAGAAAAATACTAATATATAATAAAATATAAAAACATAATAAATGTAGAGACCCGAAGCCTGACGTACATGGAAATTACATTACTTTTTCGGAATACATAGTACATAACAAAAACACACAAATAAGGACCGTAATAGTTTATTGTCTTTGGAAACTCGGAATATAATCTTCTAATCGTGGTGAAAGATCTTCAACATCTCCCATAAAGATATTATTCTTTTTCTAAACCTAAATCCTTTCTTTATATCCTGGGGAAAAGAAAACATAAAAGGGTGAGCTCAAATGCTCAGTAAGGGTAAACAAAATAAATATCAATCACATCATATTCATAAGAACATAACATTTTGGGAATCTTAACCTGCAAAATAGAGCATAATTTCATAACATGGGATAAATCATAGTAGTGAAATGAAATCCCAATAATCATAACTTAAAACATGAAACTTTGTGGAATACACACATAATCATAGAGAATCATATCTTATTAGTCAAGACTCATTGCCAAGACTATCTTAGTGGATAAAGTCCATTTCTGAACCGAGTCACCCTCGTTTCAGTCCTGTTTCACTGAACCGGTATAACCTACCGTTCCATCCATGTCTATCTCATGAGATATAAAATCTTTACCCAATTCATTGGAGGGAGATATAGGTCCCACCCATCTCATAATGATACCATTCTTATGTGTGCCACAAAATCAGAAACAATACATCATAGCATAACCCATGTAATAAAAATGGGAATCTTAAACATCATGACATCATAAAACTATTCATATAAGATAAAGGATTTCATAAAAATATTTCAATCACAACATAATCAAATCCATGTAATAATAGGGATATAATTTTGATAAAACGCTTGAACTCCATTCTTGAGGAAAATATCTTTTCTACTTCAAAAACATTTTTTTCCTTTCTTAACATGTCATACAATTTTAAACTAAAAGAAGTTGATTAAAAATAAACTTGAAAACTTGTAAAGGAAGATTCTTGGAAATATTGTTTTAAAAATCCATTCATGCCGTATAAGTTAAAAAAACATTCTTATCGTACTTTTTTCGGAAAAGTCAAAAAGTACCTCATACGAAAAATGACAAAAGATTCATTTCATATCTTTTACTAAAAACTCACATAAGGGTAAAATTGGATTTAAAAAATTGGGGAAACATGGATGTGGATGATAAAATACACCCCAGTAAATGCCAAAGTATAAACAATCTCGGATAAAAATGAGATTGTGATATTTCCCTTACCTTAGGTCCGATTTGATTCGTATGTGTCAGAACCTCCTGTATAAAGATTTAAATAATGTCATTGACTTATTCCAGAATCATAATCATTGTTATGATATCATATACGGTTCACTTATGGCTTTATATTACCCGTTCATTTGTAAATTCCATGTTAAAGAGCGTTTTGGGTAAAATTGTATCATTTGTCATCCGTGTTTTGACTTGTAATTATTCATATGATTACATAGATCATGATTACTTAATTCCATAATATAAAAAATGATTTATATATAATATATATTCAGAATATACATATATATAATAATTCAGTAAATGTAAATAAATACACCGTTCATGGAGACGGTAGGTCGTACGTACGCATGAACGCTGTTTTCGTTTCCTTATTGAGTTGAATGGAATTAAGTAGATGACATACATATATATACTCATAAATCCAGTATCATTATTATGTCATATATTTCATGATTACTTATTATATATAATTTATAATCATTCATGAATGGTTAAAGTGGAGAATGAATCTCATCGCGTCGTGGAGACGGTAGTCCGTACGTACGCACGAGCGATGATATCGTTCTCATGATAGTGGGACTGTATTGGAGTGTATGTATACTATTTCAGAATCAATATCACTTTAAATTAATCATATATAGTTATTATTTACTCCATTATACCCATCCAAGTAAGGTGGTGGTGGAAAATAGATTACACCATGGCGTGGAGACGGTATTCCGTCCATACGCACGCGCAGTGATTTCCTTTTTCTGTAGGATGGATAGAAGGTTAATTAGAGTTGTTTCATATTTATAATAACATATCAGTATAAAATAAATACTTATGTTATTACTTTATCATGAAACAACTAATGAAGAAGAAGTTGAAGAAGAAAGAAATTGAAAAAGATCGGTAATGGATATTACCTCTTTTTGACGCGCCTTCACTTAACCTCCACTTAAAGAACTAAGGATGGTCTTTTAAGAAGACCAGGACCTCTAGGATAATACTAGGGAAGTGGAGAAGAGATTTTGGCAGGGGTTGTCCGATCTTGAATGCTCATATTAGTGTGAGGAGGAGAGGGAGGAGGTGCCCTTTTATAAGGAAGGAGAGGGGCACCTTTGGGAAAACTAAAATATTATTTTATTATAAAGTCAAGTTCGGTTTTAAATAGTTTCATATTGATATATTTAGAAGATAAGGTGGGTATGGGTCTAAATCCTCTCATCCAATATAATTTAGACAAGTTTAGGTATCAATTTTAACCTTATCTTTTAGATTTAACATTAAGTTAGATAATTTAACTTTTACCGTGTCTTCTTGTTTTCTTACACTATAAGGTTAATAAACATACTATATAAATCCAAATGAACTCCAAGTTGTTTATTATTAATATATCTATCCTTATATAAGTCATTTGGCTGAACCTTATATTTTTAGGAAGTAAATAACAATTAATAATATAATATTTGTTTTAAAAACTAATTTATGTCAATTTTGACACTATTTGGTACATGATTTTTATGAAATTCATAAAAGAATGATAAGTTCTAACAAAGTTACTTATATCAACAATAACATGTCATATTAACCTAGAAAATTAATTTTAGTCATAAAAAGTCTCAAATTACATTTATTTGGGCATTTATAACATCAATTATGTCAATATTTCATTAATAAGCCAATTACAGCATCATCTTTGTGTCATAATAAATGATAATTATTTAATCCCTTAAAATTCTAAATAAATTTATATGATGTAGATAATTGTATTATATTTATGTAGACTATTCATGTTAGAAGTTTCATAAAGTTTATCACTAATGTAAAATTATTATACTTATAAGATTTAAGAAAGTGACATGTTGTCACATTCTTTGGTTTTAATAATAATTAAATTATTTTCATGGAAAAAAGTCCATAAAATGAATCTAATCCGACCCTTAGGTTATATGGGTCTAATGTTAGCCATCCAATAGTATTTTTCCAAGTGTTAGGGTAATTTTATAATCTTATATTTACCCTTAATTACCCGATTTACCTTTAACTATAGTAAATAAAATTTACCGTAGTTACTATTCATAATGCCCAAAAATAAAAAGTATCTTATTAACATAATTTGGACCCACTGATTCCAAATATGGAATCCATTTTTCCAAATTAAATACACATAATATGTAGAAATTAAATTAAAATTAATCCCGTTGTCGAAAGAAAACGGGCTTTTCTTTAAAACATTGCAAATGATTGAATTGATTTAACCTACGAATTCAAGGTAAAATAAATTCTAATGACATACATTATATTAAATGGTAAAAATATATTCTATTTATACTTTAAAACCATTCAATATTATAATTTAACGACATAATATATTACGATGAAAAAAGTTTTTTTTAATTAAAATATAGCGTGTTTTTACTATTCATTAAAATATGAAAGTTATCGGAAAAATATCAAAACTTTATCTAATGTAAATTTTTATATCCTGATTCAAAAGAAGAATTTTATTTTGTCAAATTTAACATATAAACATGTCAAAAACTGGATTTAATGTGGGTGCACCATCAAAAGGCGGCAAAACTGCATTTTTTTGAAAAATACTTATTTTACCCGAAAAATTTATTTTGTTCTTATACCATGTTCTAGAAAATGTGTAAGATGAATAATAATGTTATAAAATTCAAATTTTAGTTAATAATATTCATAACGGCTAGTTCATGACAATATTATAATAATATATCGTTGTTTATTAAAACCCGGTATTGCGTACAACACACGCTATCGAGGAAGGTCGCGATTGCGTGTAATGCAAGCCAAGTCAGGGTTGCGTGTTGTGAAAGAATCCTTCGTTGTTTCATATAACATAATCCAACCATATTTCATTTATACATTGAATATATATATATATATATACTAAATGTTGCTTAGAATAACTATTATCAAAATTGTGTGTAACACGATCCAAGAATAGTGTTGCGTATACTGCAAGCTAATACGGTGATGCGTATAGAGCAAGGTAATCTTGGTGTAGATTACAACACAAGACATTAAGGAAATTAAAAGAATATTTTTCATAAAATCTCAGGGTGTTACATTCTACCCCCCCTTAAAATGAATTTCTCCCTCGAAATTCTTCGGGGTTATAAATGGTTTACTACTCGAAAGTTTGTTTAATAGAAACCCACATCGTAAACAGGAATACCAAAATATGGCCTTAAAAACTAAAATATGAAATGTAACGGTTACCCAAATTTACTCATCACTGGGTTTCCACGTAGAAGAACATAGGTGAAAATATGGATATGGAAGAAAAATCTAACCATCAAGTTCTGATGGAGAGTGGTAGAGAACATGGCTATTAAAAAGACAATAATCTCAAAGCCATAAATTTGTGATGATCTAGGGTACCATATGATTCATCAGATATAATATCACTAGGACAACATTTTTGGTTTCCAAAATCATTTCCTTAAAGTTGAAGAATTTGAATTAGAATAAATACTTACATTATTTTGGTACAATCTCACTATTGTTCGTACTTTGAACAATTTCCTCTTCATCTCTTAAAGAAATGAAGTTGAATTTGTTATTCATGAAGTGTTAATTGATCATGTGATATAATGATGGGTTATTCCATCTGTTTCAAATAAAATGTTAGAAAAAGTTATCAAATATACATAAGTCCATCTATGGGGAGGTTAATCATATACGATTCCAAGAATGAACCTATACTTCATATATCATACAACATAATAAAATAAAACTAGTTTCTACTAAACAGGGACTTCCTGTAGGCCAGTGGTAGGCGATAAAGGCCATCCGCACTTCGGTTGTGGGTTCGATTCCCACAGCCTTGTCTGACGTGATGGTCTGTCGCCCATCCTGCAGGTTTTCCTTTTTCTAAAGCTATATTACTATAACATCCCATCAATAATATAGAAAAAAGTTATATCATAACTTATGTCCAACATAATCCATTCCAATCTTTAGGCTTATCTAAAATACTTCAGTCTAAGCTCAGAGTATAAAGAAAATGATTACTTGAAATGTTGTCAACCAAGAATGTGAATACCATCATTTATCCCCCATATATCTTATTGGTCACATTCCAATCATGTGAATACCTTAATGATGTATTCTCTTGAAAAATGAATACCCATTAAACCTTAGTGAAAACATGAATGCTGTCAAAAGTTAACTCTTTCCACATACCAAAATCCAAAAATTCTATATACTCAAACCATGATATAACCTTCTCCTTATATCAGTCATGAGCTCATGAATACTATCAAACATTTAATTTTATCTTTATCACTTCATTATGCGCATATCATCTACATTCCAAAAATATCTGAATAACCTTTCATGGATACTGGTACCATTAATCAAACACTTTGAAAACTCAATGAAAGACAACAGTGTAACAATACTTAGATGTCTCTTTATTCCAGAGTACCATGATATTACTTATACAACATTACATATGATAAACATGTAATCATTCCACTACATTCTTAAACCATTGATCGAGCTTCAACAATTCTTTCATCTCACATATCATTTGTAGTCTCTTCATCATCATCAACATAAATACTACCCATACGACCATACTGATTCTCTTCATGAGACATTCCCTTAGGGCATTAGTTTGCATAATGCCCGTACATTCCATATTTAAAAAATTTAACCATTGTTGATGTCGTAGCAATACCATTATCCTCATCCCTGGTGTTAACTGAACCTTTTCCTTTTCACTTACTAGCTTTGTGTCCTTATTTTACACACCCAAAGCATCTTCCAGTTCCTTTGAAACATTCTCCTTGATGCCTCTTCCCACATGATTTACATAGGGGAAATTGAACCTTCTTTCCTCCATGATCATCATGAAACTCCATCTTTCTCTTATTAGCCGAGTCAGGAAACTTACCAAATTTTACTTTATTGATCATATTATGAGATTGCTGATTCGTCATAATAATGATGTTTCGACCTCCAAATCCCATTTCATTTGGTTTCTCATGAAGAATATCATTCCATTGTCCATCATATCCTTCATTATCGTGAATCATCTTGTTTCCATCCATTTTCTAAAACCCAAAAAGAATAGTGTGAGAGGCAAAAATCATAATAAAGGGGGAGTAAATTCAATATCTTACATATTTGGTTTAATCTAATATCTTTACCATAGTTATAGGACTATATACTATATGTATACTTATCCTTAGGGACATCCCTAGACATACCTTAGAAATATATCTAGGGATCTCACTAACGTTTTCACATCCTAGTTTCCAAAGGTTGACTAAACCTTTCCTATGATACCAACTGTAGAGACCCGAAGCCTGACGTACATGGACATTACATTACCTTTTCATAATACTTCGTACATAACAAAAAACACACAAACAAGGACCGTAATAGTTTAGTGTCTTTTGAAACTCGGAATATAATCTTCTAATCGTGGTGAAAGATCTTCAAAATCTCCCATAAAGATCTTCTTTTTTTTCTAAACCTAAATCCTTTCTTTATGTCCTGGGGAAAAGAAAACATAAAAGGGTGAGCCCAAATTCTCATTAAGGGTAAACAAAATAAATATCAATCACATCATATTCATAAGAACATAACATTTTGGGAATCTTAACCTGCAAAAGAGAGCATATTTTCATAACATGGGATAAATCATAGTAGTGAAATGAAATCCAAATAATCATAACTTAAAACATGAAACTTTGTGGAATACACACATAATCATAGAGAATCATATCTTATTAGTCAAGACTCATTTCCAAGACTATCTTAGTGGACAAAGTCCATTTCTGAACCGAGTCACCCTCGTTTCAGTCCTGTTTCACTGAACCGGTATGACCTGCCATTCCAGCCATGTCTATCTCATGAGATATAAAATCTTTACCAAATGCATTGGAGGGAGATATAGTTTCCACCCATCTCATAATGATACCATTCTTATGTGTGCCACAAAATCAGAAACCATACATCATAGCATAACCCATGTAATAAAAATGGAAATCTTAAACATCATGACATCGTAAAACAATTCATATAAGATAAAGGATTTCATAAAAATCTTCCAATCACAACATAATCAAATCCATGTAATAATAGGGATAGAAATAGAACCCTATATTATCTTATATGGAAAATAATTTTGATAAAACACTTGAACTCCAATCTTGAGGAAAAAATCTTTTCTACTTCAATAACATTTTTTTCCTTTCTTAACATGTCATACAATTTTAAACTAAAAGAAGTTGATTAAAAATAAACTTGAAAACTTGTAAAGGAAGATTCTTGGAAATATTGTTTTAAATATCCATTCATGTTGTATAAGTTAAAAAAACATTCTTCTCCTACTTTTGTCGGAAAAGTCAAAAAGTACCTCATACGAAAAACGACAAAAGATTCCTTTCATATCTTTTACTAAAAACTCACCAAAGGGTAAAATTTGATTTAAACAATTGTATAAGGATATAAATATTACATATTGGGGAAACATGGATTTGGATGATAAAATACACCCCAGTAAATGCCAAAGTATAAACAATCTCGGATAAAAATGAGATTGTGATATTTCCCTTACCTTAGGTCTGATTTGCTTCATATGTGTCTGAACCACCTGTATAATGATTTAAATAATGTCATTGACTTATTCCAGAATCATACGCATTGTTATGATATCATATACGGTTCACTTATGGCTTTATATTACCAGTTCTTTTGTAAATTCCATGTTAAAGAGCGTTTTGGGTAAAATTGTTTCATTTGTCGTCCGTGTTTTGACTTGTAATTATTCATATGATTACATAGATCATGATTAGTTAATTCCAGAATATAAAACATGATTTATATATAATGTATATTCAGAATATACATATATATAATAATTCAGTAAATGGAAAGAAATACACCGTTCATGGAGACGGTAGGTCGTACGTACGCATGAACGCTGTTCTGTTTTCCTTATTGAGTTGAATGGAATTAATTAGATGACATACATATATATACACATAAATCCAGTATCATTATTATGTCATATATTTCATGATAACTTATTATATATACTTTATAATCATTCATGAATGGTTTTAGTGGAGAATGAATCTCATCGCATCGTGGAGACGGTAGTCCGTACGTATGCACGAGCGATGATATCATTCTCATGATCGTGGGACTGTATTGGACTGTATGTATACTATTTCAGATTCTATATCACTTTAAATTAATCATATATAGTTATTATTTACACCATTATACCCATCCAAGTATGGTGGTGGTGGAAAATAGATTACACCACGGCGTGGAGATGGTATTCCGTATGTACGCACGCGCGGTGATTTCCTTTTTCCGTAGGATGGATAGAAGGTTAATTAGAGTTGTTTCATATTTATAATAACATATCATTATATAAGAAATACTGATGTTATTACTTTATAATGAAACAACTAAAGAAGAATATGTTGAAGAAGAAAGAAATTGAAAAAGATCGGTAATGGATATTACCTCTTTTTGGCGCGCCTTCACTTAACCTCTACTTAAAGAACTAAATATTGTCATTGAAGAAGAAAAAGACCTCTAGGATGATACTAGGGAAATGGAGAAGAGATTTCGGCAGGGTTTCGCCGAGATTGAATGCTCAAATTGGTGTGAGGAGGAGAGGGAGGAGGTTCCCTTTTATAAGGGAGGAGAGGGGCACCTTTGGGAAAACTAAAAATATTATTTTATTATAAAGTCACGTTCGGTTTTAAATAGCTCCAAATTGATATATTTAGAAGCTAAGGTGGTTATGGGTAGAAATCCTCTCATACAATAGAATTTAGACAAGTTTAGGTATCAATTTTAACCTTATCATTTAGATTTAACTTTAAGTTAGATAATTTAACTTTTACCGTGTCTTCTTGTTTTCTTACACTATAAGGTTAATAAACTTACTATATCAAGACAAACGAACCCCAAGTTGTTTATTATTAATATATATATCCTTATATAAGTCATTTTGCCGAACCTTAGATTTTTAGGAATTAAATAACAATTAATAATATAATATTTGTTTTAAAAACTAATTTATGTCAATTTTGACACTATTTGGTACATGATTTTTATGAAATTCATAACAGAATGATAAGTTAGAACCAAGTTACTTATATCAACAATAACATGTCATAGTAACCTATAAAATTAATTTAAGTCATAAAAAGTCTCAAATTACATTTCTTTGGGCATTTATATCATCAATTATGTCAATATTTCATTAATAAGACAATTAATGCATCATTTTTGTGTCATAATAAATGATAATTATTTAATCCCTAAAAATTATAAATAAATTACTATGATATATATAATTGTATTATATTTCTGGAGACTATTCATGTTCGAAGTTACATGAAGTGTATCACTAAATTAAAATTATTATACTTATAAGATTTTAGAAAGTGACATGTTGTCACATTCTTTGGTTTTAATAATAATTAAATTATTTTCATGGGAAAAAGTCCATAAAATGAATCTAATCCGACCCTTAGGTTATATGAGTCTACTTTTAGCCATTTAATAGGTTTTTTCCAAGTTTTAGGGTAATTTTATAATCTTATATTTACCCTTAATTACCTGTTTTACCATTAACTATAGTAAATAAAATTTACCGTAGTTACTATTCACAATGCCCAAAAATAAAAATTAGCTTATTACCATAATTTGGACCCACTGATTCCAAATATGGAATCCATTTTTCCAAATTCAATACACAAAATATGCAGAAATTAAATTAAAATTATTCCCGTTGTTGAAAGAAAATGGGTTTTTCTTTAAAACATTGCAAAAGATTGAATTGATTTAACCTAGGAATTCAAGGTAAAATAAATGCTAATGACATACATTATATTAAATGGTAAAACTATATTCTATTTATACTTTAAAACCATTCAATATTATAATTTAACCACATAATATATTATGATGAAATAAGTTGTTTTTAATTAAAATATAGCATGTTTTTACTATTTATTAAAATATGGAAGTTATCGGGAAAATATCAAAACTTTATATAATGTAAATTTTTATATCCTGATTTAAAAGAAGAATTTTATTTTGTCAAATTGAGCATATAAACATGTCGAAAACTAGATTTAAAGTGGGTGTGCCATCAAAAGGCGGAAAAACTACATTTTTTGAAAAATACTTATTTTACCCGAAAAATTTATTTTGTTCTTATACCATGTTCTAGAAAATGTGTAAGATGAATAATAATGTTATAAAATTCAAAATTTAGTTAATACTATTCATAACGGCTAGTTCATGACAATATTATAAAAATATATCGTTGTTTATTAAAACCCGGTATTGCGTACAACACACGCTATCGAGGAAGGTCACGATTGCGTGTAATGCAAGCCAAGTCAGGGTTGCGTGTTGTGAAAGAATTCTTCGTTGTTTCGTATAACTGAATCCAACCATATTTCATTTATACATTGAATATATATATATATATATATATATATATACTGAATGTTGTGTAGAATAACTATTATCAAAATTGTGTGTAACACGATCCAAGAATAGTGTTGCATATACTGCACGCTAATACGGTGTTGCGTATAGCGCAAGGTAATCTTGGTGTAGAATACAACACAAGACATTAATTAAATTAAAAGAATATTTTTCATAAAATATCGGGGTGTTACAATAAATACCACAAAACAATGTTTAACATTATGAAACAAACTATATAGTTGTGTCTGAAATAGGGTGTTTAATTTTTCATAATAATATAATAATATTATAATGACATTTTGTTGGTGTTAAATATAAAAATGTACATTTTGTTTTTTATAAATTATGAATGAAAAATTATTTTAATTTATATCTTGTTTATCCATAGATATATATTAATATTTCATATAGAAATTTTTTAAATTGACATGTGGCATGTTTTATGAAGACTTACTATAGAATGTTGATATTATTGGAACTAAGCATGGTATTTCCTAGAAATGAAGCATTTTTTTGTTTGTTGTAAATAATTTCCATTATGATCATTGATATTTAAATGAAAGGGATAATATATGTAAAGCTAATAGTAGTATGGTCTATGAGATTCATGAATATGGATCCACAGATCATTAAAAACATTACGGTGTACTCTACGGTTATGACGAGCTTCTTGGATGATGTAGAATTGGATCATCATGATCAGTGATGATGATATATTTGACTATGAGATTTGGAGACTTTATGAGGCACAAAAGTGTTAATAGATAACATAATGATAATGTCAAATTATAGTGGTGCTATTTGAATTCACATTCTCTATGAAGACTTTTTAAACTGATCTGGATATCTCTCTGGAAGAAGAGGATATCCTTGTTCGAATCCACCTATAAATAAGAGGCCACCACTCTTCATTTTTCATGAGAATAAGAGAGAAAATTCAGAATCTCAATAATTTCTTGATATAAGGTGTGCTCTGTGAATCAAGGATTCGATGATAGCTTGAGCTTTTTGAAATACAATTATTGTTATTATTTAATTCAATTCTTTTATGTGTTAACTACTTTGAAAATATGGGATATTCTGTGTTGGCATAGTGAGCTTCAAGAAGGAAGGTTGTTCCACGAAGGTGGTTTCCTTAATGAATGAATGTTAATCTTTCATGTCAGTGTGCTTCGTGATGGTGGGTTTTTTTCATAATGTTTTTGGTGATTTGTGAAGTTGTGAATATTGTGAAGGAGTAAGATCTAAGAAGGGGTGAGATTTGTAAAGAAGAATCATGAATGGGATTTTTGATAGGTTGTATTAGAGTGTTAGGTTTAAGAAAATAGAGTTTCATTTTCAATAAAATTAGGCGTGTGTTATAAG
Organism: Viscum album; assembly: GCA_963277665.1. Lineage (NCBI taxonomy): Eukaryota > Viridiplantae > Streptophyta > Magnoliopsida > Santalales > Viscaceae > Viscum > Viscum album. Next base: position 1,708,793,214 of record OY728126.1, on the reverse strand, counting down.
AAGTGTCTCATGTTATGTTAGGTACAAATTCATTAATTCCAAATCATTAAAGAGACCTTCAAGTTGATAAACTGAGTTTATTTTCTATCAGAAAAGCGTGCTATGGGGAGTCATCAGAAGTGTTCTGATGGTTCTTGTATGTGATCCCTAAATTCTTGTAATTGCAGTGATCCTGGAATAGAGTGACTATGACTGAACCCTTGTAATCCAAAACTAGTGAAGATTTGAAGACTCTGGTATGATGGAATCATTATCGGTGTATACTCCTTGGATGTATCCCTTTGTCACAGTAGATGTAAAATTGTTGAGTTATCCCTTTTCATGCATTTATCTGATAGATTTATCAAGTTCATACCAACATGAGAACAATATAAATATTTTTAAGAAGAAAACGCAGACACCCTGATTCACCCCTACCCTCTCACGGTGTTCTGGTTCCTTCAAATATACACTAAAAGGTGATAAAACATCTAAAAGATGTATTTCGATTGGATTATTTAAAAAAATTAATTTAATTTTTACCTTAAACTATAATTGTTTCAATCTTCTAAAAATCTTATGTATTTATAGGAAATCATATTTAATGTATGATATCTCTGAAATTCATTCTATATTATGGATTCACAAACATTATATTATAAAATTGGATTTCATATATTTTATCTTCTATAAATAAATGTTTCTATTCAGTTAAATTTTAATAAATTCATCTTTCCCTCTAAAAAATATCATATAGATAAGAAACCATGCCTTATTTGATTAATTTTGATATTTAATAAAATATGTTATGAATCAAAATATAAATCATATTCCCATATGAATTTATTGGAAATATTAATCGAAATGTATTGGTTTGGGATTAATCTAATAAATATATTGAAATTTAGCTTACAGATATTATTTTCAAATCATTAATTCTCAATATAATTTAGAGAACATTATAATTAATTTTTCTAGTAGGAACATTATTTCTGAACATAATGTTGAGATTAAGTTATTTTGAATGTTTGTATGAATTTAGATGATTTATATTACAAAAATTAGTGAATGGATGGTAGTAGATGACGAAATTGACGCTCATAGTAGTAGTTATTAGTGATAGGATCTTTTCACTTTTCATCTAGCCATAATGTCCAGATATGTGCCACAGGGTCCATTGTGTGAGGGTCACACCATCAACCCTTATATTGTGGTTTAAAATCCCTAGCTCATCCAATAATATGATTTTACGACACTTGAATTTTTATTTAATCCTTTTATGGTATCATAATGGGTTCTTTGTTAACAAACATATCAAAATAATTATACAATAACCCATAAGGGAACATTGGAAGTGTATCCCTTATATATATCGCATATATGATAAAAAATAGGGTCTCAAAGTGTGTCACTGCATATTCCATTTATGAGTAGGTATAGTTCAAGATGAGATAGGCCTCTAGGACTATGTGATCAAATATACAACAAACACCAAGTTGACACACCATTATTATGGAACAGTTCATTTAAGGACACTGATCAATCTTGGGGGTGGTCCAACATAGAACCACCTTACTATAAACAATATCTTCCCATGTATAAAATCATCTGAATTCATGTTTTTTACACTAAAAACAATGTTGGACACCTATCGACATCACAAACCTAATATAACCATGTTTAGGTCATTTTTAAAATTCATTATTGGTAATTTTGGGTAACAAAGATTAAATAAATTAAAATATAAATATTTCAAAAAAATTGAATAATTCGTAAAACAAAAAAAATGTGTGTGTATAATTTTATTTGTTCAATATGTATTTTGTCCGTGAGTCATTCAAAATTACTGATGTGTAAATTTTTACACCAATTGCATGAATTTTTTTAGTGAACATGAAAAATATTAATGTGATACATTGTGAATTTTTAAAACATAAATATAGAGTTTGAAATATAATTTGTATGAGATTATTTTTTATAAAATACGGTGATTGATCAAAATTTATAACATAGTTGTTTGAACATGTTTTCTGACAAATTTTAGGATGTTCATTATACTCATATGTGATTTTTATAATAGTATGTTCATGAAATTTATGAAACCATGAAATTAATTTTTAAATAATGAATTTTGACATATTTTAAATGATAGATAATATGCCGTGAATAGTAAAAAAATTATAGATTTTAATAAAAATATTTTTATCAAAAGATCCCTAATAATGGAAAGTGATGTATGGAAAATTTTACTCATATTCTTGAATGAAAATTAATTATTATTTTATCTAATTATGAAAATAACTGTGGGGAAAATTATAAGACTCTAACTTATATAGTCAAGAAAATAAATATAATCATCAATTGAAATCATGCCATTATTTTTAATAGAATTAATAATATTGAATATTTGATGAATTACAAAGGACAATAGTTATGAAAATTTATTCAAGTAAAAAACAGGAATACAATTATAGTTTATCTTAGATTTTATGCTATTTTAATAAATGATAAAATTAGATATTTTATTAAATATGAAAAAGTAATCAGATATCATCCGATTAATTAAAAAATGAATAGTAATTGTGACTTTAAAATCAATACCTATGTTTTTCAAACTATTTTTATAATGATATATGTTTTCATTGTGAAATTACAAAGTAATATAGTGGAAGTACCTGAGTAACATATGATAAATAGAAAATGGATTAAAATAATGAAATTAATATATTTTATATTTTTAAGAGTCTATTAAATAAATCAGTAATATAGAAATATGTTATTTAGTTATTTTTCACCTTTAATGTGATCAAAATTTGGGATCCATTAAGGTTGATGTATAAAACTGATTTTCAATAAAGACAATATTTTGAAATTGAGAGAAGGATATTTTATTGTTATTGAGGTGATTAATTTATTAATGAAATTTTATTTGGTATGTGATAAATCAAGATATTGATGGAAATTTATTTATATGGGATAGGATTGTAAATCTAATTCATTCTTACATCGAACCTAAAGTAGGAGTGAGTTAAAAGTTACCACGGTCTTTATCTTCCATTGATTGTGGATGAGAATGAGGATGTATATATATATATATATATCTTATATAACACTTTAACTAATCTATATTGAGATAAGTAATGTATTTATTAGATATAGTTATATATTTTAATCAATATGTTTTCGACGTTGTGGAATAGATGAAGTAATGTAGCTTCTATGATATCTACGGTACTATAACATAATAGATTATTGTCCATTGTAGTGTCAAAATTACTCTAATTTCTCATGTGGATTGATGTGGATTTTTATTAACCAAATACTAACTCTACTCTCACCTATAGACCTGGTGCATTTGAATACCATATATTCAACTACAACCCATTATATTTTAATTTCATCCAAGAACATGGTATATATATTTGGTTTAATGATATATATTTTCCCCATTATCCCAACAACTATATAATTTCAAGATATTAAGATGGGTATTTTGTAAAGAACATATAATATATTTAATGATTTTTATTTCCTATTTCATCTCATGATATATTATTGGTAACTAATTATTTGGGATTAATTTCAGTTGTATTTTTCCTACCATTGTTATAGTCAATTCTCTATGCGAGAATACACATTGTTCTCCATGGTCCTAAGTAGATCGTCTTATGTTAGGGATGAGTTATTTCCGAAAATATATGGGTTGAAAATTTTGGATAGATAGTGGATTCTACAGATCATTATTATATTCCCAACAATTCAGGGAAATTTTGGTTGTTATTCATTAGGGATTTGTCAGTTTTATAATGATTTAAACATATCCTTAATAATTTTCTATAATGTTAATTTTATATAATAAAATGAAATTAAACATATATTTTATTATTTAATTAATATATTTTATAGTGTGTACTGATGTTGATATATGATATTTTGAGATAGCTTATTTAAATTTTATTCAGGTCTTGATTGTATTGATGTCTAAGTGTTATTAGTTATTACTTGGTTATGTAGAGGTGGACATAGGGAGTCCATCGATTGGTATGTATAAATAGGACATTATAGTTGTTTAAGATAATAATATTTTGCTATCCACTTATATAACATTTCTTGATAACAATATATAAATATAGTAATATGGATAATAGTTGTTGTACAATAATGATATAACAACTCAATAAAAATATTTTTTAAACATTGTTACAAATTATGACCTTGTGGATTATGGTTATTACTCTCTCAATCTATCATTATTATCATCATAAACAATCCCTTGGTTTTGAGATGATCAAGGCCCTAATCAACATCTGGATAATTGTGTTTATAAAAATTAAAAAATGAGAAAATATCCAAAACTTATATCAACTACTAATTCTTTCCTACCCCTCTTCATGTTTGGGAGTTTATCATTTGAGAACATCCATTGGTATGAATACCAAATTTTTAAATATCTAATATATTTAAATATATATATATATGATCTAATGATTACATTTTTAGTATTCATAATTTTATAGATACTCTACGTTGGATTATGAGCATTTTGAGAAAAAATGAGATCAACTATTTGCCTTATATCTATCATTATAACATTTATTAAAAATAATGGTATTTTATTTAATCTAATGATATATTTAATAGTGGTATTTTATTCATAATTCCATAAATTTGTGTGGTGGGTTTATTAATGATATACCTATTGGTATTTATTATATATATATTGACTTATATTGTTGATTAATTTTTTATCGAATGTATATAAGTTATTCTCTAATTGATTCGTTTCAAATGAAGTGATATTTTTTTGGAAATATATTAGGATTTGTGATGACTTTTCTAATATAAATGTTCAGTTTCTGGGTAGCAATATTTCTATGAATATAACAATAAAATTAATATTTTAAGATGTTTTTTTGGGATGTTATGAAAGTCTCATAAACATATTTAAAAAATATGAAAAGAATTTAGAATAATAATTAAATTATTTTAAATAAATAAATTTAAAATTGAATTTCAATTTGGGTAATGTATAAATTTAAATACTCAATATAATTAACTAAAACATAAATAATAATTTATTTTCCTATAAATTGGAGTTAATGGTTCATCAATTAATTATTAAAATATTATATGAATATTCTATAAGGGAAATTGTGAGATCATAAATTCATGAATGCTATTTGTGAATATGATGAAAATTAAATTCAAAAAGATAATTTTTTTTAATATTTAGAATTTAGTGTTTCATGATCTTTTAGTTTCAACATTATAATAAAAAAATTTATAAATCAAAGGTCTAGATACAAACAATTTAATTCTTTAATAATTCGATAATTATATTTAAAACGACAAAAAATAAAAATTCAATTTTAGAAAATTCCCTGAAAAAACATATAATAAAAAAAATTATGTAATATCCTATTGGGAATGGTTACATGATAAGGAAATAATCATAAAAATAAAATGAAATTTCAATTCTTTTTGGGACTATGAATTGTATAAGTGATTATAATATAGTCAATATAAAGAAGAATCACTGTTGGAAATGTTGGAGTTGGTTCCATAGAAAAAAACTTATTTGCACTATATGATAACCAATATTCATAGATATTAATATCAATAAACTCTTAATCACATCATGATTGTTTTATAAGTAGAATAGTTTGTGATACTGTCATTAGAGTAGCTATAACACTAAATGGTCATAGAAGTTCTTTTCTATGATGAGAACTAATAAGTGTTACGACACTATTATTATATATTAGTTATATATCAAGATAATAACATTTTAGGGACTCAAATGAAACCATATATTTGGGGTGGATACTCATAAGACATTGAGGCACCTTCTCATGGTGTACGCCTTTGGTAATATCCAATGTAGATAATAATAGAATGATAGCCACCCATAAGAAATATATATTTACATGTGTAATTGAATGTTCCTATATGATGATGTGTGTATTGATACTTATACTTTAATATTATTAATCTTGAGTATTATTAGGCACATAAATTTATTTATTTATGAAAACTATGGCGATTTGTGTCCGTGGATAGGTAGGATACTTTTGGTGTGTCACATGTAATATTGCGTAATGAATTATGCAAGAAATTATTTTAACATTCTATTAATTAAAAAAAATATGATATCTCAAGACCATTGATAGAAATTATATAGCCTAAATAAATACATTTACATTGTTTTCTATAGGAATTTTTATTTTTGGGAAGCCAACAAAGGATATATTGAAAACATAGGTTGATGAAATCAGAATGCAACCTGCTTGATTAGAGATATCACGTAAAACGATTATATTACACTGTAAGAGTCTTTGTGAGGTAATAAGTTGTGGTGGCATTAAATAAAATCTGTATTGGTGCTTTATTTTGTTACTATATGATATCTTTGGACTTCAGGATTCTTCACCTAATTCCCCTAAGAAAGAGGCCTAGAGGGTGACATAGTAAGTGTATCAAGAATCTTAGTTAAATAATATATTATTATATATTATTTAACAAGTTTAATAAATATTATTTCCATAAATTGTTGAATAATTAATCATGTTTTATTGATCTTATAAATTCATTCACCATTTATTTGTGAGAATATAATGTGTGCGGGTTAGTTAATAAATATATATTTTCTATCTAGTTAATATAATATTTATGTATTTGTTGGAGAATATTGTAGTGATGTTTATTTAATAAATAAATAGTAATTATTCATGGTCTGATAAATATTGTGGATAAATAGAGGACCATGTTTAATGGTCCTATGAAAATAATAGATATTTAATATTATTTTATTAAATAATATTCCATTTAATTATCAGGTTGAGAACATGTCGATAAAAATTATTATTATTATTTTGATTAGGGCTCTGCAAGAATTATATAAATAATTAAGGGAACTTGTGAAATTATTTTATTTTCAACCTATATTAATAATAAACGAAATATATTATTTTATAATTCATCCATCTTAGTTTTTTGGTTGTGCAATGAAAATGTTGAGAATCCTTTCAAGCTATAGAGAGCTCCCTTCTCCAAGAATGCTCCTATGAAAGGAAAGTGATCTTCCTAATCCTCCCACTATCAAGTCCAGAGAGACCAATAATAATTATTTATAATAGTTTCTTATATTTATAAAAGGAATAATATGCAATAGATACGATCTATCAGGAAATCATTGGTATATTCCTACGACATTGTACATCAATTTGTGGACCACATGTGGATCATTTCTAAAGGGGATATTCTCAGGATTCCTATAACATAATGACAGTATAATGATGACCATTTTTTTACCATCAATGATTAATAAATTCCAACAAGGTAATTCAATAATTTTTTAAACAAATTATAAATAATATGTGATAATCATCAATGATGTTCCAAAATATTTTACATTGTCTATTATCTTTGATTCAATTCTTGATTCCCTCAATATTTATCATTGTGTGGATCTAGCATTGACCATCTATCAATAAAAAAGAGAAAATTTGTTCACAATCCATCACACACTTCCAATATATCCATAACTCACAATTGTTATTAGAGTGGTCACATATTTATTTATAATTATTTTAAGAACACTGATTTAATTACACATTTCATTTTATTTTTTAATTCATGTTTAATTATTTTTTTATTTAGAATTAAAATATATTCTTCTTCCTACTATTTATCTCATATATATAAATGTATTGAAAATTTTTCTTCACAAATTATAATTGATGATCTCATCCAATGGTGTCAAGTACTCTTGTATGATAACACAAGATTACAAACCATTTAATTATAGTTACACTCCACGTACAAGTATTCAATGAACTAGAAATTAATTTGGATTAAATTGATTCAATGTGAATTGATTACATGTGGTGCACTAAATTTTTTATACAACATGTTGAATGGGTCTTCCAACAAAACATTCATTTTGAGTAAAAACATGTGCATCCCACAAACATTGCATCTATTCATTTCAGTCACAGACAGTGTCTGTATTTATATACATGGCCGAACTAACTAGTGATAGTGTATCTCGGAGACCAAATGTAGTTTAGTAAATTTTTTAGGCATGGTTTACACCAAAATAACATAGGCATGTGTCTCTCATAGACAGTGAGAGACATAATTTTTTTGTACCTCTCTGTTACACTCCCTGTACTTATACCAAATTTTGTATAATTAAAATTCATTTCATATAATGTTTAAACCTTATTGAGATGTTTTTTGTGTGGTCATTAAGATTATTGGACACACTATGTGATGAGTTTTAATATATATATATATATATATATATTATTAATTTTTACATAGTGTTCAGATTTTCATATCATGTGTGAGTTTTATGATAGATCTTACTCTATGTGCATTGATGCATAAAAAATTAATGAAAAATCATTTAATTCATGTAACAATTCAGTTGACACTATATGTCTTTCAATTAGGTGATAATTATTTTATACAATATTTCACAATTGTAATAATTATATGATATATTTAGAAGTTTCATATGGGTATTCATCATGTTTTCACCAAGGTACATTTAGGTACATTTATGGTAAGGTGGAATGATTTAACATGAACCGTAATCGGTTCAATGTATTTTTAACATAGGTTCAAAGATAGTTTATCAGTTATTAGAGAAACTAACATTTATTAAATTATCATGGTCATACCACTTATATATTTAATTTCTATCATGTATTATGGTTATTTCATAATGATTTTTTTTCATGATCACAGGAGTAAAAGAAATTAACAGGAATTCATGATAGAAAAAAATAAATTGTGTTATGCATAAATATTATAGGATACATAGTTAATATTTTATTCAACTATAATTAATATTAACAATCATGTGATACAAATAATAATTGATAAATCACGCATAAGGGATAAATCCATCAATTATGTATATTATGTTTGTATAGTCTTTTGATTTCTTTTGTTAAAATTGAATCATAGTTCAAATTGAATGACCAGCCAATGATGGGGTGCTTTAAATTACTGTGGAATTATAACATGTTGTTTTGGGTTTCCATATGTTAGTTCACATTATTGGTTGAATTCTATAGTAGTACATTTTTCAAATAAGATGAAAGGGTTGAGTAAATCCAATTTAATGTTTCCAGTATCTGGGATTCCACACAATAAAATGAGGAACTATGTGTTAATGTTGTTGAAATATGAAATTCCTACCTGAAACCATTCATGTTTCATGACTAACCCAACTTTAGTTAATGATAATGGAAATATGGATACTTTTCATTATAATTTCTATGTAATAGGATATTCTAAATCCAATGGTGATGGATATTGGGTTTAAAAATAATTGAAAATATTAATGAATAGTTACTACATCTATGTTGATCAAAAATTTTAAAAACTGTAATAAAAATGAAATCAAACATATCATTGTGATCCATAAATGAGAAGGATTACCTTCTCACCAACATAAATTTACAAGTGTAGTAAAATATCATACATGTAATCTTTCTCCATGAAATGAAATTATAAGTTCTATTAGAACCTATTATAAACCAACTGGTAATGATTATCGTATAGATCACGAGAACATGGATGTGTATGACATGATATCTCAACATAGGGATAACAATCAAGAGAAGGAATAACAAGAGGTATATCAGATTTCCGATTCGTATTTTACAATTATTCTTATAGATTATGTGCCAACATGTCCTCATGTAGTCATGTGTATTAGGTACATTGAATACATATACATGTTAGGGAATAAATTTCCTGATGATTCCTGTATAACACTCAATCATACATCACTTACCAATACCTTATCCAGTTTTATTATTAATTTCAACATGAAAAATAGTGAAAAGAGTATTTTGGAACATCCTACATTAATTCTATAAGTAGATATTGACTTGGTGTGTGACAATCCCATGGTTTGTTGCTGAATATTAAAAGTTTGAATATGAAATAAGGGCCCAAGACTCACAAAAATTTTGAAGATCTATATAAATGGCCTTTTAACAAGATGAATATCTAGAGGAAAGGAAATTAAAATAAGAAATCATGTTATGAATGTATCAAGCCAGACTACTGGAAGAGGAACATCACCTAGAATCAATGGGAATAAAATAGGTGAATTCTTTATCAAATTTCAGCTTTCAATATCAACACATTTGGTGTTAGATATAACTTGTGGTTCAACCATATCTATCCAAAAGATGGAACCAAGTATATTTCAAAATATTCCTAGTGGAGATATGGATTTGAGAGCTTCTAATGGTGCGATGATGGATGCTCTATCCATTGGTTACTAACATCATTCATATTCTACAAGAAATATTTCGGTATTAAAATATTGTTTTTACTTACCAATTATTACAAAGGAAAAAAATTATTTGTCATGATTATATTTATATTGGATTATTTTTATGTTTGGAAATAATTTCTTTTCTTTTTTCAATAACATATATGTTATTATATAGAACATTTAAATAACATTCATTATGTAATAATTTATGAAAATCGTGTTTTGGAAAATGATAATGAATCATGTTCACCTGAATCATATAACACCCAGCTATGGAATCACCATCATTGTAATGTGAACAAGAAGCATTTAAACAATCTATATCAATATGGGTTTTTAGACTAATCTAAGCTAAAACCACCTGAATGATATCTTGATTTTTTTACAATGAAAAATGATAAACCCACAATTTAGTTGATAATGTGAAAGGTCCACTGAGCATCACGGATTTGTACACACTGATATGGGTGGACCATTTCTTATTTAATATAGAGGTGGTTATTCCAACTTCATAAGTTTTATTAATGACTTGAGTAGATATAGTTATATATCCATGATGAGGAATAAGTCCAAGTACATTGATAAATTCAATGAATTCATTAATGAAGTAGAGAATCATATTGTAATAAAGACTTAAAATATTCAATCAGATCGATGTGGTGAATATCATGACCAAGAGATTAACAAAATTAAATGCATGTTTTGGATTATCTCTCAACAGAATCCACCTTAAGAAACATAGTTGAATGGTTTTAGTAAAGGGAACAATCATAACTTGTTACAAATGGTATGGTTGATGTTGAGTTATAAAGATATTCCATTAATGTTTTAGGGTAATTCATTACAAACTGTATAATGCACATTAAACTAAGTACCAAATAAATTGGAAAATGGTATTCCCTTCTAGTTATAGAGTTTAAGGAAACCTTTTTTGTCACATAAATGTGTTTGGGGTTGTGAGGAATTTATTAAGGCCTTATCATCCAACAAATTATCATGCATGGGAAAAATGTTTATCTTTATAGGTTATCACATGTAAACAAGAGGATATTATCTATACAACAACTCAGACAAGAAATTGACTATGGACATACAATCCACATGCATGAGAGGGAGAAAGTCCTAACAATGTATAGTGGTAAAAATATTAAATTCGATGATGTTTATTCTCGTGATATACAAGAGTTGGTACGGTAATAGATTCCATAGGTTCACAAGGATGAATTAGTTATAGAAACACATGTACTGCCTTGGAGCACAGGATATCTAGGTGAAAAAATAGATGAATTTTTGGTCACCAGGGATGGGCACTCCGTATTTGCTGACAATGATAAACCTATATATTAAAAATTTGAAGTATATATCATTAAAGCTATATGATAGATATAGTCCACGAATTATGAAATGTATTCCATATTATAGAACAATGTTTTTGTTCAAGTCAATGTCCTAGTTGTTGAAAATCCCATTGGTTGAAAATGGGTATTCAAGAGAGAAAGTGAAAATGATGGTAAATTAAATAGCAATAAAGAAATCCTGGTTAATAAATGGTTTGAAATGCATAATGAAATTGAATATGATGAATTCTCTTCACCAGTAACCATGTTTATGTCCCTTATAATTAAACACTCTATAGAATTTTACAATGACATTGAGATTTGGAAAATGGATTTCCTTATAGGATTCCTTAATTGGAACTATCCAGAAGATGTAAATATGAGATAACAAAAATGGGTTGTGACACCATGTGATGAAAAAATTATTTTCAAGTTGTAGAGATCCATTTATGGAATGAATAAAAAAATATTTCATCGAGAATTTGATTTGTTATAGATATAAAAAAATATAGTTCCATTAATAATGAATGTCATCCATGTGTTTGCAAGAGTTTTAGTGGAAATGGAGTTGTCATCCTAGTAGTATATGTTGATGAACTATTAGATATTGGGAATGACATACCAGTCTTATAGTCTATTAAGGACTCGTTAAACAATTGTTCCCCCATGAAGACATTGGTGAAGCATCCAATACTATAGCGATCGGGATCATTATTGATAGATCCATGAGGCACCATAGACTAACTCAAAGTTCATTTATTGACTAGATACCCAAGAGATTTAGTATGGAAAAATCCAAGATGGTATTTTATTGATTTTTTAGAAGGCTTAAATCATTATATGAAATTGTATCTTTAGAAAAAATAGTGGGAAATTAAATTTATAATCACCCCACACACATTAACGATATGATCAATCAGATATTCCATGTTATATATTAGACTTTATGTTCCCTATGCATTAATCATGTTAGGATCTTATAATTAATATCTATGAGAACATCATTGGTCTCCTCTTAAGGCTAACATTACGTATCTATGAAGAACTATGGATGTGTTCCTGATGTATGGAGGAGATAAGGAGTTTTCCATGAGGGGATATAATGAAGATAATTTTTTGTCAGATAAAATTGATTAGAATTCAAAGACATTTTATTATTTTCTAACTCAAAATTTGATCTATGAGTTGGAAGAGTTCAATGAAGCTAGTTGTTGCTGATTCAAAAGCGGGCTCTAAGTATATATAGGCCAATGATGCTTCCATGGAAGCCTTTTGGATATGATACTAATTCCATGATCATGATATGGTTTCTATAATAAAGTCTATGTCACATTTTATTTGTGATAATACTACAATAGTGGATCTTGAGAATGATCTACAATCACACCAACATAGAAATACATATTTCATAAGTATCACCACAAGAGATATTTTCATTAGAGAGGTTAGATTTCCATAATATGAGTATCCATGGAAGTTAATATGGTAGAAACCATGACTAGAGTCATTTTTAAGTAGAAGAATGAGTATCATGTGACATCTATCCAAATAAAGTTTTTAGTAGTTGGATTCAGTGAAAGTGGGAGTCTGTTGGGGTTAGTGTCGTTGAAAAAATTTTGGGGTAATTAATTTTATCATGTATTCATAGTTTTGAACATTAATAAAGTAAATCATTATTTTTATTCTGCATAACATAGAATGTGATAATGTCCTATGATTAATTGACATTCTAAAAGGTCATAGTGGTTCCCCGCTATGATGAAAAACCAGAATTCCTACAACACTATTCTTAAATATATGTTATACAGACATATGATTACATCTGATGGAAACAAATGATGTATTATATCTAGGTTGGAGACTTATATAACATTTAGACACTCTCTATTGTTGTAAACCCTTGGTAATATCCAGTGTAAGATATTATGAGAATGAGACTCACCAGTAAGAAATCCAAAATTACATATTTCATTTGATGTTTCTAAATGAGGATGTGTGTTTTGATCCATTGACGTTAAGATTATTATTAATTATAATTATATTTCATGTACTTTTTTGTATTGATAAAAAACATGGATGACATATGTTCATGGTGTGTAGGATACGATGGGTGCGTCCAGACTAATATTGAATTGATGAATAATGATTGAATTTTTTTCCTTCATATTTTTAGTGGACACTGATATCTCATTCCCCTTTATAGAAATTTAATAGCATAAATAAATCCATGTTCATGGTGTTCTAGAAGAATGTTTTATTTCTATGAATTCCAAGAATGATATATCGAGAACATAGGGTGATGGAACAACAAAGAAAAATTCATGATTAGAGACATCTCTTAAAAATGATTATATTACATAGTGTGCATATATATAAGGTATTTTTTCTTTCAAAATTAACAGCATTCATCATGGGTGTTGTAACGTCCCAACTTAGGTTCCACATGTTAGTTCCCCGAGATGGTCCTTCACATGACCTCATGTGCCTCTCCTCATATGAAATAGGATATTCACTAGTTGTGAGGGTTTAGTATGTCAGTAATTTAAAGAGAAACCCAATATTATTAGATTAAACACCATCAAAGATATAAAACAATAGTTCTAGAATATTTATCCATAAACAATACCAATACCTCAAGGAAATCAATGTATAAAATACAACATCCTTCCAAAATAAAAATGTAACGACCCAAAGTTTCACTAATGGAAATCCCTCTTGATCTAGTAAAATGTCTCCTTATGTTTATATAAAATGTCAACTTCTTTGGGTTTATGTTATGAATTTTGACCGTTTCCAATATAGTCGTTGAACAGTGATCACATGATTATTATAAATATAGGACTTTAATAAATCCAATTTACTCAAACAAAAGAACTGATGGCATCATCCTGTAGAATTTCTCCAAACGAAGCCCATTTGTCGGAGCTCAAAAAAAGAGGTGTCGTCCATGGGCTTCGCTCTTGACGAAGCCATAGCTGATCTTTATCATGTCAAGCTCGAATGAGACCGTCTACGGGAGAAGAGCAAGTTGATAGAAATTACGACTCGAGCGATGTTATCCGAGCCACCCCAAGAGTCTGTCACCATCACACACCTTACCCTTAGGTCATATGTGGATGTTTTAAGGGGTTATGTAAAAAATCACTAGTACTATGTTCATGTATATTATTTTTTGTATATAATAAAAATATACCTTCTTTTCATTATCGATAAATTGTACATAGTTTTTAAAGTAAAAATAGTGTTTTTAGTTAATATTTAATTAAATATTCTATTTTTTTATGTTAATGGATTTTTGAATTAAATATTATTTTAATAAAATATTATTTTTATTATTAAATTAATTTTTATTAAATATAAGTGGTCTTATAATTTTATGAATGCAATTATAATTTTTATTAAGGTTTGAAAGCTATTTCTGTCAAAACCCGTGAATTTTCGATAAAAGTCAGTTTTCATTTTAAAAGTGAAAATAAACATATTTATAAAATTATTTAGATAAAATAAATGTTATTTCTGGAATCAGGACGTCGAAATTATCCAATGGTGAATTTTTCATAATTTTCTGAGACATTCTAATTTTTGGGTAAAAATTATATACCATTTAAATATATATTGTGTTTTATGACATCATAATGACCCAATAGTGATGTAAAAAAATAATATAATATTTTTTTTGGTCCAATATATGTTTTAACATTAAAATAATGTGATTTTGGGTTTCTTTTACTTACTTTCAAAGCATTAATGGACCCCTCAAGAATTATTAAACACCTTGCCTTTTTAAATTAATTTCCATGGGAGTGTGACTCTACTCCACATAAGAAACCCTATTATTTTAAGAATTTAGGACTTTGGAATTATAAAATATTATTTTCATCTTCCCTTTTCCAAAAAACTTGGGCAAAAACCATGTTATGGTTTGTGGTTTGGATTAATGTAATGTAAGGGGACCCAAACCTAAATAATAAAGAATTCCCTCACCTTCCCTATATAAACCCACCCAAGCTCCCAATTACTCCTCACTCAAAGCCTTTGGAGTTCATGAAACCTCTACCATACTCTCTCTAGAATACTCCCAAGGTTCCCCAAGCTCCCAATAAGACTCTCACAATCCTCTCTTTAGCCATTGGAAGCACACTTCTAAGTAAGTCTTTTTTCTTCCATTCTCATTTTTGTCCAATTTTCATTAAGTTGTTTTGACCTTTTAATTTCAATTATGAATGTTGGGGTATGGTTTTTCACCTCCCTCATACTACCCTATTTATGTTTTAATGATTTTAGACCCCTTTCTCTCTCATTAAATTCCTCCCATGTACACTCATTACTATGCCAAAATTCCGAAAGGAACTTCTCTCTCCTCATTTACATTCAAGAAATACTTTTGTATCATGAATCTAAATTCCATTACAATTGTTGGGACATGTATCTAAATGAACTCCTTACATTACATTACATGAAAATATGATGAGTAACCCCTTTCTCTCTCATCAACAGTTTTTATGTATTCTTATGTCGCGCCGTTACGCTGCCGAAATCGCACCGATTTTCTAAGCCAATGACATTGTGTAGTGAATGTCATGCCCATTTCTCCATCAAGGGTATTCACCTTTATGTACATTTACTTATTGATTATAATGCTTAATTATGAATTCCACATTCCTTTATCATGGAATAAATTATTATGTTTTATGAATCCATGTTTTATGATCCATGTGGCACACTTATGCATGAAATGAAATGTTTTAGAAGGGTGTGCCTTTATAGCGGTCCAATGCATTGGGTAAAGTATAGTATCATTATACGTCATGTGCAATGAGTGTTGACTCATTATACTTCAAGTGAAACTAGGGTTTACTCATGATTCATGTTCAATGAGGGTTTACTCATGCTCCATGTGAAATGAGCCTTGGCTCATGAAAATTCCATGTTAAGTGTTGTTGCCACATTTCCATGTTATGATTATCATGCTTTATCATGCCTTTATGTTCATGTTTCTCTTGTTCTCTATTGATATTACTAATGTCTAACATGTATTTTACTCCTCATGTTTTTCAATGTGTATTCCCTTAATGGGCTTTATAGCTCACCCTTTTCTTATGCATGTCCTCAGGTTATCCTATGCAATGCTAAGTACGAGGGAATATAGTGGTCATGTAAAGGATGTTTTCAATAAAGATGTTGTATTTTAGGTTTCATGTTTTTATATAATTATCCTATGCCCCAAATACACTAAAACTCTTGATATTCTTTGTTTTAGAAAGTGAAATTTTATGTAATAAATCATGTTTATGTTTGTATTAAAAAGCAGGGTTGTCATAGTTGGTATCAGAGGATAGGTTTAGTTATTTTTGGGATTAGGATTATAAAACCCTATTAAAGCCTTAGAGACAAGACTAAGTATAATAAAATCATCCCTAAGTTTTGTTAAGTACTGAGTAAGTGTTTTATCAAGAAAATATATCCCTATCTGGATACGAGCAGGTAGAGGCGGCTATTGCACAGATGTATCCTAGGGGTAAAACCCGAAAACACCGCTTTGAGCTAGACTCGAACGGGAACTGGTGAACGAAAACTGGCCTTTCTGTACTCTTGGTTACGACACTCCCAATAGATATGTTTTGGTAAATTCAAGAGCATAGTATGAACCCTTATTAAGGGAATTAAAAAAATGCCCCTAAGAATATATGTTAGAAAGTTGATCATGAAAAGCCTAGATTGAAGCCTATAGACTCATGAGTTAAGGAAATAAAATTTTATTTATAAGTCATCAACTTTTGTCTTTGGATTACCCTTTATGTGTTACCCCTAAATTTCCTTTTATTCCAGCCAGTGGCCGGTAATATGAGGACTCGAGATAACAACCGATGTGAAGATCAGTGTGATGACTCTACTAATGAGATGCCCAATCCAATGGGAGCGGGAATCACAAACTTTGTCATGCTTTTCTATTAGCTATCTCAAGTTTTGAATAGAAACACGGGTCAATAGGAACGTTCAACCCACCCTAAGAAAGAACAAGTCACTATCAATAGATTCATGAGACAAAGGCCTCCTACTTTTAGTGGATCATCTGATCCCACGATCGGTGAATAATGGATCAACTCCATTGAAAAAATCTTCTCCATCCTTCAATGTTTTGAACAAGATGAGTTCCTCCCTACGACTTATCGAATGGATGGTGAAGCTGATCAATGGTGGACGTTGATCAAAAATACAAAGCCTGAGGAGGAGATCGAGGCGTTGGAATGGAAGGATTTCCAGAAGATTTTTTTCAATAAATATTTTCCGCGCACCCTCCGGCTTATGATGGAAAGGGACATCCATTACCTCAAGAAAAAAGAAGAAGAATCTGTTGGAGCGTACTAAGGAAAACTACATAAGGCTTGCATGATTCGCTTCCGACTTTTTCATTACCCTAGAATGCAAAGTTGACCGCTTCTTTGGTGGGTTGAAGCCTAGCCTATGGAAATCATTAGCAATCCGTGACTTCGACAGCTATGAGGAAATTGTCTGATGTGACCTCAAGGTCGAAATAGAGATCGGAGAATCATAGGGGTATCATGGGGATAAGAAGCGTAAGGTGGACTTCAATGCTGGTGGTCCGATGGATAAATCCAATGGTGCTAAGAAAACCCATCACCCCAATTTCCAAAAGTGCGGAAAGAAGCACCCTGGAAATTTCCTTAAGGGGACGAGGAAATGATTCAGGAGTGGAAGAGAAGGGCACCTAGCTGTTAAATGTCAGCAATAAAGACCCGCGCCTGCGACAGAGGAGAGGAATGCTCCGTTCTAACCTCAACATGTTTTTCAATGCTATAAACTCAAATAACTGGGTCATTTTGCAAATCAGTGCCCTAATCCAAGGGTTTTCGGAGGCTACCAACAACCTCCAAGGAAGCAAGGAATAGATTTTGCCATCACATCTGCCGAAGTGAACCCCAAAAATGAAGTGGTGACAGGTACGCTAGTTTTTATTCAAGAATAGAGAACGTACTTTTTGATTCTGGTTCAACTCAATTTTTTATATCTCGAAAGTTTAGTAGAACAATCCCAGCACCACTAAAAATCATGGAAGTGAAGATGTTGGTGAGTACGGAAAATGGGGAAATCATTGAATCCCATGAACATAAGTCCTCCCCTGTTATAATCTGTGGATTGAATTTCCCGATGAACCTCGTCAAA
Organism: Viscum album; assembly: GCA_963277665.1. NCBI lineage: Eukaryota > Viridiplantae > Streptophyta > Magnoliopsida > Santalales > Viscaceae > Viscum > Viscum album. The sequence goes on along the minus strand of OY728126.1, from coordinate 1,708,774,410 downwards.
TTCCCTCTAGTGTAATTTGATGCAATTCTTGGCATGGATTGGATTTCCTTATATAGAGCCAGCATATATTGTTGGGAGAGGGAAATCACACTCCATATGGAGAATCGACCCCTGATTCAATACAAGTGTAAGGAGGAAGATGAATATATTTAGCTCCATCATCTCAAGAATGGAAATTATTTCCCTATGAGCACACGTATCTAGATCAGATGATTGAGTCCATGGAAGATCCATCCTTGAAAAAATGCCTATTGTGAGGGAATTCACTAAAGTGTATCCCGAGGAACTGCCTGGTCTTCCTCCTAGAAGAGATTTTGAATTCTAAATTGAACTTATACCTAGGGATTTACCAATATCCAATACTCCATATAGAATGGCTATTTTAGAGCTTGAAGAGATGAAGAAACAACTGTAGGAGAATCTGGATAAATGGTTTATACGCCCAAGTGCTTCACCATGGGTTGCACCAGTCCTCTTCGTCAGGAAGAAGGATGGGTCAATGCGGCTTTCCATCGATTATCGTGAACTTAACAAAATCATGATAAATAACAAGTATCCTCTGCCATGGATCGATGAGTTTTTCAATCAGCTGTTTGGAGTACAATACATCTCCAAGGTAGATTTGCGGTCGGGATATTATCAAGTAAGGGTGAAGAAGGAAGATGTCCCCAAGACTACTTTTCGTACAAGATACGGGCTCTATGTATTCAGAGTAATGCCTTTCGGACTCACCAATTCTCAAGAGATATTCATGGAAATGATTAATAGAGTCTTTAGAGATTACCTAGATAAATTTGTGGTAGTCTTTATAGATGATATTCTAATATACTCCATAACCAAGGAGGATCATGAGGAGAATTTAAGAACTGTACTAGAGACTTTTTTCAAGGAGAAGCTCTATGAAAAGTACATCAAGTGTGAGTTCTGGTTGAAAGAGGTCTCTTTCTTGGGCCATATCATCACAAGCAATGGTATATCTATGGATCCCTCCAAAACATATGCAATTGAGGGATGGTTGAGGCCAACATCGGTAATGGATATCCGTATCTTCTTGGGGTTAGTGGGATATTATCAACAATTTGTGAGAAATTTCTCACGATTGTCCAACCCTTTTACCAAGATAACTCAAAAGGGAGTAAATTTTGATTGGAGTGATGAATGCAAAGAAAGATTCAAGGAGTTGAAAATGAGGTTTATCACTACTCCCGTGCTCACTTTACCAACAAGTGGGAAAATATTTGTGGTATTCAGTGATGCTTCAAAGAAGGGCTTGGGCTGTGTGCTGATACAGAAGGATAAAGTGATATCCTACGCCTCAAGGCAATTGAAAATCCATGAGAGAAACCATCCAACGCATGATCTGGAGTTGGCGGCAGTGATCTTTTCCTTGAAAATCTGGCGGCATTATCTCTATGGGGTGAAATGTGAGATATATAATGACCACAAGAGTCATAAATATATATTCACACAGAAAGAGCTCAATATGTGCTAGAAAAGATGGATAGTGCTCATCAAGGATTATGACTGTTCAATACATTACCACCCTGGGAAACAAAACAGGGTGGCAGATGCCCTAAGTGGAAAGGACCAAGTGATTCAATCAATGATGAGAATTGAGAAGGATCCAGTCATCTTAGACATGATGAAGATGGACATGGGAATCATAAATAAGAGAACATCATCAATCCTTTCACAAATAATTTCCCAACTGTCTCTTTTGGAAAGGTTAACGGATGCTCAAAAGGATGATATGTGAATTTAGGAAAAAGTGGAAGCTATCAAAAAATGGAAATCCTCAGAGTTTAATGTCAACGAATAAGGAATTGTGTGATTATGGAAATGTTTATGTGTTCCATTACGTTCGAAGCTGAAGAAGGATATTTTGGATGATGCACATAGTTCAGATTTCTCTATTCACACAGGGAGCACAAAGATGTATCGAGATCTCTGAGAAAACTTTTTGTTGGATAATATGAAGAAAGAGATCGCTGAATATACATCAAAGTGCCTGGTGTGTCAGCAAGTGAAGGCAGAAGGGAAGAAGTCTAAGGGGATGATGCAACTATTTCCCATACCAGAATGGAAATGGGAGAACATCACCATGGACTTTGTCACCAGACTTCCAAGGACATCCAAAGGATACAATGCAATCTGGGTTGTTGTGGATCGTCTTACAAAGACTGTACACTTCATTGTTATTCAAGAGGATTTCTCATTGGATCAACAGGCATGGATATATATCAGGGAAGTGGTAAGGTTTCATGGAGTACCACTATCTATTCTGTCTGACCGAGATCCAAGATTCACCTCTATGTTTTGTTAGAGTCTTCAACATGCTCTGAATACTGAACTAAACATTAGTACGACCTATCATCCTCAAACTGATGGAAAATCCGAGCGGACTGTCCAAACACTTGAGGACATGTTGAGAGAATTCTCAATTGATTGTAAAGGAGGATGGGATCAACATCTTCCAATGGTTGAATTCTCCTACAACAATAGTTTCCACTCAAGCATCCAAATGTTACCATATGAAGCCCTATATGGGAAAAGGTGTAGAACATCGACATGTTGGGATGATGTCGGTGAACGTAAGCTGATTGGACCAGAAATGGTCGAAGAAATGGTAGATAAGGTGAAAACCATTCAGTAGCATATGAAGGTAGCCCAGAGTCGACAGAAGAGTTATGCAAATAACAGTCGATGAGACCTTGAGTTTAAAGTTGGATACATGGTGTTTCTACTCATATCTCCGTGGAAGAAGGTCATGAGGATTGGAAAGAAAGGTAAATTAAGTCCAAGGTACATCTTCCCCTTTGAGATTCTTGATCGTGTTGGGGTTGTGGCCTATCGACTAGCACTTCCACCAACCATGGCCAAAGTACTTAATGTCTTTCTTGTATCCCTCTTAAGGATGTACAAACCGGACCCTTCACATGTACTCTCTTCTGAGGTGGTACAGTTGGAGGATGATCTTTCTTATGAGGAGTAACTAGTGAAGATCTTAGATTGTAGAGAAAAAGTTCTACGAAATAAGACAATACCCCTTGTCAAGGTGTTGTGGCGAAACCACAAGTTTGATGAAGCGACACGAGAATTGGAGGAAATGATGATGTTGAGTTACACACATCTGTTTTAGTGTTGGAAAAGTAAATTTCTAGGGAGAAATTTCTTAAGGGTGCACTATTGTAATGACCCAAAGTTTCGCTAATGGAAATCTCTCTTGATCTAGTTAAATATCTCTTTATGTTTATATAAAATGTCAACTTCTTTGGTTTTATGTTATGATTTTTTACCTTTTCTAATATAGTCGTTGAACAGTGATCACATAATTAGTATAAATATAGGACTTTAACAAATCCAATTTACTCAGACAAAAGAATAGATGGCCTCATCCAGTAGAATTGCTCCATACGAATCCCATTTGTCAGTGCTCGGAAAAGAGGGGGCGTCCTTGGGCTTCTCTCTTGACCAAGCCCAAGATGAGCTTCATCATGTCAAGCTCGAACGGGACCGTCAACGGGGGAAGTGGATGTTGATAGAAATTACTACTCGAGCGATGTTATCTGAGCCACCCCAAGAGTCTGTCACCATCACACACCTTACCCTTAGGTCATATGCAGCAGTTTTAAGGGGTTATGTAACAAATCTCTAGTACTATGTTCATGTATATTATTTTTGTATATAATAAAATATATACCTTCTTGTCATTATCGATACATTGTAAATAGTTTTTAATGCACAAATAGTGTTTTTAATTATTATTTAATTAAGAATTATATTTTTTATATTAAGGTATTTTTGAATTAAATAATATTTTAATAAAATATTATTATTATTATTATTAAATTAATTTTTATTAAATATAAATGATCTTATAATTTTATGAAGGCAATTATAATTTTTATTAAGGTTTGAAAGCCATTTCTGTCAAAACATGTGAATTTTCAATAAATGTCAGTTTTTATTTTAAAAGGGAAAATTAACATATTTAGAAAATTATTTAGATAAAATAAATGTTATTTATTGAATCAGGATATTAAAATTATCCAACGGTGAATTTTTCATAATTTTCTGAGACAGTCAAATTTTTGGGTAAAAATTATATACCATTTAAATATATAATGTGTTTTATGACATAATAATGACCCAATAGTGATGTAAACAAATACTATATTCTTTTTTTCGGACAATATATGTTTTACCTTTAAAATAATGTGATTTTGGGTTTGTTTTACTTACTTTTAAAATCATTAATGGACCCCTCAAGACTTATTAAACACCTTGCCTTTTAAAATTAATTTCCATGGGAGTGTGACTCTCCTCCAAATAAGAAACCCTATTATTTTAAGAATATCGGACTTTGGAATTATAAAATCTTATATTCCTCTTCCCTTTTCCAAAAACTAATGGCAAAAACCATGGGATGGTTTGTGGTTTGGATTAATTTAATGTAAGGGGAGCCAAACCTAAATAATAATGAATTCCCTCACCTTTCCTATATAAACCCACCCAAGATCCCACTTCCTCCTCACTCAAAGCCTTTGGAGTTCATCCAAAATCTACCCTACTCTCTCGAGAATCCTCCCAAGGTTCCCCAAGCTCCCAAGAAGCCTCTCATAATCCTCTCTCTAGCCATTGGAAGCACACTTCTAAGTAAGGGTTTTTTTTCCTTTCTCATTTTTGTCCAATTTTATATAAGTTGTTTTGCCCTTTTAATTTCAATTATGAATGTTGGGGTATGGTTTCTCACCTCCCTCAAACTTCCCTCTTTATGTTTGAATGATGGGATACCTCTTTATCTCTCATTAAATGCCTCCCATGTACAGCTGTTACTATGCTGAAATTCCGGAAGGAACTTTTCTCTCCTCATTTACATTCAAGAAATACTATTGTATCATGAATATAAATTCCATTCCAATTGTTGGTACATGTATCTATATGACCTCCTTAATTTCCATTACATGAAAATATGATGAGGAACCCCTTTCTCTCTCATCAACCATTTTTATGAATTCTTATGTCATGCCGTTACGCTGCCGAAATCGCACCGATTTTCTAAGACAATGTCATTGTGTAGTGAATACCATGCCCATTTCTCCGTCAAGGGTATTCACCTTTATGCACATTTACTTATTGATTATAATGTTTCAATATGAATTCCACATTCCTTTATCATGTAATAAATGATTATGTTTTATGAATCCATGTTGTATGATCCATGTGACACACTTATGCATGAAATGAAATGTTTAAGAAGGGTGCACCCTTATAGCTCTCCAATTCATTGGGTAAAGTATAGTATCATGATACGTCATGTGAAATGAGTGTTTACTAATGATAATTCAAGTGAAACGAGGGTTTACTCGTGCTTCATGTGCACTTTGGGATTACTCATCCTCCTTGTTCAATGAGCCTTGGCTCATGCTAATTCCATGTTTAGGGTTTTTGCCACATTTCCATGTTATTATTATCTTGCTTTATCATGGCTTTATGTTCATGTTTCTCTTGTGATCTATTGATATGCCTAATGTCTAACATGTATTTTACTCCTCATGTTATTCCATGTGCATTCCCTTACTGGGATTTATAGCTCACCCTTTTTCTTATGCATGTCTTTAGGTTATCTCATGCAATGCTAAATACAAGGGAATGTAGTGGTAATGTAAAGGAGGTTTTCAATAAAGATGTTGTATTTCATGTTTCAAGTTTTTATGTAATGATCCTAAGCCCCAAATATACTATGCCTCTCAATCTTCTTTGTTGTATCAAGTGATGATTTATGTAATAAATCGTGTTTAAATTTGTCACGACCCATCCTCGGGGCCCATGCCGTGACTACCCTAAGCCCGCCTTCCATAGGCCAGGGGCTCGCGACTAGCACCAAAGGCGTAAATCTTGATAACTGGTAAGGCATTACCTTTATAAAAGTAAACAAACACCACCGAGTATAAGCGGAAGTAAAACTCTAAGTACAAAAGAAAGTTCTGAAAAGTAAAAAGGGCCAGAATACAAATCCAACTGAAAAGTACAGTTACAACTGAAAGGAAATACAAAAGAAAAGAAACAGCTCCTGGGTCATCCACCACGAATCCTACCTGAAGGGTAGGTATAGATAGCGCAGCTCCTGGATCGTCCACCACGGATCCTACCTGAAGGGTAGGTACAGATAGAAGAGCTCCTGGATCGTCCACCACGGATACTGACTCGTCGTGAGATCCACCTCTGTGTACCGTCCAGTCCTCAAACACTCGGCCACTGTCAGCGCTGCCCGTCGTCTGCATCCAACACAATGAGGTGACGGCATAGCCCATACAGGGTTGAGTATAACGATACTCTTTAGGGACCTCGATACCCTCAATGTCTCACTAAATCCAACAAGGATAACCACAAAAAAAGATCTCAACAGATAACCTCAACTTAGGTATATACCCATACATATACCTAAGTTATCATGTAACCCATCTCAATCTTGAGGAAACATAAAGATTATGAAATCAACGGATAACCACTACCCAGGTATATGCCCATACATATACCTAAGTTATCAAGTGACCCATCTCAATCACGAGGAAACACAAATATCTTAGACTCAGCTCAAACTAGGATTTAATCATGAAGTCGAAACAACGGCTACTAGAGAACTCTTCCTCTGTCAAATATAGTGGGCCTGCCGCTACCACCAAGCACGCCCCACTATCCTTGGACTGCTGTAGTACTCCACCAATCGAGTATTGTGGGTCTGCTGCTACAACCAAGCACTTCCCACCCTGGGTATGCCGCTACAACCAAGCGCTCCCCCTCAAAGGCTCCAGAGGTACTTTTTCTGTTGAGTACCGCGGGTCTGCTACTAAAACCAAGCGCTCCTCCACCGTGGGTCTACTACTACAACCAAGCACTCCCCCTCATAGCCTCCATAGGTACTCCTTCTATTGAGTACTGTGGGTCTGCCGCTACAACCAAGCGCTCCTCCACCGTGGATCTGCCGCTACAACCAAGCGCTCCCCCTCATAGCCTCCAGAGGTACTCCTTCTATTGAGTACCGCGGGTCTGCCGCTACAACCACGTGCTCCTCCACCGTGGGTATGCCGCTAAAACCAAGCGCTCCCCACTGGGCTATCCAAAACACACCGAGACGATAGATCAGCAGTCGTCAAGTCTCAGCCAGCTACTAGGTCTCTGCACTCTTCTAGCTCGTCACCGAGAGGGTCCACTCCACGAGCTACTGGTCGTTACTCCAAGTATCAAAAATTCCCATGAAGAAGTATCTCATAGATCCTCCTCGTCATAGGGGTCTCAACGCAACAGACGGAGCGTCAATCAGACGCCCGGTCTATGAGTTATTAGAATTTTCGTCCCAGGGGCCCGATTGGTTTCGTGTGTGAACCAAACCAGACGTATCTCAACTGTACCCCGAACTCTCATTGGGTATACTCATTGGGACCGTTTCTCAACGTGATCTCCAATGCCGCTGACGGTTCGTCAAACAGACGTCCGGTCTGAAAGTTATCAGCTTTTTCATTCTAGGGGTCCGGTTGGATTTTGGGTACAATCCAACCCGTCCATACTCCAACTATGTCCAAATCTCAGGCGAAGTATGCCAAATGTTCCGTCTCATCAATAGGAATCCATGAAAGTCGACGGAAAGTCAATCGGACGTCCGGAGCTCGAGATATAAGTGTTTCCGCTCCGAGGGCCCGGTTGGTTTCGTGATCGAACCAACCTGTCCATACACAAAGTTCTCCGAAACCTTAAGTTTAATATAACTAAATGACTGTCTCGATCCAAGGATCGCATCGCAACTGACGGTGCATCGATCAGATGTCCATAGCCCAAGATATGGGCGTTTTAACAAAACCTGCCCGAGAATAGGGGGTTCGGGCCCAGACCGACCCGACCCGAGACCCCCTGGGTCGGCCCGAACCAGGTTGACCCGACCAGGGTCCGAGTCCAGACCGCTTGGGCGCAGCCCGGTCCGGCGCGCTGGCGGTCCACTGGCCAGCTCAGTGTAACCGAGCTGGCGGTCAAAGGGGGGCGCGACTACCCCCCTGTTCAAAAAAACGTGGCGCCCCACGTGGGGCTACTGCTGTTCGCCCAGCCGGGGGTTACGAACCCCCGGCTTCTCCCCTGACCTGCCGGCTCGCTCCGGCCAGCCGGCTGCTGCCGCCATGGGACCAGCTGGTCCGGTCCCCCTGCTCTGACACCGGCTGGCAGAAACCGGCCGCTGCTCGCAGCTCCGCCGCGGCCTTGGTCCGTCCGGCGCGGCGCGACGACACCGCGCCCCTCCGCCGTGGCCCCGCTCCAGCTGCGGTGTTTTTGTAATTCTCCGGCAGGGAACGATGTCTCTGCGCCCTTTCCGTTCCAAACCCCAACAAGGTTGATCAACAGAATTAAGGGAGGAGGGTTGTCCGTGTTTGTGCGGTCCGGCCCCCTCCCGTTAATCGATAGCAAGCGGTCCAATTTGAAACGAGGAATGGAAACGGAAGAAATCACGAATAAAAACAATAAAATCCCCTACCTCGATAGAGTCTTAGATCGAGGTTTGTCACTGAAAAAGACATCGTGGAAGATCAGTGTCGATTCCATTGATGTCGGAGGAGGAGGAGTTGATGGCGACGTTCCCCGTGGTGGTGTCTCCTCCCTTGATGCGAAGGAAGAAGAATAGAAGGAACGTCGTCGTTGTTCGCCCAATGAAGAATGCGGCGTCTCGCTTCCTTCGACATGGAGAGAAGATGCAAGATGAGACTGCGTTCTTCGTCTAAGCTTCGGCGTTCTTCAAATTCTTCAACAAATGAGATGAAGTGTTCTTCTTCGGAGGAAGAAGTTCTTCAAAACTCAAGAGCTCTCTTCCCTTTCTCTTAACACAACAATTCCAACCAAAATAAAATAAGGCTCCACCTTATCTTATTTACCCATGCCATGCATTCAAATTTACAAAATTCAAATCCATTTCACTAAATTAATTAAACCATGAGTTGTTTAATTAATTAAGAGGTAGGTTGGCAAATTAAATAAGGAAGTGGAAGAGTTACTTAATTTAAGGGATTTAACAAGTTTAAAGGGGATTTTCAAGGGGTTATGGGGAATGTGAAAAGGTGGGGGATCGTGTGGGCCCCACCTATCATTTATTCTACTAAGGGTAGTTACCAACCCAACTTTCACACAATGGATAAAACTACTTAGAAGAAAAATAAAATTGGATTACAAATTTTATTTATTCGTCACTTACACCTCAAAATTTAAACAACTCCTCCCGAGAAAACGCACCTTTGGAAAAGGTCTTCTTAAGCATTTACCAGCGCTTAGAGTTCATTGGTGCCCTCGGATTTCAGTTCAGAGCACCGGTTTAAAAGTTAGAAAAACCCGCTCGTTCGTTCACTGAACGTACCCGAGGCTAACTTCGGAAATTAATTCCGGGCACACCGGGCCTCGGCATCAGGCCCCGTCAAAAACTGTGTTCTTGTAAAATCCCAAAGAAAATTAAGAAAAAAAATTCCCTTGAATTTTACGGATCATTACATTACTCCCACCACAGGGATTTACGTCCTCATAAAGCTTTAACACAAACTAGGGATACAAAAGCGGTACTGAGCATGCACCTGAGCCTTCCGCTCCCATTTGCTCAACTGGAGGTTCCCGTACTGCTAGTGAAAGCGCACCCAAGTAATCGACCGTCCTCATAGGATCCGCTCTTGTCGATCCTCAACATCTACTGGAACCCCGCAAAAGTTACCCCATCGCCAAAGTTCAGTTCCCCATAGTCGATAACATGTGTCGGGTCAAGCACGTATCTCCTCGGTTGAGATACGTGGAAGTCGTCGTGCACCCGGTGCAACTGAGGTGGATGGGTCAAGCGGTAAACCACCTCGCCTACCCAGCTGGGGACCTAAAAAGGTCCACTGAACCTCGATGATTACTTGCCTCCTTAGCCACATCTCTGTAAACCTCGTCGAGATGAGACCCATTTAAGGACGTGGTCGTCATCCTTGAACTCTAGAAGCTTCCTATCAGCTCTGTGCAGTCTCATCTGTCGTGATACATAGGCGATCACTGCCCACTCCTACATCATGACACACCCGAGTCTGGTCCCTAATGCATCGCAGAGAACTATGTCAACGCCCATAGGTTGGGCGCACCGGTTAACCCAGCTCCTAAAAGCTCTGCTGGAAGTGGTGCCGCAACTCTGGAGAATTATGGAACAAAAGTAAGTTTGGCCATCTCCTAAGTTATCAAATGCACCATCTTATGCATGATTCCATCCTATGATGACTGGGTTTTCCTTTTCACCGACCAAGGAAAACACCATCCCAGCATTGTAGATAAACCACAACCTTTTTCCTAATACAGTAAATCCGTGTATGAACTGTGGATCCAATCCATACTCAGACCAACATCGTAAGGCCTCGACGCTGCCACCAAGAGATTTCAACCGAAACTCTTGCCTCGTGGGTCATATCACACTATCAGCGTAAGTGTGATTATCGTGTCTCCTCCCAAGGTATCTCCAGATGTGAGGGTCATGTCTATGGCTTACCAGAAACTCTAGGTCTGGGACAAGATTCGTCAAAGGAAGGAATGATTCGTATCAATGTCTGTTACTACGGCAGCTAGTAGTGGACACAGACTGCCACTCGAATCATTATTAGAGACATTGGGTCACTCTCCTTGACTACGTGCAACTACTCTCTTCCCATGCCATCCAGCTCCCTGATCATGGCGGGGACAACAAAGGCGGGTGGTTGTAACATGGTGAAATGTACACCTCATGCTGCTCTCCTAGCTCTGCCGCCACGTCTGCTGCTCTACAGACTTATATGTCCTTAACATTTCCTCTTATTGAATCATTTTACATGCCCAAGTCTCCGAGATTGGTGCCAGTTTCCTGCTTTCCCAACTTCTAACATTTTCTGGCTATATTCGTTCAGGAAAAGAACATTCAACCACAAGGTTCCCTCTAGCACCCTAACGTGAGTAGGAGTGCATAGAAGAAAAAGTGATGGCTCAAATATCGTTTAAACACACCTCTCTCTGAGTTCTGAGCTCTACAGCACTAATCATATCATAGTCATCAGGTACGAAGAACGATCGTTAAGCCTCGATGAATACTCAGCTACTGAAACATCGTCCTGCCGAAGCTGTATAAGCTCTATAAAACTCTCAGTCACCTCTTCAAGACAGTTCTCAGCTGCCTGGGAGTCGGGCACGCCTCAGAACATGAGGGTATCTGATATTGGAACACATGTAAGGAAGTAAGCCTACATGTGTCACCTATCGGTACTGCCGGTTGTAACTGCTGACCAACAGGTAGTGATGTATAGCTGGCACACTACCTGAAGGCACTAAATCATGCATCGGTCCACATACCGAATCCTAATAACTATGCAGACAATCCTCATGGTCACTCACTGGAAAAAACTAGTAGCGAAGTCTACAATCCACTCCACTGGTGTCTCAGCTAGGCAAAAAACTTTAGCAATCGCCACCAGCCAGTGCTCTGATGTCTGGGAATCTGCCTCGCCTCGTAACCTCGGAGTTCGCTGCTGCTGGAACTCGTGCAACGCGCTCTGCCAGCGTGCACAGTTTGCTAGAATGGCCGGTGGTATCTGCTGCCCAACCGGTGGTGGTGCTGCTAGTACACCACCCGAGGGTGCCAACATAGAAAAAGGGCCCCCACCGGAGCCTTGTCGCTCAGTGGGCCATTATCGAGTACTCTCTTGGAACTCCAAATAACTTTCTGCGTGGAGACATCCTGAACAGATGCAACACGGTCAATGTTTTATACCTGGTGAGATGAACTGGTTTGGGATGACTTTTAAACTCTTGGAAACACACACGCAATTAGTGTTTTCATGCACAATGTCGGAAATCAGTAGTCAAGCACCTGGTGTACGGATACGTTGGCCACCGCACCAACACTGGACTCCGTGAACTGATTACCACACTTGGTACCCTTAACACTATTGCTTCATAGAAAGGGAATATCAGAGTTATAAGTTTTGCAGTAGAACCGACTCCTCTGATACCAATTTGTCACGACCCGTCCTCGGGGCCCGTGCCGTGACTACCCCAAGCTCGTCTTTCATAGGCCAGGGACTGGCGACTAGCACCAAAGGCGTAAATCCCGATAACTGGGAAGGAATTGCCTTTATAAAGTAAACAAACACCACAGAGTACAAGCGGAAGTAAAAATCTAAGTACAAAATAATGTGCTAAAAAGTAAAAAGGGCCAGAATACAAACCCAACTGAAAATTACAGCTACAACTGAAAGGAAATACAACAGAAAAGAATCAGCTCTTGGTTCGTCCACCTCGGATCCTACCTGAAGGGTAGGTATAGATAGAACAGCTCCTGGATCGTCCACCACGGATCCTACCTGAAGGGTAGGTACAGATGGCACAGCTCCTGGATTGTCCACCCCGGATACTGACTCGTCGTGAGATCCACATCTGGGTACCGTCCAGTCCTCAAACACTCGACCACTGTCAGCGCTGCCCATTGTCTGCAACCAACACAACGAGGTGCGGGCATAACCCTTACCGGGGTGAGTATAACGATAATCAGTATGGAACCCGAGACCCTCAAGGTCTCACTAAATCCAACATGGATAACCACACGGAAAGATCTCAACAGATAACTGCTACTTAGGTATATACCCATACATATACCTACGTTATCAAGTAACCCATCTCAATCCTGAGGAAACAAAAAGATTATAAAATCAATTGAAAACCACTAACCAGGCATATGCCCATAAATATACCAATGTTATCAACTGACCCATCTCAATCATGAGGAAACACAAAGATCTTAGACTCAGCTCAAACCAGGATTTCATCATGAAGTCGAAACCACGGCTGCTGGAGAACTCCTCCTCTGTCGAATACAGTGGGCCTGCTGCTACCACCAAGCACGCCCCACTAACCTTGGACTGCTGTAGTACTCCACCAGTTGAGTACTGTGGGTCTGCTGCTACAACCAAGTGCTTCCCACCCTGGGTATGCCGCTACAACCAAGCGCTCCCCCTCAAAGGCTCCAGAGGTACTCCTTCTGTTGAGTACCGCGGGTCTGCCTCTAAAACCAAGCGCTCCTCCACCATGGGTCTACTGCTACAACCAAGCACTCCCCCTCATAGCCTCTATAGGTACTCTTTCTATTGAGTACCGTGGGGCTGCCACTACAACCATGTGCTCCTCCGTTGTGGGTCTGCCGCTACAACCATGTGCTCCCCCTCATAGCCTCCAGAGGTACTCCTTTTGTTGAGTACCGCAGGTCTGCCGCTACAACCAAGCGCTCCTCCATCGTGGGTCTGACGCTATAACCATGCACTCCCCACTGGGCTATCCGAAACACACCGAGACGATAGATCATGAGTCGTTAAGTCCCAGCCAACTACTAGGTCTCTGCACTCTGCTAGCTCGTCACTTGGAGGGTCTACTCCACGAGCTACTGGTCGTTACTCCAAGTATCACAAAGTCCCACGAAGAAGTATCTCAAAGATCCGCCTCGTCATAGTGGTCTCAATGCAACAGACGGTGCGTCAATCAGACGCCCGGTCTGTGAGTTATTATCTTTTTCATCCCAGGGGCCCGGTTGGTTTCATGTGCGAACCAACCCGGACGTATCTCATCTATACCCCGAACTCTCATAGGGTATACTCATAGGGAACTTTTCTCAACATGATCTCCAACGCCGCTGACGGTTCGTCAAACGGACGTCCAGTCTGAAAGTTATCAGCTTTTCCGTTCCATTGGTCCGGTTAGATTTTGGGTACAATCCAACCCGTCCATACTCCAACTATGTCCAAATCTCAGACGAAGTATTCCAAAAGTTCCGTCTCATCATGAGGAATTCAACAAAGTCAACGGCACATCAATCGGACGTCTGGAGCTCGAGATATAAGTGTTTCCGCTCCGAGGGCCCGGTTGGTTTCGTGATTGAACCAACCCGGACGTACTCAAAGTTCTCAGAAACCTTGAGTGTAATATAACTAAACGACCGTCTCGATCCAAGGATCGCCTCGCAACTGACGGTACGTCGATCAGAGGTACGTAGCCCAAGATATGAGAATTTGAACAAAAACTACCCGAGAATAGGGGGTTTGGGCCCGGACCGACCCGGCCCCAGACCCCCTGGGTCGGCCCGAACCGGGTCGACCCGACCTACCCCCTATTCAAAAAAACACGGCCCCTCATGTGGGGCCACTGTTGTTCGGCCAGCCGGGGGTTATGAACCCCCGACTTCTCCCCTGACCGACCGGCCCGCTCCGGCCGGCCGGCTGCTGCCACCACGGGACCGGCTGGTCCGGTCCTCCTGCTCCGACACCGGCGGCCGGAAACTGGCCGCCGCTCCCTGCTCCGCCACGGCCTTGGTCCGTCCGGCGCGGCTCAATGGCACCACGACCTTGTTCATCTTCAACGATGCGGCGCGACGACGCTGCAACCTTATTTGTCTTCAACAGCGCTGCGCGATGGTGCCGCGCCTTCTCTGTTCCAAACCCCAACAAGGTTGATCAACAGAATTAAGGGAGGAGGGTCGGCCGTGTTTGTGCGGTCCAGCCCCCTCCCGTTAATCGATAGCAAGCGGTCCAATTTGAAACGAGGAACAATGACGGAAGAAATCACAAATAAAAACAATAAAATCCCCTAACTCAATGGGGTCGTCGATCGAGGTTTGTCGCTGAAAAAGATGTCGCGGAAGATCGGTGTCGATTCCGTTGACGTCGGAGGAGGAGGAGTCGTCGATGGCGAAGTTCCCCGCGATGGTGTCTCCTCCCTTGACGTGGAGGAAGAAGAAGAGAAGGCATGTCGTCGGTGTTCGCCCGATGAAGAATGCAGTGTCTCTCTTCCTTCGACGTGGAGAGAAGATGCAAGATGAGACGACGTTCTTCGTCGAAGCTTCGGCGTTCTTCGCGTTCTTCAACAAAGGAGATGAAGATTTCTTCTTCGGAGGAAGAAGTTCTTCAAACCTCAAGAGCTCTCTTCCCTTTCTCTTAACACAACAATTCCAACCAAAATAAAATAAGGCTCCACCTTATTTTATTTACCCATGCCATGCATTCAAATTTACAAAATTCAAATCCATTTCACTTAATTAATTAAACCATGAGGTGTTTAATTAATTAAGAGGTAGGTTGGAAAATTAAATAAGGAAGTGGAGGAGTTACTTAATTTAAGTGAGTTAAAAAGTTTAAAGGGGAGTTTCAAGGGGTTGTGGGGAATGTGAAAAGGTGGGGTCTCATGTGGGCCCCACCTCTAATTTATTCTCCCGAGGTTAGTTATCAACCCAACTTCCACACAAAGGATAAAACTACTTAGAAGAAAAATAAAATTGGATTACAAATTTAATTTATTCTTCACTTACACCTCAAAATTTAAACAACTCCTCCCAAGAAAACACACCTTCGGAAAAGGTCTTCTTAAGAAATTACCAGTGCTGTGAGTTCAACGGTGCCCTCAGATTTCAGTTCCGAGCACCGGTTTAAAAGATAGAAAAACACGCTCTTTCATTCCCTGAACGTACCCGAGCCTAACTTCAGAAATTAATTCCGGGCACACCGGGCCTCGGAATCAGGCGTCGTCAGAAACTGCGTTCTTATAAAATCCCAAGGATAATTAAGAAAAAAAATTCCCTTGAATTTTACAGGTCTTTATAAAGTTTGTATTAAAAAGTAGGGTTATCATAAAAAACAGTCAATGATGAAGTATATGTCAAGCGTCTCAATGAAAAATGAGAATAAAAAACCAATGAATCCAATGATGGTCCTGAATCACATCTAGTTCTATCATCCATGATCCATCCTCAATCAACCATCTATCTTAAGTACTATTCCAATAACTTTTCTAGAAAACTCCATGTTTATTTGGGTGCCAATCTGGCATCCCAAGTAGTGTGTGTGTACAACTCAGTAGGCCACCACAAATAGTGTTTAAAACAAATCCTGTCAATAGTATTGTATGTTGTTATACAAATAAATAAATATAATAAAAAAAAATTTCACATTATTTCATATACTATAATTAACCACATAAACCCTCAGGTTCTTGCGGACACCTAAACCTCAATACCTGCTTCAGAGCATGTCAGATCCTGAGATATCACCATGGGATATCACCTATATGAACATCAATGTTACCATTATTATTTTTCAGAAATTGATAACTATATTAAAATTCATTTATACTCATAATTGAATGACCGTGTCCCCATTCATTAATTTAAACAAATGAATATCCATGTTACCGAACATTAATTCACATAATTGAATGATCATGTTTCCATTCTTTTTTTTTGAAATTAATGACAATGTTACCATTAATTTATTCACACAATTTTATGACCATGTTACCATTAATTAATTTAGATAAATTAATGACCAGGTTACCATTTATAAATTCACACAATTGAATGACCATGTTTCGATTCTTATTTTACATAAATTAATAGCCATGTAATCATTCATTAATTCACACAATTAGATGACCAAATTATTATTCATACTACTTGGAAAAAATTCCATTGTACTATTCACCAGTTAAAAGCACATAATTTACATCATCACAATATTACATATATCTCAACAACCATTAATTAATTTATTAGTTAATTAATCATAATCACAATTTCAATTTTTCATAATCATTATAAAATTAACTTTCTCATATCATGATATAAATATCTCATAATAAATCTACAATTACTTATCTCGAATCATATATCTTGAAACCTCATAATTAATTCATCGAATAATTTTTTCAACCAATTATCAAAATATATGTTAATTAATCCCTCAATTAATTGTCTAAATAACAAATCAAAAATCCAAAAATCCCATAACTAATTACACAATTAATTTTATAAATCAACTATGTCAGTATTATTATAATTAATACCAATAATAATAACAAATTTTTCATCATAAATACGAAATAATTTATTTCACAATAAATTGTTTCCCAAATCAAATAATTCCATAATTCCTTCATTAATTAATTCATCAAATTAACTTATTCATTTTTGAAATATAATTGCGAGAATATTTTTGAAATTGTAAAATATTCAAACTGTCAATCGAAATCACAACCTTTGGATTTTTATTTTATACAACCAGCATCAAACGTCGACAATCAATTTCATTGCAATAATCCACACAATTGAGCAGTACAATGTCATATATTTTGATTTGTATCTCAAAACCTAAATATATGATCAGAAATTAAATATACCATTAATTACAAGTTGATATTCATATTCCTAGATATATATTAAAATAAATCTAGATATGCATCTTGTAAAATTAAAGTTTAAATCTCATCAATGGATTGATAGAATGAAGGAGGATGAACGAGATGTAATTTGGTTGAGATAAAATTAGAAGTAGAGGAGAAGATCTTTTTGTGAGATTAAAATCATGAATAAGAGAAATCTTACAACCATGGAATCCCTCTAAAATGATCCAGCAATATGTGATACCACCAAGGGTCGAAGTAGGGTCAATCTAAGTGTGTTTTGGGGGTTCGGATTTTTTTAAAATTACATTTTATGCCACATTAAAAGTCATGCATAGATTCCTATAAAGGGGAAGACGATATTACCTAACCATTCACCAACCATAATCTTATTTTTTTAGGGGTGAATGGTTTATATTCTTAGGGTGAAAATTTTTACAAATTTTGTGTCATCTGTGTCAACCCCCACTCCAATGGTTGCACAATTTCTTGGTATAGGTGCACGATTTTATCTATCCATCCACAAACCAGGACCATACACTTTTTCATCCATTTTTATCATATTTATACCAAAACCCCCAAGGTAAACCACAATATAATTTTAAATTAATAAAAAAATTTCCTAAATTCAAGCACAAGTCCACTACGTAAAAGGATGAGATCTTAGAATGTCTATACCTTATAATAGATCTTCTTTGAGAGAAAATCCCAATAATAATAAAGATTCTGAGGAAAAAATATCATTCCATCGAGACCTCATGTGTTCATAACATTCTTGTGTTTCCCACTACACACTCCCATGATTACACAATACACAAAATATCAACACAACCTTTCCCATCAACATATTCCCACTACAATAAAACACACAGATCAGATGCTCCTCAATTGGTGTATTTATCTTAGGTTCATCATATTCCAGGTCAATCACATGATAAGGGTGTAGGTGATACCACGATAGTTATGATACATGGAAAAATTCATGCAAAGAACAATATTTTTTGGAAGATTTAATCAGTGTGTCATAGGCCCGATTCTTTCCACATCCCCAAATTGTCCAAAAAACATGGGCACCAACATTCCCTACCTCTATATTCTATAGTGACCCAATGTACACTATTGTCGATGGAATACATCATCACTCTATGTAAGATCTTGGGGCCACCAATTGTTTTTGGTATACAACACATGCTTACTCTAAGACATAACCTCAAATTTTTGAATAAACTAAGAAAACTCTAACATCTCCTTCATGAGACTCAATCCCAATAACTCCAACTCATTCACTTTTATCCATCATATTGATGATATATATGGCCTATCATTAAGTTCCCCAAATGGTTCCACATGTATGGTTTCTTGATAACTATTATTGGAGGAAAAATCTATTTAATACATTTTCTTCTCCCAAGACCCAATGAATTTAGGAACACATTCTCTTAGATTATCATTAAGCACATGTATTGTATGTTTTGATTTATCATCACTCTATGGGTGAAAGGTAGAACATAGTTTTACCTATATACGATGAACCTTATGTAATACCATCAATAAGAATGAGTTAAAACATGAGTCATGATATGATACTATATTTCATATAACTCCATGCAGACATACTATCTCCCAAACATACATGTCTCCTAACTAAATCTCTGAAAATTTCTCCCATATCAATAAGAAATGTGCATCATTTTTCTGTCGGTCCACAATAACCCAGATTGTGTCATTATTTATAATAATCATTTGACGATCCACCAAAAAAATCCATTTTAATGCTATACAACTTCCATTCTGAAATGGGAAATGATTGTATAAATCCACCAGGCCATTGATTCACTACATTATCCTACTGATAGGTGATGAATCATGTAATGAAACTTACTATCTCTGTTTTCATTCATATCCAACAAAACTACCACCAAATGCCACAATTTATTTTAGTCACACCTATATGCATCACCCAAAAGAAGTCATGAAGTTTCCACATTATTTTCTCTCACATACGCATAGTAACAACAACCAAATTTTCGAAATAAATGATATCTTCCTCATATATGTTTCAATCATAAGGTGTCTCCCCACCCTCGTGGTGTTACCACATGGTCAAGAATTCTATATCCTTATAGTGACTATCCCTAATTCAGCTCAAAATAGTGGACTTAATAAAATCATATATGGGAGTCTTCTAATCCTAAATCTCTTAAAAATTCAGCATCTTTGACTATAGGGAAATCATTATCCACTATGTACTAGACTCATGAAAATCCTGAGTATGAGTTTTTCAACTCAAAGAGTCAGCCTCACTATTTTATTTCTTAGATGTATATGGGAGTTCGAAATCTAGTGAATGCATATAATAAATTCATATCCTCTACTGATGATTCCAATACCGATGTGAGAAGATATAAATTAGGCTCTTGTTATCGGTAAAAACCCTAAAATTTTCACCCAATAGGTAAGGTCACAAACAAATCAAAGCATCAATAATAACAATCATCTTTAAGTCATGTGCATTACAGTTTTGGTCATACATACTAAACTACCAAGCCCTATACTCTAGGAATTGATCTCCCTAAATCATCACATCACTAAGTCCATTCCAATAATCATTACAATTCCCTATGTACTCCTCACATAGCTCGTGTATGATCAAGATTAGTGCTGATTTCAATCATTTATTAAGCTCCTGGAAGGTCTCCCCAAAATCAATTGACCAGTCAAACTAAATCACATTTTAGTCAAGCCCGGAAGCGGTGCTTCTAATCATGAAAATTCGATGATAAATGTTCGATATTATGCAGATTACCCTAGAATGCTACAAATATCAGAAAAATTTATGTGATGCTCCAATGAAAACATTGCATAAACCTTCTCTTGGTCCACTTACAAACATTCCTATGATATGATGTGTCCTAAAGAAGAATACCAGATCGATCCAAACTTACACCTAGATATCATTTCATATAATGAATTCCCACTCAATAAATGAAGAAATTTTCATGATATTGGGAATGATCTTCATGAATCTTTGAGTACACAAATATGGTGTCATGAACTGAATCTGGTCGCCATTGAAACTAGAACATGACCCAACATGTGGTAAAGCCCAAAGGGTGTTCCATTTCCCCATGGATAGGAACAATTTACTAGTTATCATAAACAATGGTTTTGGAATAGTTTACCATATTTAGGATATATAAAACAACTAAAATTGATGAATAAACCCAATTTGAAAAATCCTGCCAAACAAGGGATAACTAACATTCAAAACTTAATACAATAATTTCATCCTAACATAATATAACTAAAACTATAAAATTAAAATTAAAAAAACCAAATACCACCACACAAAATGGGTCATCACTCATGATCCATCTCCACAACATCGCAATAGGATACCACCAAAATTGATTCCATGTGATAAAAATTATAAGATAAAATTATTTCCACTTTTTATAATAAGAAATAGTGGGAACTATTTATAAAGAATGAAACTATTAAGTGAAAACAATTTTAAAAGGGGGTTACATTAATTAATGGGCACATTTCAATAAATAATTTAAACCACTAAATTTTTCAATCAAATTACTCCATAACAAAAAGATAAATATTAAATATTCAATGGACATAAAACACGAGACCACCCCTAGGCACTAGTTAGTTGTGGGCCCCAGGTACCTCGTATCTTGGTGTGAATGTAACCAAATAAATCATCCTTTTTGTGAAAAATCCAATAGTATAGAACATAACCACAACCTAGTGGTTATCAATCATCACCATTATAGTTTTTTTTAGTGTTTTGTTATCAAACATTCTATGTGAAATAGGAAAAAACCCACTCTAGATCACCATCCTACAAGTACATGTCTGCCAACATTGATACCCGAGTTCCCACATGGTGATCAAAAAAATTTCCCCATTCCATCAATTCCATTTACAAATATATATAAAATATTTGTTCATACACACTTTAAATAGTATCTAATCATTCCATTCACCCTTTGAGTAATTCAATTAACCATTTAGAATCTTTATAAAACTATTTCAATAAGTACAACCAGGTTTTCACATAAAATCCACCTAAAACCCACTTTGGTATCAAAATTAATGCCAAACTCACAAAAAACCAGATTTAGAAGCTTAAAAACATTTAATAAAATCATTTCATGAACCATAAAACAATTCCATGTGATACAACATGGAACAAACATGAAAAAACTCATTTTTTCACAACAATGCCACTTTAAAATCGACCACTTAAACAATGATAACAACAATGGTTTTCCCACTAATAAATGGAATACATACTACCATAATATATAAATCAAGGAATTCTAACTCATAGAGGTATTATTACACCTGTAATCACCTACCAAGAGTGTCAAAACCCTCAATTCCTTGTGAAGAACTTCAATCTCACCACCGTCGCACCACAATGGAGTGGAAATTAACCTAAAACTACATTATTTGACCATGAAACTTAAAAATACATCGATATGAATTCCTAGTTTCAATAAATTCGGTACATCAAGGAGGGTATAAATCCTAAGTAAATATAAGGAACAAGGGATGAATTCACTTAACTAAGAATATTTGAAAGAATCACCCCAAATAAACCAATAGTTGATTATACAAGTATCCAAAATTGATTGTGAGGTTTGAGTAAGGTGGAAGAGGTTGAGCGGGGAATAAAATGTGGGAAAAGAGTAAAAAATGAATGATTTATAAAAAAATACATTCTAATTGAAAATATAGATGATTTGAGAAACCTTGAAGAAATACTCCCTAATCCACAACGAGGATGAGCTCCAAAGATGTAAAATAGAACATGGGGGTTCTCCTAGGGTTTTCGGTCTCGATTGATAGGTATAATAATTGAACATTGTTAAAAAATGAATCAGATATAAAAAAAAATTATTTCATTTAACATGAAAATGGGATGACGGGCCTAATTATTGAATAAATCACACAAATCCACCATGGTTATAAGTTCCTAAGAAGTCTAAATAGATATGATGGTTTTAATATTTCAAGGAAGTTCAAGTAGTATGTGGAATGGATGAAATATATTAAAATGGTGTTATAAAATAAAATGTTTTGTTTTTCAATCTAGAAATGAGCTCATAGTTTGGCCCAAATATTAAAGAAACAAACCTTTTCTCCAAAAATTCAAGGGGAACCCCTGAAAACAATATAAGTATGTTGAACCCTCTTAAATTAAGTGGCTTTATTGTGTTTTGATAATCCCAACCATTCTTTCTTTATATCTTGATTATGCTTAATACATTCCAAATATACTATAATATATGTTGTTGCTTTCATAATGCTTAAATTAAGTCTTTTGAATTATCAAATATATGTTTACTATGACTTAACTCTTTCTGCCAAGTGAATGCTCAAACAGTTTTTCAGCTACCGTTACAAACGAGCTACCGATATCGATTAGAGCTACCGATACAGAGTTCACTGATACATCAAGTTCACCGGTACTCAAAGATCACCGCTACATTAAAGTCTAAAGATACGGTACATCAAGTCTACCGATAGAGTTACAGCTACAAGTTCACCGGTACTCAAGCCTACCGCT